>CM053169.1:18619852-18694852 GCA_012977825.3 Pteromalus puparum | reverse complement strand
TTCGTTGTACCTACCGCGGACCGCCTGCACGAATATCCGCGAGGTCGCGACCAGCGAAAATAAGCGATCGATCTGTGTGTTTGCACTATAGCCTCGAGGGCCTTCCATCTCTCGCATCAGTTGATGAGCTTCGCTCTCCCGGAAAATAGAGGGGCGACAAGTAACGGGAGCGAGAGCCCGGATAAATTGGATTAGCGCCAATGCCGCCGACGCGAACTCATAACTTATATAAGTGTACGATATGCTTCCTCTTCCTTAGAGACTCGGCGTAATTAAAATCGGACCTATGGACTCGAAAAACGAGGGAGCGAGGACCGCGAATTCAATCTCGTCCACGCGGCGCGCGTCGTACCTATACATAAATTCGATCAATTCGATGTCGCGACGACACGTCTCAGCTCTCGCTCCGCGCTTTTTTCCCCGTCCCGTTGGCGGTTGGCTGCAGCGTCGGAAGGGTGTCGGGGTTCATCGATCGGCAGCAGGTGCTCGGAATACAGATGGGATTTCTTGCGTCGCTCGACCGCCGGCTTCCGAGAAATCGCGCAGTTTCGTGGCGCGCGCTCGCGCCGCGAGAAAAACCGAATGCCCTCGAGGAGCGAGCACTCCCCGATCGATCGGAGATGGAGTTTTTTCGAGTTTTTTCTGATCCTCGGCCAGCGTAGGTGCTATACCTCTCCTCGTACCTCTCGGCTTTTTACGCGAGCGAGCGAGATTAATTTTTTAGTCGCGTTGTAAGTTTAATTCGATTTTAATGAAAGCTCGCGCAAGTTGAAACAAAGTCTGCGGAGAGCTGGACTTTTCTTCCGCTCTGCTGATTCAAGAATCTCGTAATCCGGCGCAAACGGCTTAACGTTGATGTTGGCGTGTTTTGCCCTCGCGAATCATCCTCGATGATCGGAAGGATTTTTGCCTCGCGTTTCGCCTTTTCCAGTGCAGTACTACTGCGTACATGCGGCTCGCGGTTTCGGAAAAAATCCGCCGCATCTATATAGATGATCTCTCCTCGGTGCGTCGCGCGCAGCTTCCCCGAAGCTCATGCAACATTTAGGTTCTCGGTACGTACACGGCGCGCCGAGTTAGGACTCGCGGTTTCTTATGTTTCTTATTCTCCCATAGAGCCGCGCTCGACGCTTATTTTTCCCCGCACATGTATACGCCTCGGTATACGCATTCGGAATTCCTCAAGGTGAGAAAGATTTCAAGAAGAGCCGCGAGCGCGATTTATCAGTAGCGCGCAGTACTATAGTGGCTGATCCTCGAGGCCGCGCGCGACGCACGTGTTCGGGATATAATACGTTCTTGACATTTTGTTAAACGAATTAAGGAGCTGAGAGTGCGAGAGTGTGTGCGGCGTCGTCTGGTAGCCTCGAGCTACCCTCGCATCTCCATATTCCGGGATGAGAGAATGAGAGAATAATTATGCCATAGGCGCGAGTAGGTAAGAATAAAAAGACTCTTGGCTCTCGGCAGCGCGCGCACTCGGGGATCGTTTGAACTCACCTTCTCTAATTAAAAGACGTCTGGTGTGCCAGGTCGCTGGTGTGGGCGCGCTCTACTCCCCCGGCCCCGGCCCCGGCGCACAAGAGCCACTGCAGCGTCTCTCTGCACGCGGGTTTTCCTCTCTCGGCTCTCGCTCGGCTCGCTCGGCGCTGCAGCGTCTTGAGGCGCCCTGGGCATGCGGCTTGGCGGTGCTGCTACACTGGACTCCGCTGCGACACTGCCTCGCGACTGAGCGACTCTCGCGCTCTAAGGCCTGGCTGGCTGGCTGGCTGGCTGGCTGGCTGGGCTTCCATGATCCAATAAGGCCGACTTAATTAACTAACTGCTAACTCGCAAGCCTGTTAGCTCATTGATTTGCCGCCGTCAGCCCCACAGCAGGCCCCTCTCCGCTCTCGCCTACTGTGCACAATGTGTACCACGATCTCGACCACGATCTCGACCACGATCTCGACCACGATGCGCCATGGTTTTTCGTCGCGGCTCTATACTTCGAATTCGATATCCCCGTCGCGCGCGGCACACGCTGCAAGGCGAGCTCGGCCTTTCCGAAGCGATGCCTTTTAACTTGGCTGATCNCTCTCTCTCTCTCTCGCTCTCTGCGGCGGGCTCTCGGTCGTTTAATCCGCGCTTACCATCGTTAATCTGCTTGTTCCATTTTCCAGCCTATATGAGTTTATCTCGCCGTTATTGGCCGAATTTTCTATACTATACGCAGCCTCGCGGGAGATTGGATTAGCCGCCGCCGCGCGAAAATATTAAACAACGCGGAAAGAAATTTCAGCGACTGGATTAACGAGGTGACGTGCACGGTAAAAAGATTCGATTAGCAAAATTAGCACGTCACTTTTTGCCCAGCGGAGCTCCGCGCGCGAATCCGGCTATAATTAGCGATTCGTCAAATGTAAATTCCGGAATAGCCGAGAGGCGTGTGCACCGGGGGATAAAGTTGCAGCAGCGATGAATAAATCCAGAGGCAAGCGCGACTCGACGCAACGATGATATTCAGCGAGCAGCGCTTGAAAAACGAGACGGGAATAAGTAATGGGACGAGTGTCGAGCTCTTCCGTTTTTGCCGCGGCGGTTACATACCTACCGATCAAAATCCAGGCGGGAGAGGGATCGATCCGATCGATCCGTTTGTTTTGCTCGCGTCTAATTTATGCCGCTTCGCGCTCCGCGGACAATATGAGAATGACATCGACTGCGCGCAGCAGTGCGTACGTGGCTCGATATGGGAACTGCGCGCGAGCGCGGGCATTTCCGTTTTTCTCTCCGCGGCGCTATAGCTGGGATAACTTGGGAAATCGTCGCGGGCTTTTTGCCCCGGACTGCGCCTTGAGCGACGGACGAGAGTAAAATGAAATCAGTGATTAAAGGAACTCTCTTTATTGTACGCATTATAATACAGATTTGCGGCGCAGCGCTCGTCGTCGTTTTGCTTCTTCTTCTTTACTTCTTCTCCGCCTCCTCCTCCTTCTTCTGCCTCTTCTTCTTCTTCTGCGACGCGCAAAGTACGAGATTATTTTTTCTTTTCCCTTCTAGTAATACTGCGGTAGAGGTGGCGTTACAGTTAGCGGATAGTAGTTGAATTATAAATAATGGACAGAAAATAGTCGAGTCGATAAATACGTCGGACTGTTATACAAATAAATTACACATCGAGCCGCGGCCACTTACATCCCGGCCTTTCCTCCTTCGTACGTGTATAAATTACTGGCTAATTGTTTAATTGTTTTCTTTTTCTTGCGTTGCTCTTCAGCTCTATATCGTGTGCGCTAATTGTTCGCTCCCTCTCTCTCTCTCTCTCTCTCTCTCTCTCTCTCTCTCTCTCTCTCGTTCACTCGATCTCCCGCTGATGGGATTTTTCTCCTCTCTCAGACTTTCTGTAAACATCGATACACATCGGGGTCAATCGGGCGACGCGTCCCCGTCGCCCGAGAAAATAAATACATAATGGAGTTTACACGTGGATCGAGTAATTTGAATATACAAATTATGCGTGTGTGTACATATACATATATAATATTTATCTGCATATACATATAAATCAGCGACGCGACGTGGAATTCACTTCGTGAACAGAACCCGCGCTTCGGCGTAATCGATCAGCTGCGTTACTTCACTAAGTGACGTAAGGTGTACGTATTGTCTCTGCGCGACACGGCACACACCGCTTTGTCGCCGCTACCGCTGCTTCTGCTGCTGCTGCTGGACCGTGTGCGCGCATAATCGGCTCTCTCAACCTTGCGCAAGCTCGAGAAGATGAAATTGCACTCCGAGGTTTTTTTCCTCTCCGTCTTACACGCGGAGAAAAGCACGCGTCCCTGTCTCTTCTCGGCGGTGTGCTAGATTTTCATTAATTTTTTTTTGCGCGTGGGAAGACGACGATTACAGCGACGCGCGACGTGTGTACACAGAGTGGAGTGTCTCGTCGAATGTTGGTTCGACCGATGCGCTGTTTTCGACCCACAGCCGTTGCAAAACTTCCCGGCGAGAGCTGCGTGGATTGGGGTTAATGTTTAAATAATTAAATAGCGTTTGCATGTATTGAATGTAGAAAATTAAGATTACGACTTATGGACGTACTCCTATACGATCGTTAACTACTTTGGACCTTTGGTAGATTACCTTACGAGCGCTACAACTAAGGAACAGTTACAAGCCTTCTCTACAAAGATTCGTTAGACGCCGAGCGAGCAGTCAGTGGGTCGAAAACAGAATCGAAGCGAGTACGGCGCGCTCACTTGCAGACGGTTATCCACTCCTCGACGGTGCAGTTCTGGCACTGCACGAAGCAGCACCAGTGGAACTTGCAAGCGCAGCGCTCGGTCCTCCGCTGCCTGATGACGTTGTAGCCGCGACCGCAGCAGAGCGAGGCGCAGCCGTCGCCGCCGGCGCTGGGCCTGTTGCACCTGCGGCCCGAGGTGCCGGCGATGTCCGAGTGCGGATCGCGCTCGCAGAAGTTGGGCGACTTCTGGAAGAAGAAGAGCTGGCCTGCGAGGTTTTTGGCCTTGCGGCCCTTGCCCCCACCACCAGCGCCTCCGCCGCGCCGGGCCCCGTTTCCCCCACCACCGGGCTGGAGTCCGGCCCCGTTGCCCATGGCGACGGCCGCGGCGCTGTTCCGGTGCTTGCGCTGGCCCCGCTGGTTGCGCTCGGGCCGGTTGCGTCCGCGGCGGAAGCCCCTCAGCCGCGTCAGCGGCGTCACGTTGCCAAAGTTGCTCTGGGCCACCGGGACGGCGTTCCGGAAGCGGTTCTTCAGGGTCCGGCCGACGATGCGGAAGTCCGGCACCACCTTCCAGCAGGTCTTGAGCTCGCACGAGCCCGACATGCCGTGGCACTTGCAGCGCACCTGCATGTTGCTCGCCACCGCCTGAAATTCGGACAGGGCGTTCGCCGCTTTAATAGATCCGTCAGGGAACGGAGCCTTTGTACGGGTATTTGCCGTCTCGCTTCGGAAGGGGAGGAGCGCGTCCAATGCGCCTCTCCCGGGCGGAAATAAAAAACACCGAATCCAAAGCTCTGTACAAACAGGTAGGTAGGCGGCTGATCTGTGTTAGCTGCGCGGGGGGGGGGGGGACGGCGCGGCGAGAGAGGCTTTTTTAGACAAAGAGGTGTCGCGTACAAAACAGTTAATGAGTCACGGCTGGGTGGTCCAGCCCAGGGCTCCGTCTTAATAACGTCGAGAGGTGAGTGCCAGCGAGAAAGAGAAAAGAAGAAGAAGAAGAAGAAGAAGAAGAAGCAGCGGGGGAAGAAGGACTCGCGCGCGTCTTTCTTTCTTTTCCGGCGGCAGTGCGGCGCAGGCTCGCGGAAACGGGGGAAAAAGAAGAGGAGGTTGAAGATGAGGAAGAAGCAGAGGACTGAGGAGCTCGTGCGCGCGCGCATGCGCTCAATTATTCACGTGTTCAACGTACATGCAGCGCACGCGATCGCTCGGAGCGCGCTGTGGTAAGTACTTGAAGAGGAAGAAGATTCACGAGCGGAAACTCGCCGCGCGCATTGTTCTCTCTCTCTCTCGCCCGATGATATTGAACCGCTCGTCTCATTAGCCCGCGCGCTTTGATTTAGCGTTCGAGAGGGACGAGAGGACGAGAGGGGAGCGGGCAATTTGCATTCTTTTCAAATGTACGCAGTGTATATAGGTATACTCACGTTGCGGCCGGCCTGGTTGTTGTGCAGATTGACGGTGGACTGGATGTCGCCGGCGACCTCGCGGGCGTCTAGGAACTGTTTGGAGAAGTCCATGCCGTACTCGAGATTGTGGGAGCAGCCGCCCCACTTCCACTGGGTGCCGCTGGCGCCGCTCCTCGCGGCCCGGCTCGTGTAGCTCGAGGGGTCGCAGCCGCAGGACAGCAGGCGGCCCATGCTGCAGGCACGGGCGACGCTGTGCGCCACCCCCGCCGAGGAGATCGCGTACACGAAGCCCGTCTCCCTGTAACCTTAAGCGCGACGCGCATTAGTGGCGTCTCGCATTCGAGTCCGCCGCGGAAAAATCCTGGAACAAAGAGGCGCTGGAAGGAGCGGAAGAGGAGGAGGAGGAGGAGGAGGAGGAGGAGGAAGATAAAGGAGCAGTCCCCGGCCGGCGACAGTCCGAGTGTCGAGCGAGTTTCTCTCCCGGCGAGTCGCGCTGTCGCAGCAAATTGCGGATCGCGTTGCGCCGGGGAGCGAGCTGCTGACTTTAATACAGAGCGGCGGCGATCGATAGACATCTCGAGCGAGCGGGACGTCGATCGGGTTTCCCTACAAGGCCCAGCCGCAAGCGCCCGGACAACAGATTATTCAGCCGTCATTATTCAGCGAAGCCTCGGCGCAGCGACCAGAGAATTTCGTCTTTATAAGGGACTCGCGCGAGCTTTCGCTTTACAGGGCCGCTTTGTTTTGTAACGCGGCGATAAATCGCGGGAAGCGACGGTTATAAGCGTCTATTCCCCGCCGACACGACTGACACGCGAAGTAGCCGTGTACGTACCTCCTCGTCATTTGTTTTTCCGCGAGTCTTTTTTTACAGTTTACACCGTAGGTACTCTGCCATTTGCATGGGACAGTAAAAGGCCCCGGCGATAGACAGGATGAGAGATTGCGCCTCGGGAGAGAGAGAGCGGGCAGTATTGCCAGTATTCCACGCGCGTTGGCGAAAAAAGGAGCTCGCGGTGAGTTCGCGCACACGCGCGCACAATGAACATTCCTGCCTCGCTCCGAGAGCCGCTCGCTGGCGAGGATAAATCAAAAGTCAATTTCAATCTGTTTTAAGTGGATTTCTCGGCGATCGGCCTGACGAATTTAAGCGTAAGCCGCGGAGTTGAACGGGAGTAATAAGCTCCGCTGCTAACTCGGGCGTAATCGATTCCCCGACACTAAAATAAAATCCCAGGCTTTATAGATCGAGTGCATGCAGCAACAGCCGCGCTATACTCGGCAGATGTGCATATCCATTGGTCACGCCTCGACGTATTCTCGATACGTGTGTATGTGTAACCAGGTGACGTCGCCCGGACGCGTTGACAGACATCGCGGCGCGTGTTGAGAGGAAACGAAGCGATTCGACGCGCAGGATTTCGGGAGGCTTCTCGGAGAGCGACAATGGAAACATAGGAAACATCGGCTACGGGCGATTTTCTCGGAAAATCGCTGGGATCAAGACCCCCGGGCGAAACGATATACAACATAAACTCGACGCCTCTCGACGGTTAATCATGCGCGCAGCCGCAGCGTACGTCCCTCTGGGAATCGGGGTCGCGCGAATGAATATGTATCCTTCGCGAACGGCGTCAGGGGGATTAATTTAGTAATGACGATGGATCGATCGGTCGATCGATTATGGTAAAAACGAGACTACTGCACGAAATCAATCGTGAGAAATTCCGTGAAATCGGCATCGCTCATTTTTCATCGAAGGCGTGTGCAAGACAACCGGTCGCTCGAGCTTTCGAGTCAGGTGCACGTCGCCGCGCGCATAGCGATCGCACGTATTATAAGTGGATGGCGCGTGAGCATATGTAACGCGAGCGCGAGTCGATCGGGCTTTCGACGCACGTATGAGCGACGAATTCATACGTCACGCACACGGCACACGGCTTTTCTTATGGAACTGGGTCGAGTTTTTACGCGTACGACGCGCGCAGACGAGAAGTTTCCACGTAGAGGTTACGTCAGGGCGCGCGGGAGAAAGGGAATGAGCGCTATAAGGTGATTTGCCGAGATCGCTGCGGTACTGCTGCGTGCTGTGGGTAGTAGCTATATAGGAAAAAGGTATTTAACCGAATGAGAGAGTGAGAGAGAGAGAGAGAGAGAGATCGGTATCGCCGAGTGTATACCTCTTTGGAGCATGACGCTGCTGTGCTGGGTGACGCTGCTGGTCGTGAGGGAGGAACAGTTCCACCTGTGCCACATGAACTGGTGCTGACACTCGGAGATCGCCATCTGCAGACCCTTTATCGCGGCTACCGTCACGTCCGGGTTCCTGTGGCAGAGCTCGCGCTGCTCCTTCGTCAGGCCCGGGATACCGTTGCACCTCACCGCGCTGCTGCTCATCCAGTCGTCCACCGAGTTGCTCATCAGGCAGTTTACCCTGTCGAGCCACATAAACATTTTCACAAAGTCACTTAAAGTTTTTTCACATTAGTCGACACTTTCGATTCATACATACTTGTGTATGCTCTTATAGAACCATGTGTATATGATGGCCGATCATGTATATTATTATACATACTGGTCGATATAATATGACGTTTATCTCATATATAATCTTCAATAATCATATATAATTATATATGGCCATATTTTACTATGCATGATTGTATATAATATATTTTATATAGTCATGTATGACAAACAAGTACAGAAAATGGTCGAATTTCCGATTAAAATATGCAGTATTTTATATAATTGTACACATATGATCTGTATTGTTATATCTGATTTTATTTTGTCCTATATAAATATATGTATTATTATTTATATAAGTACTATTTATATAACTTATTTATGATATTATATATGACTATAAATTAGTATACATATAAACATATATGATAGATGAATATGAGACAATCGTCATATATTACCAAATATGATTCTATAATTAAGAGCATTATACATGAGTAATATGTATACCTAAATCATTTTTATTCGGGTCTAACTCCCGTTATTTTATTTATTTTTTGCTTGTATTCACTATTGCGCCATCAGAAATAGTTTATAGAAGCAACGTTTAATATTTATGAAAAACATAGTTGAGCTTTCAGTAGGTATTTCTAATTTTTTTGAAAAAATTTTAACAAATTATTCAGTCGATGCTAAGCGGAAAAATGTTTTTAAAAAATACGCAAAATATTGTAATAACCCCGAAAAGAAAAGTAAAAATAAAAAGAATATCAAGTAATGTATCTCTTGTATTAGTTGGATTATGTGTATCAATTATAATTACATGTTATGTATTTTATAAATTCCTGTGTGTTGTATGCAATGAAACATCAAACAATAGAAATTTAGTCCTACCCTAAGAAAGACATGTATAATCATTTCATTCGTCCGCTGATTGGCTGTTCGTTTGCGTAACTATATGTAATGTTTCAATTTCTAACCTCAAGGCGTGAAAATTGAGAAAATATGATAACAAGCGGTGTCTTTCGTTATTACGTCGCGAAAATCTGAATTTTTTTAATCAAAATTGAAAGCCTATAATTATGAACTAAACATTTTTATTTTAAAGAGCAATGTTAATGTACATGCGTATGTGTGGGCTGGATCGCTAGAGAGATATCAATTACCAAAACAAAGCAGTTTTGGACTGGACCTTCCCTTGGTATCCGCGAGCCCTTTCGTCACCGCCAAAATTCTCCGTGTCTCTGGCAGGTAGAAATAGATGGCGCACAGGCACTTCTCCATTTCTCTCATAACAATATGCGCGCTGAGTCTAGATAAGTGGTATGCCATCAATGTTAAAACTGTCTTGTTTGGCCTGCTGCTTCGGCCGCCCATGCTATAACTGCGCGCGAAGCGCTAAAGTCTTCTGGGTTCTTTTTTGTACCGGCCTTTATTATAACGCATGAAAATTACATCAACTATAATATAACGTATATAACTAGCTTGTGATTGTCCAATAGATGATTAAAGTTGTCGATCACGATAATCAGGAAACAGATTATTATAGTTATAACTTGACTGACTGATAATGAAATTGATTTAGTTTATTGACAGATTTTCTCAATCAATTAAGTACTTATACTTATTTACCTACCAGTGTCATGCAAAAAATGTTAATTTTCGTTAGTTATATTTACCCGGGATGTGAAATATCAACTACTAGGGTTTGATCAGGCGCGCAAGCGCGCCATATGTCTCGAATTTGGATGATATAATGCACAATTAGTAGCCTACTTACTACCTTAGCATCATTTGCACATACATCTTTCAATATTTAACATATAACACTTTAACTCGGAAATATATATTTTAATTATCAACCATTGGATTTAATCCAATCTTTTAGTATTTTTTGTTGACTTGATTTACTTATTTCCAACACTTTTAAGTTGTTCGGTAAAGCATAAAATAAACGTCGATATCGCCTTAATATAACATTTCTTATTACTACTAATTCTTTTTTTATTTATCGGTACAATATTATACTTTTATTTCTCGTAACACTAGATGAGTTGAGGTATTACGCTTCGAGATCATTATAATAGGTATATCATTAAGGCCTCCAACGTAAACGGATTAATGAAAATTTTATTTGGATTTCTCGCATTCGAAACTCCCTGGTCTAATGACTCTCACTTGATCGCTTGAGAAAAAATACAATACTTTTTAGGACGAACGTACACAAAGGGGTCCATCCAGCCCAATTTCGCGAACCGGCTACATCTCGACATTCAGAAAATCCTTTGTAACTTTTCTCTTAAAAACGTTCTAGACCCTGTAGATCTCATGGGTTGTTTATGTACAAAGAGGTCTATCCAGTCTGATTACGCGAATTTGCGAAATATTGATATTCAAAAAATCCGTCATAACTTTTCTCCTGATCGAGGCTCCTCGCTAACCTCTCTCGATCGATTTCTTGCGAGAAAATGCAACTTTCTGGGATTGGTCGGTTTCGCGGAACGTGCGCAAATGGGTCCACCCAGCCCGATTACGAAAACTCGATAAATATTGATATTCGGAAAATCCTGCATACCTTACGTCCCGATCGAGTTCTCATCACTGACATTCGATTCCTTGCGAAAAAACACGAATTTCTAAGCTCGTTGGTTTTCCCGAATCCAGCACAAAGGAGTCTATTCAGCCCTGTTACGCCAACCAGCAGAACTTCAGTATTTAAATAATCTTTGTATAATCGAGGTGAAATTATTTTGGCGTGCACGGGCATCAGCAATACTCATTCTAACCATAGCCGCATTCGTTTCGAGATCGCTTTTGAGATCTCCTTCGAGATCGAGATATCCTCCCTCCCTCACTTGTTTCGAGATTCGATAGATCGATCGCTCAATTAATATAAGGGATTATCTATATCTATATATTATATTATTCTCTAAGGGCTACGTTTACTGAAATTTATTTACCTAAAAAAAACTAATAAAAGCTAATAACTTTTATGATCAGTTTATAATATGTAGATTTTGGACTCTAAAAATGTTTAATAATAATTTATAGCTTTTATTAGCTTTTTCAAACTTTTATTGAATTTTCGATATATTCTGGCACAAAAATAAATAAACGCATGATCTCCGAAAAATCTAATAACTTCTAATAAGTTTTTAAAAATATTTACTTACAATAATTTAGATTTATAGGTATTTATAATTCTTACGATATGTTAGTAAGTTTTTCAAAAAGATAATAACTGCTATGAAATTTTAAATTATTTTTAGTTTTGTCTTCTAATATCTAAAAAAAATTCTTTAATCACTTGTTTTTAATGTTTTAAAAAACACATAAAAATACTAATAAAAGCTACTAAACTCTAGTAAAATCTAATAGCTGTTATTAGCTTTTTAAAGATTTTTTTCTTGGAGATTATTTAACACGCTCAAAAATCTAATAAAACCTAATAAAAGCTAATAAATTTTATTAACAATTATGTGAATGAGATTATATCCGCCTGGGACCTATACTTATACTTGTTTTTTTTGTCAGAATCGAAATTTCTTAATCGTACAATGCTCGAAACCCGTCTGTTTTTTTGTGTATCATGTTTTTTGAGTGATAAATAGATTTGTAATAAGTGTTTTCACACAATACAATTCTTTTTCTTTTACCTTTGATATACACTCAGAAAAAAGTCCTGTTGAGGAAAAATGAATCTTTTTGACTCAAAAGGATAATAATCTTAAATATGTCCCCAAGCGGCACTCCGTTTGATTCAACAGGAAAATAATCTTCTCGCAAGAAAAATAATTCTATTTCCCCGAATAGGAATCAGTTTGCCACAAGAGTAAAAAATTTTGCTTCTAATAGATAATAAGTTTGAAACAAAATGATTCCTTTTGAGGGAAAAGGAAAATCTTTTCACCATCAAAATTTTATTGCTAAAAAATATTGTGATTCTTACCCGAAAACGATTCCTCTTGAGTCAAATGAATCGTTTCTTGTGGTAAGAGGATATGTTCTTTTTTGAGCCTTTTTGTAAAATTACTCGAAAATGATTCTTTTTGAATCAAGAGGATTCTTCTTGGTGAAAGATGAAAATGGCATTTTTAAGCGAACATGGTACTTAAAATGAAAAGGAAAATCCTCTTGGTTCAAAAAAATTAATTCTTGAGTTAATATTTTTCTTCTGGAATCAAAATGAATTTCCTTTCGAATCAAAACGATTTAGACAAGAGGAAAATCCTCTTGCTTCGAACAGGCCATTTTTCTGAGTGTAGATATTAACAACGTTTTTACCGCTTCTTTGCTTCCAACTTATAGAAAATTGGCAATCTCGACGGGATACTGGAGGAAAAATAATTAAAAGTGCGCTACATCCTGTCCTGATCTGTCAGTTTAGGGTTAAATCAGATCGGCAACTGTTTTGATAGGCCGAGAAAGCATAGAGTATAGTTATAAGAACTATTGATTGTAATTTTATGAGAGTCAGAAAAGAAGCCAATTTGTAAAAGTTGGGGGCAAAGAGGAAGTAAATTTAACTTTATTAGTATATAATCTGTGGCCCCTTAAAAATAGTGATGCCCGAATGTTGTGAAGCCGTTAACAAAGTGATTTTATTTGTCTAAATATCCGGTCTGAATATAGTTACGATTTTGAACTTCTAACCCCAAGACAATTGAGCGTGTGTCTGTCTTATCTATAGTTTACAAAAAACTCTGCAAGAGCACTTTGGATTTTGAAATAATTAGAAGCTGATCTCTACTTATACTCTGATGTCACACCAGCAGTCCACGAGCGACGACTTTTACAAGGTTTTACTTGATTGTTAAAAAGTTTTAATTATTCATGCTCATGGTTCATATGCATGCGCTATATCATACTTTTACATCCTATTAATGCACACAAGTGAATTTCTGTCGAGTTGTACCTCGAAATTCCTCCGAGCCTCTAAATTTCCGGGAATGACTACCTCAATCGAACAAAGTAGCTTCCAAATCTACGAGGAATCTATCCCGGATTACACAACCCTACAGAACTTTCGATCTCACCAGTATCCGATAGTGCATATGTACAAACAGGTATCGATGAATGCAGAGAGAGGGAGAGAGAGAGAGAAATTGTCGCCAGTCCGTCGCGAACAAGATCACAGCGAGCTTTTTCCCACGCGCGCGTCGGTCTCGCGTCGATGTATATAGGTTCGACGATCGGTTTGAGTGATTTTGCGAGCAGCAGCACACACGAGCGAGCGAGCGAGAGCGAGAGCGAGAGAGAGAGAGAGAGAGAGAGAGAGAGAGAGAGAGAGAGAGAGAGAGAGAGAGAGAGAGAGAGAGAGAGAGAAAGAGAGAAGACGAAAAGATCGAGGCGCGGGCCGGAGAAAGATTCCTCCCGCGGGTACATTCCTCGCGGTCGCGGTATGCCGACGGCGCACCGAAAACTCAGGTTCGTTATCGGATTCTCCGATCGTCCAGTTCGCGCGCGCGCGAGCTTCCCGATTCCCGATTTCGAATTAATACCCCTGATGGCATCCGGCTTTGTCTATATAACTCCTGGAATCGCGCGCTCTGTCCGACGGTGTCGGGACACCGATCGACTCCGGATTTCTGATTTATCGGCCAGCCGGGAAATTAGGTGGGCCGAGCTCGTAAAGATTAGATTCTCCCGGCGAAATGCGAATACCGCGCGCGCTCTCTCTTTTCTCCGTCGATCGGCCGGGCTACTTAATTTATACCCGATTAAACGGCTCCTCTCGATTATTTTCTGATAATGAAGATTTATGCGATCCGGGCGTGAGACTTGATGCCCGCGATTCGACGTTCGATGATTCATTTGCGACTCGCGAAAAGATTCTACGCAAAGTCGTTATGCGCACTATCGGTCGTTCTTGAGTCACTCGAGATACGAATTTCAAGAGCTGGCTCTTCCGCAGTTTTATCGGTCCTCGAGCCGTTCGCACCTCTCGGGCAATATTTCCACGAGATAACGAGCCGAGTTTTCCATGAGAGATTTCTGGCCTATCTGCAGAGGCTGCGCTCGACCCGAGAGATACACGGCGCGCAAAGAAACAAGTGGAAGGACATCCGCACCTTCAGCAGCAGCAGCAGCAGCAGCGGCGGCGGCGGCAGCAGAATGCGCAGGGCCCTCTCACTCGTGAATTTCAGGTGCGACGGAGTTATCTGCGGTACAAATTAGCCGACGTGCTTCTCCTAAAGTAAAAGCTGTGTAAGGTTAGCGGGCGACGAGCAAAAAGCGCAACAGGAGGGTAGCCGATCTCTCTCTGGCCGGAGAAAAAAGAGACGAGTGTTTGCAGAGGACACGGCTGCACTTTTCTCTCTCTCTCTCTCTCTCTCTCTCTCTCTCTCTGCCTGCCTCTCCTTCTCGCGTCGCTGCTCGCTGTGTAGTGTAGGTAGGTACAAGGGCCAGTGTGGGAAAAGAAGTAAAGCGCGAAACTTTCTTTCTCTCCCGAGTCCCGAGTTGAGCAGCGAGCTGTTATTGAGAGCTCCCATTACCGGTACACCGCTGGCCTGCCGGCTATCTTTCGCGCTATTGATGATCCGAGGCCGGCAGATTAATGACCGAGGCGCGGGCGAACAAATTGCCACCGAGACCAGATGCGAGCTGCGTATAAATATAGGCGCTACTTTTTCGGCGGTGCTACTCCTTTGCATGCGCTCGTGAACGAAACGCGCGGAGTGACTATACGCAACTTGAGGCAATTTCTCGCGCGTGAAACGAGAAAATTCGACTAATTCGAGCACATCAAAGCTTGTATATTCCAATTACGATACGCGCGCGCGGCGTACTTTTATCGCGAGAAACCGGAGTAGGTACACACAGAGGGGCAGCTCGCTCTCTATCTCCCGAGGCACACGCTCGCACACGCATGTCCTGCATTTTTGTAATAACCCAGGGGTCGCGGAAGAATCTAAGATGGCCGCTCGTGCGTTTTATCCTGCCACAGCGGCAGCTCCCTCTCTCTCTCTCTCTCTCTTGGGGCCCGCTGCAGAGCTGCGCGGTATATACGCAATGGAATTTCGCTTTTAATGGGGGATTCGTTCTCGCGAGAGATAAAGCGAGAGTTGACGACGGGATGTTAAAGAGCCCCGCGGCCGAGGAAAAATGGGTGGGGGGACGTACGTGCGCCGCTCGCGTAAAGATAGCCATCGGCCGCCGTCGCGGCTCTCCAAGTCCTGCGCTAATGTCGAAGAGAGAGAGAGAGATTTGCCTTATCCCGCGAGAGTCGCCGGATCGCAGCCGCCACCGCTTTATAAGTAATTGCCCCCCCCCCCTCTCTCTCTACGTGAGTACGTGCATGCGCGCTTCGATTAAGGCCAGTCTCTTCGTCACGCGTTCTTTGCCTATTTCGAGCTCTGCATCTGTGCTCTCGGCTCTCTGCTCTCTCAATAACGAATTAACGATCTTACCGCCGGCGACGGCCTTTGTTCTGCCGTCCGCTGCTGCAGATTTTCCCTTTTCAGATTCCTCCGCGATTAGTTTATGTGCTAGCTGCTACTTGGGCTTGTTTGTTCTCGATTGATTGATCGGCCGATTAAATCAGTGTTGGATGCTTTTACAAGAGTCGCCGCAGTTTATTCCATCAACGGCATCAACCCACGAGCTTATCTTATACCAATTATTGGGCTATTTGCAATATTTGCGTAAACTTGAATTTGAATCGCCGCGCGTGATTGATTATTTATATTAATAAACCAGATTGTAGTACAGGTGCGCTACAATGTATGCATGAGTTCGATTAAACCGACGATCAATCAAAACCATTTATGCTCATTCACGTTGATATCGCAGAAAAATTATTTTAGCTAATCGCAATATAGAAAATTATCGGGTAAGATGGATAGTCTGAAAACCGGTGTATACCGCACACGAGACCACGGCTAATCACGCCTCGGAGAATTAATCCCCGGCACCTCCCCATTATACCGCGCCTTCGTTAAGAGGCGCGATGACACACGCACTCCAGAGCGAGTTTCTCTCTGATCTCTCGGTCTCTTGAATTAACGAGAGCTAGACTACACACCGCTACACACCGCGCGCCGACTTTTTCAAGGGCGCCGGCATTATCAAAAGACGCGCATGCCATTGCAGGCCCCCGTCTCTCCCGTCTCTCCCACTCGATGAGGGCAATGTTGCACCGGGGGAGGCTTATGCGACACCCACCGCACAGCGTCAATGCCAATAACAGTAACACAATCGGGCCGCGGCTGAAAGGAAATTGGATAAGTAGCGACTTGAGGCCGAAATTGCTTTGTGCTCCCCGCTCGCCGCTACAATTTAAATAGCGCGCGCGAGAAGCGCCGGATTTAAGATTTTTACGAGCGCCGTAAAAAGCCGGAGGTGAAAAAAAAAGGTCTATTTGCAGTGGGTCGTTACGATTTTCATCGGCGACCACCAGGCCTCGAGTGCCTCGAGTCCGGCTGGCTTTTAGTTTTTGATGGATTTCTTCTGGGGAATACCCGAACAACAAGAGTGCGCGAAGGCTCGGGAATGGAAGAATGAGGATCGAAGAAGCGACGCTACCGGGGCGTGTATTATGCATGTGCGTTTTCCCCTGGCGAAATTCGACACGGACTCCGGCCGCCGGCGAGCGACTTGCGCAGCACTTTTGACGGCTGTATTATGCGGGTTTGTTGTTATGTTCTTTGTTTGAGGGACGATAATTTTATTTAATTACGCGACTCGCTTGCTTATGTTTCTCCGAAGCTCGGCGTCGACGGCTAAATTATGCGCATCGCACGTATTACATAAACTTGTTGCTTCGGGACCGCGAGTTCCACAGTGTGGCGTTAACGAATGGCTCGTCGTTTTTCGGATTTTTTCACGCTAATAATTATAATTTGTACGCGGCCGTCCTGTGATTATGCTCATATGCAACGTCGGTTACACGCTGCGGGCATACTTTTGCAAATCGGCAGTCGTAAATTAAACTCTCCGATTGAAATTGCTTGCGCAACCTCTCTGCAAATACTTGACATTTTAATCGAGAGGCCGGATCAAAAGTCCCCTCTCGACTTAAAATTTTCAAAAAAGAAAAGAGGAACGACTCTCTTACCGTCGATGATCGAGGAGAACGAGCAGCATCAGAGCGAGCGCGAGGCTGAGCCTGCAGGCTATCGTCCTCGGAGGCACGGGCCTTTCCTGCAGGACGTCCTCTCCTCGTCGTCCCGACGAAGGCATTCTTTCATCGCCTCGACTTCTCTCGTCCCTTCCGCGGCGCGCCTCCTCCTCTCCTGTCACTCTACAGTCGTCCGCAATGTCGATGCCTCTCCGGGGATCAGCCCGAGGCCGCTGCACTTTCACACGGGTCCTCCCGCCACCCCCTGCGCGCACAGTATCACACAGTGTTCGCTCGAATTTTTGAATTTCCCGCCGCGCTTCCCGCTATACTGGTTATATACGAGTACAAATAAAAATCAGTGGACTACTGCACTCCGCGGCTCTCTCTGTCACTGCACACGTGCTCGAGCGTCAACGTCCGCATCATCGGCCCTGTCGCACTGCGAGTTGCGTCGACGACGGCGATCTCCTCGGCGGGGGTCCGGCGAGCTTTTCGGCTGGTGCGCGACTACCGCGGCCGCGCCGGAGCGGCCTGGCGGAGCCAACGACGATCATCCTCGCGGCACTGGAGCCCGCTTCGCTGCGCACGGGTTCGTCGTGAAGGGCCGAGCGTCAAAATCGAGCGGAAGCGCGCGACTGGCGCCGGCCAGGCAGCTTTTCCGTGTACTTCCTGTCGGTGTCGCGCGGCGCAGCGCGCTACTCCTCCAAGTGTCAGGCTCAAATAAAAAAGTCGCCCTCGGGGTCCTCCTACTCCTTGTCCTCTCTCTCTCTCTCTCTCTCTCTCTCTCTCTCTCTCTTCGTCCGTCGGTCGCGCTAGAGAGACAGAGCGAGAGAGCATGCAAGAGAGAGCTCTCCTCCTCCTCCTCCTCCTCCTCCACCTCCTCCTTCTCCGCCACTTCCTTCACCCCGCCTCCTCTCCGGCTACTCGCACACACTCGCGCTCTCCTACTACCTAGCGCTTATCGCGCGGGATCCGAGGGATGCGGGCGCGCAGCTGTCAGGGAGAGTGAGATGCTCCGCCGCCGCTCGTTGATGGACTCGGTGTTTGCTTCTCCCGAAGGAAAGCCGCCGCGCTGCAACCCCCACCAGCTCGCGCTCACTGGCCACCACCACTGCCGCCGCCACCTCTCCCGACTCTCTCTCTCTCTCTCTCTCTCTCTCTCTCTCTCTCTCCGTTACGCGCACCTACCCTGAACGACAGACTCGAGCGCGGAGTAGAGGGAGGGAGAGAGGCTCACTTGTCGTCCCAGACACCGCTCGACTTCTTCCTCTCCTTCGTTGGAGCATTTTCGCCCGTGAGAACGCTCACTCCTGGTCGTACTACTTGAAAGTACCGAGAAAGCGGCTCGCTCATTGAGAAAGCTGAGAAAGCTCCGGAGATAAGCGCGCCGTATCGAGGTCTCCGAAAAATTTCGGAAACGCATCTTTACGCATCTTCGGGGAACCGACTCGGGCGTGACGCTATTGTTTGCCGGAGATAAGATTGCGGAGCGAGTCGAAATTCCCGAGCGATGATCGCTCGTCGCTCTGTCGCTCTCGTCTACTCTCGTCTACTCTCGTCTACTCTCGTCTACTCTCGTCTACTCTCGTCGCGCGGCCGGACGCGGAGGAGGGATCGATTGGCCTCGGGACTCTAGGGGATGGATCAACCCCCTAGGCGCGCTCCCGAGAGCGGAAGGCAGGCTGTCCCTCAACGTATCACGTGACACGCGAGATCCAGTGGGAGGAGCGAGCCTCCGAGTCCCCACCATCATCCGCAGCCGCTCCCTCCGTCATCTCGCGAAGCTGAGCGCATCACCCCCTCGCGGCTACTTAGTCGATCGCGTCGCGTAGCTTACTTAATCGCGCGCTCCCCTCCGCGCGCGATTCAGGGATTCCCCTCTCCTCTCTCGGCTCTCGGGAATGATGCACCTCGCGAAATTCCGGAAGACGCGCGCGCGCGGCTGATCTCATCGCCGCGACGATTTTAATAAGCCGGCCGAGATACGGATCGATGAGGCACGCGCCGGAGAAAAGGACGAGGGGGTATTCTATAGTATACGCGTGTGGCGAATTCGCCAGTTTCCAGTCGACGGAGCCGACACGAGAGAAAACTCGAGCGCTCTGCAATTAGCCCCACGGCGCCGACTCACGTGCGCAGCCCCTGCCGGTGACATCAAACGGCGACGTGTGCACCCGCACTACAAAGCAATTGCGCGCGCGCGCGACTCCGGAGAGCTACTGAATATATACATGTACACGGCTCTCTCTCGCTCGGTGCTGATCTTCGGGAGACGCCTAGATGATCCTGTTTTGACGGGGAGATTGCGATCTGGCGGATATTACTCTCTCTCTCTCTCTCTCTCTCTCTCTCTCTCTGTTGCTTTTAATTAGTTCGACGGAGAACCCGTTTCCGAGCTGCGCGAATTAAATATAGATGATCGAGGAGATCGGCACGCGCACTCGGGGCGTTAAAGACACGAGATACGACTCGATTCGAGGCGATCTTCGCTGATACGCGCACTAGCGTGGAACCTCGTGCTCGCGAGCGTGATACGCGATCTATTTCCGTCTTATCGCCGCTTCTCCTCTGGCGCGAGCTTAATTACGGGGCTCTGCTGCGCGGCGTATTTATACGCGCCGAGGTGCTAAATAAAGTATGCCGAAGGCTCTTTCTCTCTCGGCTATCGCTAATCCGAGAACACATTGCGCTTCGCAGAAACGAGATCAAACGCAGCTTTTTTTCGACTTGTCGTAAATCTCCCCGGGCGATCGGGTATAAGCCCTTCGATAAGACGGCGAAGGTTCATCGCGCTCGTCGTCAAGTCGTCATCCAATCGGACTGCATTGCTATTGCTTCATAATGCACGGCATCACGCGATGAGTGGGAGTCGGGAGGAGATATCATCGCGCGGCCACTCGACGCGCATTAACCCTTCATTATCGTCCTTTTTTCGCGTTTTGCCGAATTATCCCTCAATCCTTCTCGAGCGTCGAATTTGGATATGGGAGAGCGCGGGAAAATTGAATTATTCAAGAGAGGCGCGCGCGAGTGATTCGTCTTTCCTTCCGCCGCGAGTCTTGCACAGGCGGAGTCTTGCATACTCTGATTTACTCGCTGTTCCGAGCATTTACCCTCGTCAAAGCGAGTCGAGACTGTCGTGCGCGCGTGCAGCAATCCGGTACAGCTCTTTCAGTCTTTCTCTCCGATGCTCGTGTCTCCCCGCGTGCACTGCATGCACTAGAGTCGTTCGCTGTTCTTGCGGAGAGACGATGGCTTTTTCAGGCCCGTCGCGTCTCGTCGCTTCTTCGGCTCTTCTGCATGCCAGACGTGCTGCAGCTCGACGCTCTCGCTTTAATATCGTTATTAAACGCTACGTGTCGCCGGAACGAAAGAATTCAAAGAAACGACTCCCTTTCACAGCTTCACGTCACTCGCTTCCAACTCGATTACTATTTACTCTTTTATTTCGACCAGAGCGCACATGCAGCACACTCGGCGAAGTTTACACTACGTGTTTCGATCGACGCTTGACAGCCGTGATCGACGCAACCGCCCAGTCATCATAGACGCGAATAATAATCGCGAGTAACCTCCCGACAGAGAGTTATTCCGATAAGTTGTCCGCGAGAGAGGTCACGGAGATCGTGGGAGAGGCCAGAGTCGATCGTGATACACGTTGCAGAGCTAAGTGTGTACAATATAGCCCGGAAAGTTTACGTTCGCTCGTAAAGCCGATGATAGGACGCGGCGTATAGGTCTGACAGTTCCGTGTACGCGCGGCTATTCATCATGCGCTGCTCGCTCTCGGAAGCGAGTATATAATTTAAATAAATTGTCGCAACTTTGAATTTTTCAAGCGGGACAGACAGATCGACGGCTCCGTCTTATCTTGTCTTACCTTACCCACTCAGACCCGTTATTACATCCAGGATTTTTGTCCGTCCTATAGCTGTACACGCCAGAGATTTCATTACAGCCGAGTCGGCAAACGACGCAAAATTTTAATCAACGAGGACCGCCACCGCAGCGCAGAAACGGCCATATTACAAGCTCGCGCGCGCGCAGGTACACCTAACGGTGAAAACACTCGGTTCATTCATCAGGAATGCATTTATTAAAACATTCCGCGCGTAGCCCGGAGGACTCCCCGCGGCTCGCTCTCTCTCTCTCTCTCTCTCTCTCTCGCTCGACCCTGAACCCGCGCCGTATATACCGCCGCCGGGGAGCGTCTACGTATATTTATACATCCGATCCGGTCCGTCTCGATCGGCGGTAGCGGTATACGGCGGCAGCAGCAGCTTCCCCCGAATCGCTCGGATTCTTAGACGCCCATCCATGCATACACTGTGTGTACACAAGGCTTGGGGCTAGCGGGGGTGGGCTTTTCGACTTTGCAGCCGCCTCGGTTTTCTCGAGCAGCCCGATCCGCGCAGGAATTCCGTCCATTTCCGCGAGCTTGCAGGAATATCCTGCGGCTTCGAATCGATTTTTATAGCTGCGACCGTAACGATTTCGGCGCAATAATGACTGCGGATAAATTATCGCGAGCGTCGAATCGGTCCGCCAGCGAGCGAGAGAGAGAGAGAGAGAGAGGGAGGAGAGGAAGGAAAAAATAAAGCAGTCGATCGCGCGAGGCGGACCACCCACGTGGCCGAAGAAAACCTGTCCTCCCGAGATAAATAAGCGAAAATTAGAGAGGCTCGCGCGCTCTTTGTGCTCGTCGATCGGAGAAGAAGGGGGTTCGCGCGCCGACACCTAAAATCCCCGAAAATTCCGAGTATAAACGAGCGATTACCCTGGGCTACAGCTGCGAGCTCGAGGCAGAGCTAAGTCGATTACGGCGAAAAAAAGCCAACAGCGGCGGCAAAAGCGGCATCGCGTGTGGCGTCCGAAAATATATGCACAGGCTCGAAATCGGGAGAGAGTGAGCGGTCACGCCGCGGGCGTCCGCCGCGATTTGCATACTCGAATATGTGTACACTCGACTGCTGCTGCTGCTGCTGCTGCTGCTGCTGCTGCTGCTGCTGCTGCTGTCGCTGCTAAGAGCGGGAGAGGGCGCGCGTTATTGCTCACCTCTCGGCCAATCGCGCTTATGACCAATCGATCGCACCGGTCCGCAGCAGGAATGTGTTACTCGCTCGAGGCCGGATCGATCGAGCGAGTTTATTAATAACCGGACTTGTTCACTGCGCTGTGCGGCTCTCACGCGCGCGCGCGCGCGCGCGGGGGAGGACGGGAACGAGGGAAGAGGGTCAGTCGCGAAGTGCGCATAAAGGAGGCCTAATCACGGCTGCGCTTTGATACGCGCAAAAACCCTATCATTAGCCATTATATGCGGCCACTCGTATTGCGACGAGGGGATCTCCTCCGCCGAAAACACAGATGTCACGGGAACGCCTCCCTCTGCTCCTTTTCATATAAATAGACCGCGTTTGTTGAGCTCTGCGCGCTCGCCCCCCTCGTCTCGCTCTGATGTCCGTTGTTCGATGTGTATAGGTATACTCGAGCCGTGAGTGAAAAGCGCACGCGGGAGCAGAGCAGGAAGGAAGTTTATAGAATTAATCGAATATAATTATGGCCCGACGCAGACGCTGCTGCCCCGTTTTCTCTTCCCGTCCAGCCCAGCGCCGGGATCGTTTCTATGCGGGATTCCTGCGTCGCGGCCCCCTCTGATTTACGATTCCTGCACATGCAGCATCGAGTTTGTCAGTTTGTCATCATTATTTTCGAATATGCGCGAGGCTCATTCACGGGAATAACAGAGAGCGAAACCGATGCCGCGGACTCGTTTGCATCTTTTCGTCGTTAGACGTGGAGTGGGCTATAGTAGCAATATAAATTACGCGCAATTTTTGTCCGCGAGGCGGGTATGTACCTATCCATGTATTTTCCTCGGCGCGGAGCACGCAATCCTTTGTATTATCTCGAGAGGGAGCGGGAGCCGTATAGGAAGCTGAGATCGAAGAGAAAGAGGCGCGGGTGCCATATCGTTAAACGGCTGTCAATCGAGGTTAGCCGGACATGCGTAGCCGAGCCCGTAGCTTTTCACGTTCGCCAGCTCCCCATCGGCCATTGTCGGCGCGGTATATAGTATATATAACACACAAGAGGCGACGATCCGCTTTCTCACAGGAGCTGAGGAGCGCAGAGCCGTTGTTGGGAGTACTTGTTGGGATGCGTCCGAGCGTGATCGATTTGCGCTCTCCGCCAAGAGACCAAGAGTAAGAGAGAGCTAATCTGCTCCCGGGGATCGCGCGGCCCATTGTCCTCGCGAAGGTGATGCGATGCGATGCGATGCTTGACGTCGCGCGAACCCGAGCGAGTGTATATACACATGCAGGCTGTACAGGCTGTATAGATTATTAGATTGCAGAGTGTGTAAGTATGTGGAGCGAGCGCTGAAACGCTGAAAAGGAAGAGCTCGCGTGTGCTTGAGAGGCCGACAGGGCCGACTTAAGGGGCTAAGAGGATCTTCTCCTTCCTGCCTTCCTGGCTCCGCCGCTGGTATTACCTGGATATACATTACACGCGGATCTCTCATCCGTATATACGTGGCCTTCAGCGGCTTTTTTCCAGTTTTTTCACTTTTTTCACCGGCCCGGCCTCCATTCATCCCCGCGCCGATTCCACGAACAGGATTTTCCCAATTACGCGCCTTTTTGCGTATCGTTATTCGTTATTCGTTATACGCGCCGGACTCCGCTTTTCGGATTATCAATTAGAGCCGGGCTCAAACAAAGCTATACTCGTAAAGCTCACGAGCAATACTCGTCGCAGCTATAGTTATATGTATATACGTCGTGATCATTACGGCCATTATGCGCTCGCGATTCGTGATTTATGAATTACGATTCCATGTCCATTCGAGGGCGCGCGCGCGCGCACGAGCGACGACACGCGTAAAAATGAGCGAGTGGAATCCCGAGCGCAGCTCGTCCGCGGCTAATTGCGATTGTTTACGGCCCGATAAATCAGCTGCCGGATAGCAGTCTGCCTGCGTGCGCGCTTTCGCGGGAAGAGCGTCGCGGGAGCGGGACCAGTAGTAAAACGCTCTTGATTCATTGTGGACTTTTACGCTTTTACGCGCGCTCGCCTCGATCCATTTTTTCGTCCGCGTCTCCGGATCGGTCAGCCCGAGAATCGGAGAGCATCGAGCGGCCGAGCGAGGCGAGAGCGAGCGCGGGAGAGAGTGTGAGATCCGACAGCTCCGGAGGTGGCAATGAGCGCAGTCTCGGGTCCCGCCTCTTCCCTCGACACACCCACGCGCTCTTCTCTCTCTTTCTCGTGTGTGTGTGTGTGTAATACACGTGCACGGGACACGGCACCGCTCGCGCGATACATCTTGTTTTCCCTTTTTATCCCGACGTCGGATCGCCGTTGGCCGAGCGGCGAGAGAGGGAGCCCGGCGTCCCTGACGAGCATGGTGGGCCTTCCCCCCCCCGGCCCTCCCACGCGACGAGCGATCTCGCTCCTCATTCTTTCGATCGGTTACGCTGCGAGCAACGTGGATTTTGCAGCACGAGGAGAAATTTTCCGCTCGCCCGAGTAATCGCGCGCGTCGCCGATTACGAGACAGCGAGAGAGCGAGCATCGCCGGGATAATGGATCGAGTGTCCGGCCCGATCCTCGTTCGCGCCATCAATTATTAATTACAACGTCACTCCCATCGACATAATCGGCGGTAATCGAACGAGAGCGTCTGGAGCCGCGCGCATAAGCGAGAGACCCGGTATCCCCCGATGAAATTGCCGGAACGTATACCGTACGATCCGCCTTGAGTCTTGACGGACCTACCGCGGCCCCCGATCGATCGCCGATCTCCCTCGCGCAGAGATGGACGTCCCGATAGAGCAGCATCATCGTATTTAATAATCGTACAATGGCCGAGCGTCCCGCGATAAGATCGCTCGCACAGCGCTGCGCCTACAGCCTCGTAATACCACAGTACCATACGCGAGCGCGACTCCGAGGGCCTCGTAATAACGAAATTAACACTTCTTTGTGCGCAGCTCTCTATGACTCTGGGTTCTCCGTTAGAGCTGGCCCGCGAGAGAGGAGAGAGCGGGGCAGAATTGCATTCGCGAGCGCTTATCGGGCGCGCATCGACAGATCCATTAGCGCTTCTCGGAAGTCCATTATGAGAGATATTGCGAGCGGCCGCGGCTGTGAGAAAACGAGGATGAGCAACATTTACATTTCCGAGTCTGACCTCGCTCTCTTCGAGTCTTAATCTCCCTCTCGTTTGCCACTCGTTATATATACTGCAGCAAGGGTGTGTCTGTGTGTGTCCCGAAACGAGCAAAATGAACGGACCAGAGAGCGAGATTAGGCCTAATCGAACGGGCAGAGCTCTCTTTGCCGAAAAGCACGGGCCGTAAATACTCATTTGTCCGCGCGATTAATCCGCCGGAGAGAGCTACCCCCTCGGGGGCGCGCGAGTCTTCGTTAAAACTAATCATCCTCGGCTCTCCCTCATTCTCTCTCCCTGCGATAATTCGCGGACGGCAAGTCGTCGCGAGCCACACGCGTCGCTGCGTATTGAGACGCGCAGGGATTGAGACGTTCGCCGGGAGAGAGGAGCAGACTGCCCAGTCAGTGCAGCGTCTATTCTTCGATTGGTCGCGGCGCCTCTCGCTTAAATTTTCACCTGGCTCGAGCAGTCGAGCTCGGCTTTTTAACGCGTCTGCGCGGCGTAACTCATCTCGCTCTCTCGGGGGGAGAAAAATTGTTTCCAACGCTGACGCTAATGAGTCATTAATCTAATTGGTCCGGGGCTATAAAAAGCCGAGGGACCGCCTGGATTTTTCTCGAGAAAACGGCCGCGCGCGTTTCGCACACGCGGTGCATTCCTGCGCCACTGGACCCGTATCTACGCGGGGAAAAAAGGCGAGAGAGAGAGAGAGAGAGGAGAGAAAAAAACGAGGGAGAAGGAAGGATGACGCAGCGTCCGCGCGGTAGCGTATGCTCGTATGCGTGCTGGGCTCGATGAGGTGCATAAAGTAACCATATGGAGGCACAATGAGCGTAAAAACGAATCCGGAGCTCATTCTCTCATTCTCTCTCTCTCGTCTCGGGCCGAGGAAGCGCACGCGGCAAAGACGTTATACACACGTTTGCTTTTGTTTCTCGATACGCGGGCTGTGGGAACCAATTTCCGTTTGGATTCGGCACCGTCTAAAGGATTTCATGAATGAAAGTTATTCTTCTTCGTTTTTGCCCTCTCTCTCTCTCCCGTGGTTCCTCTCTCGGCTCTACGGCCGATCGGATTCTTTACACGTCTCGCTGCAGCTAGGCCTCCCTCCTCCGCGCGAACGCCCCCTTCCGCTTTTTTCCACTGCTCGCTCTCTCGCTCTCTCTCTCTCTCTCTCTCTCTCTCTCTGGCGTTATTCGCACTCGAAAGGGTAAACTCGAGAACAAGCGACTACCCGCGTGTGTCTCCGTGAGGATTTGGGCCGTACGCTCGGCGAAATTGAGAGCTCTATTATTTTCGACAAATTTTTTTCGACAAATTTTTCTGAATTACACGGCCCGGAATTCCAGCGGGGCTATATGCCATGCATCTCATGACTCAATCGGCGACGACTCGAATTCTCGGAAGCGCGCGGGGAAGAAGGGAATACGCGCTGCGTAGTTTGTTACAACAATAGCGCGTCTAGACCGGCAATAATACGGTGTATTGGCCGATTCCCCGAAACATCCCGGTAACGCCGGCGAAAGCGGAAGGCAGATTTCCGCGCGTGTCTTCCTGCTCATTATTACACTGACCCGCATTTCATTGAATGAGACTCCGAATTGCGGTGCATCGCGCGCAAGGCAAAGAGCACGCGTGCCCGCGGTTTTCGCTATCTTTACGAGCGCGGAAGGCGATGACGCAAGCGCAGCTGTGTGTGTGTGTGTGTGTGTGTGTGTGTGTGCGTGCGTGCATGTGTGTTGCACAATTTCGCGTACTCTCTGCAGCTCATTGTCGAGGCGGAAAGGTACACAAAAGCGAAAAGCACGACGAAAGCTGTCAAATCACGCTGGTCGTTAAGGACTGGTCGAACGAAATTTTACGGTCCAGCTCTCGGCGTCGGATGAATAATAGTCCACATAGACAGACGGAGGAAAAAAAGCCGCAAGAAAATTCGGACGGCAGCAGCTTGCGAGCAGAGAGGTGAGAAGAAGAGGGCCACCGGCACGGCAACACTCGGTAATTATAACAATCCATTTTGTATTTGGCTCAGCCGATCTCTCTCTCTCTCTCTCGCTCTTTCTCTCGGCAACGTGTGCGGTCGCGTGACGTCATAATTCGGGGCTCCTTCGGGGCGTACCCGCCCCCTTAATATGGGCCCCGACACCTCGCGCGCACGCACTTCTGCAGCCCCCCTGCCTCCTCGCATTCGCGCGCGAGCGAGTCTCGAGATTATATTGGCGGTGCCGCGACGCGTGCATGTAGCTCGCAGGCAGCATAATGGAGCGAGCGCTGGACTTCACACGATGCCGAGCTCTCGGTCAAGAAGATGATACAGACCTCAGCGCGGACCTCCTCGGAGCCACGCGTTATTGCCCACCTCGAGCGCAGCTTGAGACGCGCGCGTCGGCCTGATCAGCGGCCGCAATTATTCGCCCGCTGATATGCCTTGTGTGTCTGCGCCGTCTTATGTAATTCCCTCTCGTATACGCATTGAGATGAGATATACGGAGCTGTCTGCGCGTGAAAAAAGCTATCTCTCAAAATAGACGCGAGCAGGTATGCCGAGGCGAGTATACTGTACAATACTATAACACACACACACGCACTCCTGTGTAAATACCTGTATATACCGGAGGAGCCTCTCTTTTTGAATCGGGAGATTAGGGCTCTTGAAAAGGTCGAGTCGAGTAAAGGGTAGATGGCTTATTACGAGCCCGTGTTCGGCTGTGTTGTACACTCCGCAGGTATACGCAGGCTCGTTCGTTTCAAAGCCGTGCCGAATCGGACACGACAATCGGCCTAATAATCCACACGGATCCGAGCGAGAGAGAACCAGCTCCCTTTTCGAGACGGGGATTAGCCTGCGCGCGGACAAGTCAGTAATTTAAAGGGTCAGCCTGTCTCTGCTGGTGTCGGAAAAAAACTGAATTAAATCCTCCGATATTGCCGAGATTTTGTTGCGATGATGCCTGGATTATCCGAAATTTCACTTATATACTTTCTCTTTTATTAATCGCCTCTTCTCGGCTTGATAACGTTGCACTATCGCGTATCGATCGAGGAAACGCTGTTCTTTCTCCGTTTTACAACCGGAAGATTCTTTGCGGAGGGGTGATAAAAAGGATTGGCCCCGCGAGCGTTTATTGCTCTGTTTTTCAACCTGTCCTTATCTCTGAATGCACGCGCGACTGTATAATATATATACGTATACAATATAGCGTGGCGCATAGACCCGAGAGAGCCTTTTATACGAGCTGTCGAGGGGGAAAACTCTCGGCTCTCGACGAGTATACAGCGAGCCAGGTATAAATAAACACTTTTAATGGGCCTTTACTACTCGCCACGAATTCGAGCCACCTTTACGAGGCTCTTGTAAATATCAAATCATTTTCCCAGATTTTCTGCTCTGCGCATAGGAGCCTGGGATGAGGTTTAGCTGCATGCTGGAACACAAAAAGTTATCGTTTAGGAAAGCTTTAAAGACTAGTTACCGTGCACTAAGGTAAACAATACGCCCCAATAAATCTTTTTAGGCTCGACAGAATCGAACCTTCAATTATNACGGAAGCACGAGGGTTATTTCCTCTCTGCTTATCTGTTTGCAGTTCTCGCGAAAAACAATGAACCTGTGAGCCCGTCTAGCAAAGGATTTATTTTTTCTCTTTAAATACCGGATTTTATGATTGCAGACATAAATCATTTATAATTTTGAAAAACCGGATTATTTATTTATTTTATTTATTTTATTTTATTTTATTAATTAAATTAAATTAAATTAAAGTAATAGATCTGGTCTTGAGTTCCTAGTAGTGGTGATATACACGAACTCGTTTAAATAAAGTATATTCGCATCATGAGCGAAAAGTACACAAAGCGACCGCTAGGTGGCGACGGCGCTATTCCCGCTTCCCACAAGTGGTTCTGGGTTTTGTAAGTCATATAAGGCAGACACCGAGGAGCGGCTTACAGTTGGCTTATATCAAAGTGCCATCTTTTTGTAAATAGCGCATCCTTTATTGCACGGTGTGGTTTCTCCTCGAACTCTTTCAATTTTTTTTTTTTTTTTTTTTTTTTTTTGGTAGATTGGGTGAAGATTCCACATGAGAACCCTCATTTATTTCGTTATGTCAATCTCATTGACGGCTCCGTGTCTAGCTTTTGAGCGCCTAGCGCCGATAAAGAGTAGATATTGTCCAGCCTTCCTGCCAATGGCACTTTGAGCATCGCCAAAGAAGCCTCGGATTCCTCATATTTTTATGAAATCTGGGATCGTCCTCGCAGTATTGCAATGCTCTTCATCCGACATTCTACAAACGAAGAATTTATACAGTTGTTAAATAGATAACGATTATGAAATAAAACTAAACGGTATAATAATAATAATTTTCAATGTTTTTTTTTTGCTACTTAATTCAATGATCTCTTGTGTGTATTTAGAAAATTATAATGAAGAATCAGTATATCATGAATCCACATTTTCAATTTTGGTGACAATGTCTTAATTGATTTTTATTTAAATTTCATTTCTGTTTGAGAAAACCGCTCATCCCGCGCAAAAGTATTTATTCAAGAGGCAATAAAATTTCTACTTTCACTCTGTCTGATGGAGTAACTGTTAATGTTAGCATTTGGTTAAACAAAATATGAATGATTCAGTAGACTGAGAACGGAAGCACCAGTCATAGGCATCCATTGTGTTCACTCAAAGCGTCCAAGAACATTTATTGAAGTAAAGAAGAGATTAGCAGGAATGACAAAGGCTCAAACCGTTGCGAAAAAAAGAAAAATCAGTGCCGAAAATGGGAGTCATAGACGGTTTAGTCGCAAAAAAGAAACACGACAAGTTCAAGAGCACACCCGACAGAAAAGGTTGCATTAATCAACAAAGTAAATCAAAAACGGCAGTGCCAATAAAACTGCCAATGGCACACCAAAGTCATCGCAGAAAAGCGAAAATAAAAAAAAGCAGCCAAGCTGCCCGATCATGTCTGTTTCCGGACGGCACCCGACACAGTCGTTCTCGTTGCTCCTCAATGAGGCGCAACTCCTTTTCAACACTTCCTTCATCTCTGAAATGTGGTCGGCCCACGTAAATACCTTATTACTGCGGATCAGTCATCGCGTTTCTTGAGATTTGTCTCGTTTAGCTCCAATGCCAGCGTGACAGAATCCTCATTCTCAAAATTGACATATCCTATTCCTTGACTCGAACCAGATTTTCTATACTTTGCAATGCGAACGGATTCAATCTTTCCGCCTGAATCAAAATGCTTCCTCACCTTATCTTCTGTGATGTCAAAAGGTATGTTACCCAAGAAGACTGCTTTTTTTGGTAGTGATCTTTATTGTTGGTTGATAAATTGACCCTGAGAGGATTGTCATCAAGTTTGTGGCCATTAAGTTTTAGTGCATCTTTTGTCGTCGTCGTCGTCATCGTCTTCATCGTCATCATCATCATCGTCGTCCGAAGTTAAAGCGACTGTCCTCAGAAGAACAGGTAGCTCTTGATGCTAAAACGATATATGTTGGCAATGTACCTAAAGAAATCACTGTCAAAACTGTTAAGAAACTCTTCAGACCATTTGATAAAATATATTTAATACGCGTAAGAGAGTGGTAGCTGAAGACATCGTATGTCTGCAAAAGTAGCTACCATCACTATGAAGATGCATCCCTAGGTGTCCACCATTTACGTATATGTTACTTTCGAGGAAGAGCAGGGTGCAAAAGATGCACTAAAACTTAATGGCCACAAACTTGATGACAATCCTCTCAGGGGCAATTTATCAACCAACAATAAAGATCACTACCAAAAAAAAGCAGTCTTCTTGGGTAAGATACCTTTTGACATCACAGAAGATAAGGTGAGGAAGCATTTTGATTCAGGCGGAAAGATTGAATCCGTTCGCATTGCAAAGTATAGAAAATCTGGTTCGAGTCAAGGAATAGGATATGTCAATTTTGAGAATGAGGATTCTGTCACGCTGGCATTGGAGCTAAACGAGACAAATCTCAAGAACCACGAGATGTCGAGTAATAAGGTAGTTACGTGGGCCGACCACATTTCAGAGATGAAGGACGTGTGTGAAAAGGAGTTGCGCCTCATTGAGGAGCAACGAGAACGACTGTGTCGGTGCCGTCCGGAAACAGACATGATCCGGGCAGCTTGGCCTGCTCTTTTTTATTTTCGCTTTTCTGCGATGACTTTGGTGTGCCATTGGCAGTTTTATTGGCACTGCCGTTTTTGATTTACTGTTGTTGATCAATGCAACCTTTTCTGTCGGTGTGCTCTTGAACTTGTCGTGTTTCTTTTTTTTTGCGACTAAACCGTCTATGACTCCCATTTTCGGCACTGATTTTTCTTTTTTTCGCAACGGTTTGAGCCTTTGTCATTCCTGCTAATCTCTTCTTTACTTCAATAAATGTTCTTGGACGCTTTGAGTGAACACAATGGATGCCTATGACTGGTGCTTCCGTTCTCAGTCTACTGAATCATTCATATTTTTGTTTAACCAAATGCTAACATTAACAGTTACTCCATCAGACAGAGTGAAAGTAGAAATTTTATTGCCTCTTGAATAAATACTTTTGCGCGGGATGAGCGGTTTTCTCAAACAGAAATGAAATTTAAATAAAAAATCAATTAAGACATTGTCACCAAAATTTGAAAATGTGGATTCATGATATACTGATTCTTCATTATAATTTTCTAAATACACACAAGAGATCATTGAAATTAAGTAGCAAAAAAAAAACATTGAAAATTATTATTATTATACCGTTTAGTTTTATTTCATAATCGTTATCTATTTAACAACTGTATAAATTCTTCGTTTGTAGAATGTCGGATGAAGAGCATTGCAATACTGCGAGGACGATCCCAGATTTCATAAAAATATGAGGAATCCGAGGCTTATGGCGATGCTCAAAGTGCCATGGGCAGGAAGGCTGGACAATATCTACTCTTTATCGTGCTAGCGCTCAAAAAGCTAGACACGGAGCCGTCAATGAGATTGACATAACGAAATAAATGAGGGTTCTCATGTGGACCTCCCAATTACAAAAAAAAAAAAAAAAAAAAAAAAAAAATTGAAAGAGTTCGAGGAGAAACCACACCATGCAATAAAGGATGCGCTATTTACAAAAAGATGGCACTTTGATATAAGCCAACTGTAAGCCGCTCCTCGGTGTCTGCCTTATATGACTTACAAAACCCAGAACCACTTGTGGGAAGCGGGAATAGCGCCGTCGCCACCTAGCGGTCGCTTTGTGTACTTTTCGCTCATGATGCGAATATACTTGATTTAAACGAGTTCGTGTATATCACCACTACTAGGAACTCAAGACCAGATCTATTACTTTAATTTAATTTAATTTAATTAATAAAATAAAATAAAATAAATAAAATAAATAAATAAATAATCCGGTTTTTCAAAATTTTAAATGATTTATGTCTGCAATCATAAAATCCGGTATTTAAAGAGAAAAAATAAATCCTTTGCTAGACGGGCTCACAGGTTCATTGTTTTTCGCGAGAACTGCAAACAGATAAGCAGAGAGGAAATAACCCTCGTGCTTCCGTTCGGGCTAGCCGTAGGTCTTCTCGATCCTGCAGATATCGTAGGTAGCTCACCTGTGAACCTCCAAATTCACATTATTTGCGATTCACGGTCAGTCCAGCCTCTGTGACTTTTTTCAACACGATCTTGATCCATTTTAGGTGGTCTTCAAAGGCTTCAGTTACGATGAGAATATCGTCTAGATAACCGAAGACGTACACTTTAAAGTCTAAAGAACAAAAAGTGACGCTATAAAGAGTGAAGGCATCGATTAATTTTTTAAGAAAGTACAACATAACACAATTAATAACACAATTTATTCACGGCTTCACTATAATAGCCACTTTATTCCCTGAAAAGCGGGGCTAAAGTAGCTTTTTATTTCCTCGTCTATTTTTTGTCCCTCATTTGTAGGAATAAAGTACTTTATTTAAAGTACTTTATTCCCGCAAATAAGGGAATAAAGTTACTTTCCACCAATGCGGGAGTAAACTTTTAAATTTAAAAAATGTTTAATTCCATGAAAAATTTTAAATTGTTTGAAATATTTTCAATTCAACAATTTTTAATTGTTTGAAAAATTATCAATTGTTTGAAAAATGTTCAATTTTTTAAAAAATTTTCTATTATTTGAAAAATTTTCAATTTTCTGAAAAACTAGTTTTTTGAAAAATTGAAAAACAAAATTTAATTTTAGCAAATTTATAAATTTTTAATATTTAGTTTTTGTTAATAATGAATGTGTAGGTTCTACTTTTGAAGACAACAAAGTGGCTACACAGTTCTAAATAAAAAAATTTAATTTTATAAACTTCTGAAAATTTTATTTGTATTGACTTAAGTCCCACTTTTCAAGGGAATACCGATACAATCCATTCCCAAACCAAACCAATTTTACTCCAACCATCAATCCTAATCCTCAATTTATCAATCCCAATTCTACCATTCCTTATGTTCTCTTCAATTTGAACCATATTATTGAATAATCCAATCACCAATCCACCAAATCAGAATAATAACACGTCAACTAACACCAATCTCTTTGCTTTAAATCTGTCAAAATTATTAACAAACAACCAAAATAACACTCAAACTAATAAAAATAACGATACACTACTTCCAACTAACAACAGCGGTTCTAAATTAACTAAAGATACTACAATGCAAATTAATGTAATCGTAAAATATTTATGAATATTTCATAATTTAGTATAAATAGTATTAATAATCATAAATATTTATTAACTTTGTATAAATAGATGAATAATAAATTTAAAAAAAGCAATTCATTATTGATGCAGTGTTTCTTCTCTACAATTTAATTTTATCTTCAATCATTTTCATCACCCGCGGTGGTAGTTCTAGTTGTCAATAACTATCAGATCGCCATTTTGGATATACCCAACGATGCTTGCGTACAAGCTTATACATATACACACGTTTTTTGAATCGACGCAGTTTATTTACATAAAAATAGTATCTCCATAAAAGTGTTATTCAATTAATTAGTGCATATTTATATTATTAGTATAGTTATGAGTATATAATTTAGTGCAGCATACACCCATAAGGAAAAAGCACGGAAAAAGGACAAAAATTGCATCAAGCAAAAATAAATTCTTCGTATTTTTACATCGATTATACTTTTTCGATCATTCACTGAACTTCATGAATACATACAAATAAAAAAAGGTAAAGTTTTTCTACCAATATTGAACTTTATATTCTTATTATAACAGATATCTTCTAAAGATTCTTATTATAACAGAATGTCACGTTCAGGAACAATTATTCTAATAATTTATTTTATATATAAAAATGTATTTTACAACTGTAGCAATTCTACGAGTAAATCCTATATGCAAAACTGACTATGAAATTATTTTCAAATGTAATTTGAACAACAATAATAATGAACTAATATACTTTCTTTTTTTATTGATCCTAGCAACAATGAACATTTTGACTTATTAATAATAAGAATTAATTCTCAATCTTTTACTGAAAACAATCTATATTTTCTGTCTAATACATTCAAAACACGGGAATCCGATGTAACGTTAAAGCTAATAGGATAATCCAGAAATAGATTTTGAAACAAATACGTAATGCTTTAATGTACAAACTTTCCCTAATTCCATTAAGTTTATTTAATGAACATAGACGTATGAGAAAACCGCAAAATCTGAACTGTATAAAACTTTCAATTCGAGCTATTGCTTAGAAGTTTTGTGTACGTCATAGACGAAGGATAGTTGCTACATTACGTAGTATGCCTCATAGCCAAAATTACAATGAAAGTTTTCAGATTCATCTAAAATATATAATCGATCGTTTTGGAGCAAATGCTACTGTTATTTTTTATATAATAATGTAAACTGTTTGGTAAAAAGTCATATGGAAGATTTCATCGTAAAGACGAAGATATTGCTACTGATGTCTATAATACCAATACAGCCGATTATTTGCGAGGAGTCGAAAAACCCAGTTTTCAAAGCCTTAAAAAACAACAATAGATTGATAAGATTTACAAGACAGGTGCTTGTGGTAAAAGCCAAACAGTAGTAAATAGAAACAATAATTTAGTTTAAATCGTTGCATCACCGCGTAATTTATAACAATTACTAATTTTAACTTTATTTACAAAATCGAATGCGCATGTCGAGAAGAGATTATAAAAAGTTGTTGCAATTTGTTTTATTATTTCTTAATGAGATACTCTCTAATGAAGCAACGTTTGGGCTCCAGGCGTAGTTAATCGTGCTAAATGGATGTCTAAGGCCATTTATGCAATCAAGATAGCTATGTTTTAACATCAATTTGCTGAATTTCTGCAGAAAAATGAATCTATCGCACCAATTGCAACTGTGACTACAAAGTATGATGCGCAACTTTTACAGTGTTTGAAAAAACTAAATATAAAAAAAGATCTTTGACAATTATAAGACCAAATTCTCTCTTTGTGTCCCTTAACATTCTGACAATTCCTATGACATCTGAAAGAAATATTATGTCATATCATATTAAATAACATATCATATTAAAAAATGTTTGAAATTCATTGTATATCCCGGATTGGTAGAAAATTATAATTTGCAACACCTTGAGTAAAAGTGCCGCATTCTCTCGCGGCGCCAGAAATCGAATGCGGTACTTTTACTGAAGGTGTTGCAAAAAATAGTATATCGCCCCTAGGAGGTAAAATGGTGAGCCCATAGCAACTATTTGCTCGCCTTCGGCTCCGGTGGCAATTTACACTTGCTATGGATCCACCAGTTCCTTACCTTCCTCGTGGCATAATATACTATTTGCCTTTGGAATACAGCTGGCCTGATCATCACTACATGTCTGCAGGGATTTATTCGAGAATCACTTCCCAGAGTGATCTCATAATCAGCTTTTGTGTTAGTTGTCTTAATATCAGCTGTTTGTTTGTTAGTTGTCTTAATATTCAATTTTGAAAACGAATAAACTTGGTCATTATGTAAGAAAAATTGATTTTTCAATAATATAGATGTTTGCAAGAAAAAAAATATCATACATACTTCCATCAAATTGTAAAATCCATCATAAGAAAGGGGTACATTCATCAACCTCTCCAAGAATTATAGATGATGAATTGGGCGCTGATATCGAATATCCAACTGTCATAAACCATTCTTATAATCTACAAGAATTGTTATTCGTGCATTTATTTTAATCAAGGGGACATCTATACCTTAATTAGACAAAAAAAACAAAAATTCAATTTCATATTTATATTTTTCTTGAATTGTTTAAAAAGATCGGAACTACTACATACAATCAGGTATAATCGAAATAAATCATTTAAAATTTATAGAGGATATAACTATTTTTACAATTAAAGGGACGTATATAACTTATTAGTCGAAAATGACTATATTTTATATTTTTCTACTATATTTTTCTTAATTTGTTTATGTCCGTGGTCGATCCGCTTGCGGCGCGGCTGGGATCCACGTAAAGAGCGTCCAGGCTGCCAAAAGCGGAAAAGCCTTTATCGAGACCATCAATAAAGAGGACAGCAAGAACCTCGCGAAATCACCGCATCTCCGGAAGGCTGGACTGAGCGTCGACGTATCGAAGGGGAGGAAACCTTGGCTAATTCTTTACGATGTTCTGATGGAGCCAGATAAGGTGAAACCGGTGATTTTCCGAATGAATGTCGAAACGTTCGAAGGAATTGAGCAAGAGGCTTCCGAAGGGGACTGCTCATTCCTTTTTCGAACGCGTAAAAGGGACGCGGGCGTGACACACTGGGTCCTCGAGACCACCCCGGAACTTAGGGATAGATTTCAGAAGCGAGAGAGACTGTACTTTAATGGAGAAGATGTAAAGTACAGGACTTCATCTCCCTTACCCTATGCTTTTAATGCACATGTCTGGGCCACATAGGCGAGTTCTTCAGAACAAAAGAAGAAATCTGTGGCCACTGTGGCGAATCGGGGCACAGAAAGGAAAATGGCACCACCAAGGATGAGCCGACAATGTGCGTTCTGTGCAAGTAAAGAGGAAAACCATGCGACCACAGCGTAATGGACCCGAAGTGTCCCTCATACACGGCGGCATATGATGCCTACTCGCATAGCATCGACTACTGGGGCCCAGTGCGTTTGCAATAGCTTCGAAGATTAATGTTCCCCAGCACAATCTAGGTAGCGGCAAAAAATTCACGGCCAAGCTTAATACGCGTAAGAGAGTGGTAGCTGAAGACAGTCGTATGTCTGCAAAAGTAGCTACCATCACTATGAAGATGCATCCCTAGGTGTCCACCATTTACGCATATGTTACTTTCGAGGAAGAGCAGGGTGCAAAAGATGCACTAAAACTTAATGGCCACAAACTTGATGACAATCCTCTCAGAGTCAGTTTATTAACCAAGAATAAAAATCACTACCAAAAGAAGGCAGTCTTCTTGGGTAAGATACCTTTTGACATCACAGAAGATAAGCTGAGGAAGCACTTTGATTCAGGCCGAAAGATTGAATCCGTTCGCATTGCAAAGTATAGAAAATCTGGTTCGAGTCAAGGAATAGGATATGTCAATTTTGAGAATGAGGATTCTGTCACGCTGGCATTGGAGCTAAACGAGACAAATCTCAAGAACCGCGAGATGTTGAGTAATAAGGTAGTTACGTGGGCCGACCACATTTCGGAGAGAAGGACAAGTGTGAAAAGGAGTTGCGCCTCAATGAGGCGCAACGAGAACAACTGTGGCGGTGTCGTCCGGAAACAGACATAATCCGGGCATCGGAGAGCTCGGCCCGGCATAGTTCCGCTCGCACCGGATCCGCATCCTCCGCAACTCCGAGAAGGAGCGTGAAGCGTACGGCCAAGAAGGCATCTCCATGGTGCCAGACCTCTGCTTTGGATGAAAGTTAAGCCGGCATCAAGGAGCTAGAGGCGCTCGATGGCGACGAACCGGCCGAAGCTACCTTGGAGGTAACCTCGCTAACGACCAGGCGTTGCCACCGGACGAATTCCCCCGGCTCCGAGGCTCCAACGAGAAGCGGCACCGGTACAACCCCTTGCGCTACCTCGAGCTGGAGGACGTGGAATCGGTGGTCTAGTCGTCGTCGCGCCACCGAGGGGAGTCCGCCACGGGGTCCCCCGACCAGGCGAAACGTTTACGAGGTACGCATAACGTCGAATACCGCCCCAGTATAAACGGATCAGGACTCTTATCTCCGTAATTTCCTGGTGGTAGAAATTCCTTTCTACCAACCACCTCCGGCGCCAAGGTGTCTCCTGGACATACTTCGCTTGGAGGTACTCGACTTGGGGCATAGCGGGAATGAGAGTGGCGGGAATAGCCTAGAGTACACACCTTCTATTTCACGATTCGAAGATAAAAGTGACCGTGTTAACACTACAACGGAACACGCAGCTCTGGGTTCGGGAAGAAGAACAACTTTCGTGGCCTTCGAAAACCTAAAATTAGCCTTCACTCGCGCCCTAGTACTCGCCCAACCAGACTTCTCGAAACGCTTCTCGATACAGTGTGATGCGTCCGACTTCAGAACAGTGCTCACGCAAGAGTTCGAAGATGGCAAACATCCCATAGTGTATCGGCGATGGAGAAGGAGTGTCTCGCGATGTTCTTTGCGATCAAGAAGTTGCACCTGTATATTGAAGGAAAAGTCTCTGTATCTTCCTCGGCAGATCTTTTCAACGCGGCATCCATTGTGTTCACTCAAAGCGTCCAAGAGCATTTATTGAAGTAAGGAAGAGATATGCAGGCATGACAAAGGCTCAAACCGTTGCAAAAAAATAAAAATCAGTGCCATGGGAAAATGAGAGTCAAAGACGGTTTAGTCGCAAAAAAGAAGAAACACGACAATTTCAAGAGCACACCCACAGAAAAGGTTGTCTTGATCAACAACAGTAAGTCCAAAACGGCAGTGCCAATAAAACTGCCAATGGCCCCAGGGGTACTGCGAGGCCGTCCTCTCGCTTGCTCTCACGAATATCCCGCCGGAGAGCCGACATACAGCTTACCGAAGTTATGTTCGGGGGGCTGACCCCGATCGTCACGGACCCGACCATCGAACCGACCGCACGGACCTGCTTCAACTTTTGGGGCCCTGGGAATCGACGGAATGAATGCCGGGAGTCCCCAGCCAGGTTCTATTTACTTTAGAGTTTATTTTGCAAGAATATAAAATACAGAATGCGATCTAGTACATTTGATTACAGAATATACAAATCAGGATACATGCATACCTGTCGCACAAGTCATCTCATACAAGTCTTACGTATTATCTGGATATAAGCATACCAGATTATCATTTTGTACATTGCATATTGCTACGGGGTTGTGTCAGTTGTGCAACTGTTCAGCCTTTGTTAGGATGCAATATATAAACGTTATCGGTATCGTTTGACTGACACAACAGGTGCCTGCGGATCACCCTTTTGAATTTTGATAGGGATGGGAGATGTGTTATGCTCTCAGAAATAGAATTCCACAGACGCGAACCCTACGGCTGAAACTATTTTAAGCCAGTGTTGGTATTCGAGGACGGTATCACGAGTTTCCTGGGGTTAGTCCTGCTCAAAGTTCGAGACTGATTTTTGTCAAAGAAGGCTGAAAGGTACGAAGGTTGTTTCATATTAATAGCCTTATAAAGCATTACAGCGGAAAAATATGTCCTCCTTCCCACAAGGTCAAGGTAGTCGAGTTCTCTGTAATAAGGGCTGATGTCCATGTACCTTCCGACACTATACACGTACCTCACAAGAATTCTGTAGGCGTCACAACCTCGCCTGAAGCCTGCCGGACACATCGAGATATATCACAGAACAATAGCCCAAGTAAGATATAGCCAGATCATTTGCCAGCTGTTTGCACAGAGCCTTGGTGGTACGAGACCGAAATGATCTGAGTCTATGAAGAGCTCTATTAATCTTTCGGCTAATACGGGTGCTGATAATCGGGAGCTGCATTTTATTGAATTAAGGGAGAGCCTGCAACTTCGTCCGCTTATTCCTCCGCGACCTGGTTTTTATATACCCAGCCTCGTTGACGACCCGAGAAACACATCGTCCGCATACGCCAGTGCGTTCAGGCGGTGTTCCCCGAGCTCATATCCGACGTCATGGGGTAAAGCTTGTAGAACCCCATTCACAACCAGGCAGAAGATCAGAGAGGACAGCGTGTCTCCTTGCCGTACACCTCTTTTCACCGCGATAGAGTCTGAGCGAAGGCCCTCAACTTCAAGCACCGTACACCGTACGGCTCACACTGTCAAAGGCTTTTCGTAGTCCAGCAATGCAACGTGAAGTTCCCGCAGGTTACTACGCGCGTCGTCCAGCAGTGTGGCCAGCACGGTGAAGTTTTCCGCACACCCGTCGTCGAGACATCGCTGTCTGACGTCCACAAGATTTGCCTCACGCACGCGCTCGACTAAAATCTTGTGCAGGTGGCGGACCGTGACCGACGCTATGCTGATAGGTCTAAAATCAGGTGGTGTCTCGCTCGACGCCTTCTTGGGGAGGAAGACCGTTCTGCTTACCAGCAGCTGCAGTGCAAACGTTCCCATAACGAGAACAAGGTTGAAGACGAGGGCCTTGACGCTTGCGGGAACTGATCTCCATTGCTCTGGGGTTACTACTCCATCAAGTCCCGGTGTCAAGAAAAGTGCGACGCAGATGTTAGTCATGTCTTCGCACGTAATCGGGTGCCACACGTACGCCAGGTCGGGATTGAGGTTCACCCGACCCTGCGGAGGGTAAGGGATGGACTTCTGAGTCAGTACAGGTTCCCAATAAGCCTTCATGTCGTTTAATCTGGGACACCCGGACTCGTTTGGTCCATTGATCACCTCCTTCTGTACGTTGGCATACTCCCTTCGTCGTCGCACCTTTCTCGGCGGGGGAATGGGTTGCCGATCGCGAGGTGGTCGTCGAGGGTGCCGGTGAGGCTCAGGTGGAGGAAAGACCTTGTAAAACCATGCATAGCATTCTTCGCTGGGATCTCTTCCTGCTCTGAAGCTGCGAGCAGCCGCAATGAGCAGAGAAGACTCCCATCCTACCATTTCTTCGATGACAAGGATCAGACGCCCTATCGCCTCGGAGATACTGCTGTACATGTCACTCCACTTGGCCTGGCGAGCGTTTGACGAACGTCTACGCGGCGAGGTTTCCCCTGCCGCTGACGTGTACGAGGAAGCCGATGTTGAGTCACTCGCATCAGAGGCTGCTTCCTCTTCTTGCGAAGGAGGATTAGCTGCCTCTAGGACGGCACGGTAATCCTGTATAGCTGCAGCCACTAGGGCCTTGTATGCAGGATTTTTGCGTACCCCTTTGATCGCCTCATACGTGCGACTCGGGAATACCTCGTGGAGATAAAGATTCAGAAATCTTTCCCTACTGACCGTAGCGATGGTTTCTTCTCTGGCAAGCAGACGGTGTTCTTATGCCTGCCAGCGTCTCTTTGGATCCACAGGCACGATGATTTGCTCGTTGACCACCTCGAGATGGGCATGAGTTCCTAACCAGATAGATGTAAAAATACAGGATAAAAAATTAACTAGAGTTGAGAACTACAAGTACCTGGGCATAGTTATAGATTATAAACTAAAACGGGATATGCATATGTTATATATTGTTAAGAAAACTAAGTATTTAGTATACATTTTTTACAAAATTGCGAAATCTATGTCAACCGAGACTTTGATGTTAATATATTATGCGTTCTTTCATAGTATTATGAGCTATGGTATCATTGCTTGGGGTGGAGCTTATAAGAATAATAGAGATTTAGTACAAAAAATACAGAACAAATTCTTAAGATAATAAATAAGAATAAATTTGTCACGCATAATAAACCACTCAATCTAGAACAATTGTTTACCCCTGAATCACTAAAGATATACTATAATGATTTCAAAGAGCAATACCTCAACTCATCTATAAATATTATTGTTATTCCTCTCCATTATAAACTCCATTATAAACTCAACTCATCTAGTATTACTAGAAATAAAAGTATTATAGTACCGATAAAAAGTATTATAGTACCGATAAATAAAAAGAGAATTAGTAATAAGAACTGTTATATTAAAGCGATCTCAACATTTAATGCTTTGCCGAATAACCTAAAAGTGCTAGAAATTAGCAAATCGAGTCAACAGGAGATAATTAAAGAATGGATAAAATCCAACTGTTGAAATCTGAAATGTGCATCTCTTGTTAAAATTGTTGTTCATGAAATAATTTATGTATACATATAATGTGTAAAGTAGTGAGGAGGCCACTACTAGTCATGCGTAATTAACAGAAGTTTTAGTTTTAAGTGTTTTTTTTTTTATATTTATATCTTTATTAGTTTGTAACTAAATGCCAGGCCTGCGGTCAGATAACTTTGTTTATCTTTGCAGGAATGCAGAGTATGCATTATATTTCTGTATTTTATTTCTGGTCGATAAATATCAAACAACTGCAAAAATTATTTATTTTATTTTAAATTAGTTTAAACAAAGCTATACCGTGTTAATGAATTGGCGGTGGTTTTTTATTACACCCATACAAAAATAAACAAGACTTTTTAACGCTTTTTAAATGCTTTTTAGAATTGGTTCAATAAACACCTCGCAAGAGTGATAAACTAAGAGAGCAAATTATAAACATTTCAAATAACAAAGGCATTCGACTGCAACCGAGGCGTCACGAGAGAACCATCGTATGCAAAACTCGCGTGTGCGAAAAAAATCGACAAACCCGCACTAACGCGCGAAGTCTAGTGCCGTTTATCCCGCGCTGCGCGTGCGCACCGGCAGCACTTTCGTCTCCTCTCTCGCACTAAACCGCATAGCAGCAGCAGCGGCAGCGGCAGCGGCAGGAGCGGACGGCGATCCAAACAAGAAAGAAGAACAAGGCGGCGAAGAAGAGAAGCAGCTATACGCCGCACACAGTATACGTGTATAGGTATACGCGCGAGTATATATGTATAGATATAGAGAGGGAGAGAGCTCGCTGGTGGCGCGGTACCACGGCATAATAACAGGCTGAGTTGGCTCGCTCGCGCGCTAGCTGATGACTTCATTGAACTCGCGCTATCTCGACAGGGCCCCAGGTAGGACCTCCCTGAAACCGCCTCAAATTATGATCGGACCCCTCGAGCGAGAGAACAGCTCTTGCTCTCTCCTGGATGGGCCAATATTAGAGCTGCTGCTGCTGCTGCTGCCGCTGCTTGTCGCGCGGCATCCATACGAGCGCGTGAGATTCAAGAAATTTCGGGCTCGCGTGACGGCTCGCCAGCGAGAGAGACGCGGTGTTTAGCGGTAATGACCCAGAGACCCCCGTGAGCTACCCGATCTAAAGCCGATCGCTCGCTCTCGTTGCGCAATTTCGACAACTCCATTGTATTATATATCCATTATATATCCAGCAATTCCGCAATGATCTGCCTACTTGAGCATACAGATCTGCAGACTCGCGCTCGCTCGCGTTCTCACAGTTTCCAGTACGAGCGGTCCTCCTTTCCCCATACGTCTCGCGCCACGTCTCGCAGGATATGCACGTTGCACATATATCGAACGCGCGCCCGGAAAAAGGCGTAGGTATATGCACTCGTCCGCGAGATATGCGCTGCTTAGAGGCTGTGTCGACCTCGTGCCGTCTTCGTGATCGTGTAAAGTTCGAGCGCGGAATTTAAAAAGACGCACACGACCGTAAGTATAAATCCCGCGCGGAGAGCAGCCTCTTGTCCCGCCGAGGCAGCGAGAGAGAAACGGCAACAATCGCCACGACCTACACGACACAATAAAGTCCTCTGCAGCTGGTCTGCACTCGCGCGCGCGCGCGCGCTATTATCTCCGTTTTACGTACGCGCGCTCCTCTATGTGGGAAATGTCGTCGCGAACGAGCTTTTCTCCTCGCAGAATGTCGTTCCTTTCACTTTTGCCGATTCTCCGCGGAAATGTATTTTATGACGCGCATTTCCGTGCGCAGCGCGGAGAGGACAAGCTTTCGTACGTGCAGGAAAAGTCATAGTCAGAGAAGAATCGCTTCGTGCATAATGGTCCGTCAATGGGAAATAGAAAGTGCGACTGGTCGCGGACGAACATACAAGTAAGTGAGTACTGGTCTAAAAATTTATGAGCGGCCAGCCTCGTAATTACCATTGTGGATACACTGGAAAAGCCTCGGCATATGGGAATAAGCGCAACGTGTAATTGCGGCTCAGCCGCGTTACGGCATCAATTTACCTACTTCGGAGGCTACTCTCGGCGGGAGGGGGAGAGAAGCGCCATTTAAGAGCCTAACGTACACTACACGCGGGTATACATAGCCAATAGATCCGAGATTCCGCGGCATACGTCGGCGCTTGTTTTGCTGCCATTAGACCCGCGAGCCTGATTTACCATTTCAACTCGCGGATGCAGCTCGCGCTGAATTATTGCCGGCGGTGAGTTCCACGCTGGAGCTGGTGATGGAAAAATTGCCTCGAGTCGGGAGAGCCGAGCACAATGCGATCATCGAGCAGATAGCGGGTATAATTGTTGATCAATGACACTGTGTAAATGGGACTCGCGCGGGGATTTTTTGCGCGCTCTCGATGCCTCGGATTTTCTGCTGCGCTGGATTGTCGTAATCAAGGAGGTTTTGTTGTCTGCGCGCATCCGTGGCGTGTAGCGCTATTACGCGCAGGACGTAAACAAGTTTGACGTCTCACTCGCGATATCCGTGTGGTGCCGTGTAGTGTACCTATCCAGCGGAACCTGCAGTCCTGCAGTCGATTGCAATTTAGCTCGTTCGTCTGATTAATTCGGTCTATTACTACTTGCGCCTTTTTGCCCGCTTTCTTGCCGGCAGCAGGCGAGGCTTTATTATTCCGGCGACGTCGCAGGAGCGGATTTTTCAAAACCATTAAAACTTTTTGCCGGAGAAAAAGAGCGCGCGTAAAAAAGGCATGGGCAGCCTTGACCCTGTCTAGCCGCTGGTCGCGCCGCGAGGAAAGAGAGAGAGAGAGAGAGAGAGAGAGAGAGAGAGAGAGAGAGAGAGAGAGAGAGAGACTGAGCGAGTGAGAGAAAGAGACGGATGGACGGACGCGGTTTTTGCGAGGAATCGCGATCGCGCTCGGCAGACGGCCACGAAAAACGTCTCCCTCCCCCTCGGGACAAAGAAGCAGCGGAGAAAGAGAGCGCGACGGGAGAAGAAGAGATCCATCCATTGTTTTTGCGACTTTGGCACGTTGCATTTATAATAGTCCTCGCTCGCTCGAGGAAGAAATCTGCGGGTGCGTATAACGAGCGTTTGTCTTTCTCGGTCTCTCTGCCAAAATGCCAGTTTTTCGCTGTGCCTTATTAAAGCCGAGCGCTCCCGAATGGAAAAATTCCCGAGTACGCTGCATCGATGATCAGAAGTGCCAACTAGCAGGTTCTCATCAGGAATCCACGCCGCGTACAGTACTAGAGTTGGAGTGTCTGCGTGTGTGTGTGTCCGGGGCGGAATGAAACGTATAATGGCATTTAGGAAGCGGGCTCGCTCGAAATTGAAGGTTAGCCTAATGTCGAAATGACCGTTGACGAAGAGAGCTCGACCTTTCTCCTGATCGCGGCGCGCGCGCTCGGGCTATTGTTCTAACGCCTCCGCGCGCGCGTGGGAACACGCCTCTCCTCCGCGCGACCATTATCCTTCCGCATGTATCGCGGCGAATGCGATAGCTGTATAAGTGTGTCTAGATATACCTGCTTCGCCAGTTCGAAATCTCAATTTGACCTTTTTAGGGCTAATTATCGCGCGCCAGCAAAGTGCTGCTGTCTCCGAATGTATAGCACCTGTTTCCGACCGCTCGAGGCCGCGTGTTATTATCCGCACTCTCCGGGGGCGACTTTTCGCCCGAGCGATGTGTATCTAGAAATTAGTTTACACCTGCCAGGATTTTCCAAGCCTTTTCTCGAGCTGGCTGCACTGCCGCTTCTTCGCTTCGCTCACTCCCGGCTGTCATCGCGTGCAGCAGCTGCGACCTCGACTTTTTCCCGTAATTGCCTGCATTAACGGATCATCCTTTACGTAACGTATCGCGCGTATGTATAAATAGAATTAAAAATGCCTTTTACGCCCGAGGGGCAATGAAACGCTCGAAATTATGCTGATTTTATGGTCGCCTCGCGCGCGTTACAAAAGAAAATAAAGGAAATAACGATTCCTTAAATCTTCCCATCAGCTCTCTCTCTCTCTCTCTCTCTGCGCGGCGATTTTTACGCGAATTCCGGATATATATTCATTTAGCGGCGCGAGCGCAGGGGAGAACGGCCGCAGCAGCGAGCGCGCACGTAAGAGAAGAAAGGTCCGCGATTATGGACAAGAATCTGAAGAGCTGCATTCCTCGGTAATTAGTTTCAGCCATAAATTACCGGGCATTTCACACGTGTGCGTTAGTCTCCCAAGCTTCGCTCTCCCTCTCTCTCTCTCTCTCTCTCTCACTCCGCCGGACTGTTTTACTTCAATATCCAGTTTTAGCATTAATCAAGTTTGTCGAAAAAGAGAAGAGGAGGAAGCGGCGAAAAGGAAGGCGAAAAGGCAGCAGCAGCAGCAGCAGCAGCAGCAGCCAAGAGAGAGGAGATGAAGCGGCGGCGGCGGCGGCGGCGAAGGAGGAGGAGGAGGTGGAGGGCACATAATGAAGGATACGCGGTAGTTGGCCGACGCGCGGGCCTGCATTAGCACGTGTGGCCATCGCCGCCGCCGCCGCCGCCGCCGCCGCGTGTCCTTTAGCCTTTGAGCGTGGTCGGCTCCGAGAGAGCCAAGCAGTCCTCTATTTTTGTCACGCGCATCGCCGGTATTAAGCGCGCGATTATACCGTGAGAATGCGCCGCGCTTATGCGCCTCCGTCGGGCCTCTCGCTCGCTCGAGAGCTATTGAATTACCGATCGTTCGCGCGTATTTGCCGATCGCGTTTTATTAGCGTCCGACAATGTTTCCGCTCGGCGTCCGCGTCGCCGGAGTCAGAACGAATTTACGCAACAAAGGGGGCGAATGTGGGAGAAAGAAAGAGAGCCAGTAATTGTCGCTATGGGAACGTCGGCGCGGAGAGACGAGAGGATGTATCGGGGGTCCCGTTGCGGCGGCGCGCGAGAGAGTCGGACCTGTTTTCGGCCGATCGCCGCCGGCCGGGAGAGCGCGCGCACGCACACAGTACACACTGCACAGGCAGACGCGCGCAGATAAAGAGAAAGGGGGCACGAGGACCCCGCTGCTAAATGAGCTGTAATATGGAACCCCGCAGCGGCCCCCGTTCCGCGCATGCACGCACGCCTACTCCCGTGAGCAACCCTTGCGACCTTTTGTTGCGTCGAACTCTGCGGAACGGGGAAAGCGTTTTTTCCGTCGCGCACCGGGCGTATTTATTGCCGATCACTCGCACCGGCATTCCAGGCTGCTGGCTGCTCCGCAGCGCGAGCGATGATAAATTTCGTGCTCCGCGAATAAACAATCACTTATTCCGGATTCACACATCAATCAGCGATATACAAAAAAGGGGGAGCTTTATTTACGCTTGTTATGGGATTTCCGAGAGAGTCCCGCGGAATGTCCCGATTTCGAGGGCGACTGGCGCTTGCCTGATTAGCCTCGCAAAAAGGCTTAGCTGCCGCTGCTTTTCATCAGCTCCGTTTTTTCCTCCCGGGCGAGCGTATACGCATTCTCTCCTCGTCAGCTTACACAAAAAATGCATCGCTCGTTCTGCGCGCATTATTGGAATCGCTCTAAGGTTCTTGTGTATCGAAATGATAAAAATTCCTCGGGCTGCGCGGGTTTTTTTGCAAAAATAACATAATCAGCGGTAGCAGCAGTCCCGATTGTTATGCATTTATTGCGGCTCTCTGGATTTTTGCAAAGTGCGAATCGCCTTTGGGGCAAAAAGCGCGCGCGTGTATCTCGCGGTGGTCCCTGCATTAGTAGTGGTATAGTGCTGGTAGCGCGATTAGGCCTAAGAAGTGTATGGTATAGCGGCGCGGCAGTAAAACTCGCATCTCAAGAGGAAGAAGAGAGGCAGAAGAAGCGGAGGAAGAAGAAGAAGAAGGAGGATGAGGAGGTGAAGGTGGAGGATGGTAGGCAAGAGTCAGAAAGCGGCGCAGTGGGGATATCCCGCTCTCTCTCTCGCCGCGGCGCGTACGCGCCTCGCACACACGCAACTCTTCTCTCTCTCTCTCTCTCTCTCTCTCTCTCTCTCTCTCTCTCTCGCTCGCTCTTTCTCACGTGAGTTGCTCGTTCGGCGGCGGCTCCGCGGCGGCGGCGGCGAGAGAGATGCTTTGGTCGCAGCCGATGGAGGGGGTAAGCGAGCACTCAAAGATCGCGGTGACGTAGTTCTGGCAGGAACGCTCCGGCGCGGTTTGCGCGCTGCGTTTTTGCCCCGCCGGAAGGCGACTTTTACTTACCCCTGCACTCCACGCACATATCCTCCGCTCTGCGACGCGCTCTATTCCTCGCCCTGGTGGATCTTCGATTTTTTCCCCGTCACGGGCACGCGCGTACGCGATCGCGTGTGTCTTCCGCCCCGGATCCCCGTTCTCTGCCGCGGACCAGGACTGTGTGCTGCAGCGATGTGAGCGAGGCTGTCGCGGGGAGACCAAGTCGCCGAGACCATGGAGTGGCACGAGACGCGATCACGAGAAGCAGTGCAGCGCCAAGTGAGCCGATAGTTCTGCAAGCGGCGGCTTGGGGAGGGGATGGAAATGCGCCCCGTCCTCGTGGCGATCTGCCTCCTGTTTGTCACCCCCGTCGCCCTGTCTTTCTGGTAAGTGCAATCCGAGGTGCAATCGGCATAGCGGGAGTGAAAAAAGACCGGCCGACAGCTTAGTATGTCACCTGCATTGCATTTCACGGGCAATAAAGGCCGCGAGGCTACGTGAATAAAGAAGAGCTAGTGACTTAGTGAGCGCGGACCGAGAGAATAACCGGACCCGTTTTCGACACGTGAGACTCATAAATGCGAGGGTTAAAACATTAACATAAGTCATCTGCTCGTGCCCGCTCGCGTTGACAGCGCGCAGCGCGGCTCCGTCTGTCTCCTCTCTCTCTCTCTCTCTCTCTCTCTCTCTCTCTCTCTCTCTCTCTCTCTCTCTCTGTCTCTGCCTCGTCGCTTTACTTGCATAGCTATAGTAGGTGTGTATACGCGAGACCGAGTGAGTTGTAAACAGTGAGCCGAGATGACGACTCACTTATTCGAACCGCTTCTTGCGCGCCTACTTATCTCTCTCTCTTTTTCAGAGCTGCGCTCGATCGACGCTCGTTATATTACCAACTCCTCTTGAATATTCTAAATTTCCGTTGCTCCAAAAAATACGCTCGCTCGCGCTCGGTATCTCGGGGAGCCGTAAATTAGCCGGTAGCCTCAGCGCAGCCTGTTTAGTATGTAAATGTTTGAACGCAGATAGAACGTTATCGCGACACTGTCTTCGCCGTCGTCGTCGTCGTCGTCGTCGTCGTCGTCACGGAGAGGCGAGAGTGTTATTCGTGCGAGGCGAGCGCAATGCAGCGTTTCCGAGTGATACACGGCCGAGAGAGCTGGACGTGTGGGATTGTCACCGTACGATTTCCCATTGAGAAGCCCGTTCCCGCTCTTAAGCGCGGGTAAATGTTTGCCGTCGTCGATTTAAGCGAGGGACTGCACTTGACCGGTCGGACTTGTCTCCTCTGATGTACAGTGAGACGCTGTTTGATAAACATATTAGAAGCCGTGCAGCGCGCGAGCCCCTTTGTTTGGCCGGTAAACAGTGGGCGTTTAAGGATTTCCCGTTGGAGCGCGTGCACGCGCACTTATCGATTCGCCGCAAAATTCCGCCAATTAGCGCGCATTAACTCGCCGGAGGGACAACAAAGAAACGCACGCGTGAATGGCTCTCCGGGTCGCGGTCGACGCGTATATACCTACCTATATGCTCCAGGGCCGAGTGAAATCGAGCGATCACTCTCTCTTTTTTCAAATCTTACTACTTACACCGCCGAGAAGGATAGCGCGCAATGCGCATCTCAATGAGAGCGAGCAGCGGGTATACACAATGGCGCGGGGGATAAGCGAGACCGACTGACACAGATAGAGAGATGGAAGAAGCGATTAGAGAGGAGTCACGTAGATTCGAGAAAAAGCCGCGACGAGGCGAATCGAATGCGCTCGCACACGTGCCCATAATACGTACGGGGGACTGCTGCAGGCTCGCGCGGCGGTATATATACTTAAGAAGCAGCGGGCGAGAGGGAGAGAGAGAGAGAGAGAGAGAGAGAAGTAAAGAAGTAAGCGAGGACGGACAATGGTCTCGCTTGCGTCACCGTAAATCTCGCTGAGCGCGTATAATTTGTAAGTCGACAGGTAGGTACCCTTCAGCTTCTCTCTCTCCTGCAGCCTCCAGCCTCTCCGGAGACGCTTCTACGTCGTCGTCGTCGCAGCCGAATCCTGGCATTCTCTTTTTCGCGAGCGATGGGGAGCAGCACTTGCATTCCTGGGGTGTTAGCCGCGCATGAGCGAGCTGCGAGCCAGCGAGCAAACTGCCAAGGCCACCGACTCTCTCGCTCCGTATCTCGCGCACGCCAGGGAATAAATGCGCGAAATCTCCGGCTCGATTCGAGGATTTATCATCGAGTGCTCGCGAGGGCACTTGGCGACGCGCCGTAATCGGTTTATTGCCGCTCTGAGTTATTGCTCTACTCGGGCGTTCTTTTGCCGATTTTTTTGCCTCTGGAAACGCGATACGCGTAAACTACACCCACTCGCGGGACTCTCGCGAGACAAAGCCGGGAGATGCTGCTCTGCTCCGCGGCAACAAGAGCTATTTGACATGATTGCCGATGTCGGCCAATGAGCCAGAGTCGGTGGGCAGTCCGCGGTTAGCTTCGTGCCTGGTTGGACCTCCCGACGCTCCCACCCTCTCCTCGCTCTCCGCGCTGCACTCTCCTCTTTTTCATCCGTCTCTTTTTTCCTCGCGTTTTCTTTATCACCTCGTTCCGCCTGTTAATCCCGTCGATCTGTTTGCGATCGCGAATCGATTTATCGCGCGTTTATGAAATTTCCGAAACATTGTATACATGTACAGCTCTCTCGGAGCGTCGTTTAATGTAAATTTAATGGACGCCCGTGAGAATGCGAGTCGCGGGCAGCGTGAGAGGGCATCGCACAATGCCGGCTGTACACAAGTCATTAGTTACGCTCGATCAAACTCGGAACTACAATAAATATAGCGACGTCGGGGGCCCCGACTCACGCACAAACACACTGGCTCGCATTATGGAGCATTGAAGGAATTTCATTAATTAGCCGCGCGCGCTGCTACGATTAGAGTGGAAAAAATGCAGGCTCTCTTGTTTTTTTTTGTTGTTTCTTTTTTGTTTTTTCTTTATTATAGCCGCGCGTGGAATTCGTTCCGCCGCTAAATAAGGATTAATCGACGTGAGCGCACTGCATCGGCATCGCGAAGGACGTCCCTCGCGTATTCTAAATCGAGCGGTTTTAGCATCAGCTGTTTATGTAACGCGGCGACGAATAAGTCGCTCCATTGTGAAGATATCGCGCGCGCAGAGCGAGAGAGCTTTGTCCGCTGAACTCTCGGCGGCTGCGGCTGCGGCGGCGCGCGTAAAAAGTCTTACTCGAGCCCCGGCGTAACTACTTGTTTCTTTGCATCCTTTTACGTTACGCCTATAGTGATTTACGAGGGACCCTTGCGCCGAGAGAGAGAGAGAGAACGACGCAGAAAGACGCAGTACAAACGAACGGTTTGTGTTTGTGCTTCTCCTCCATTGGCAGTATAATTGCGTGTACGTACCTGTACGCGCGCACACGCGTCTTTCTCCCGAGAGCGCGATTTTAGCGTAAATCCTGCGCGGGGCCGAGAATTTCCGCGGGTTTTTTGACGCCGCTGACGCAACGCGCCGCGCCTAATGCGGCTATACAGGGGAAAAAAAGCGAGCGAGAATGCCGCGCGTACGCCCCATAAATTCTTGCTGGCCGGCGCGCGCTGTAATGGCTGATTCGGCCGGGAGGGTGCATAATCGATTTTTACATGCCCGCGCGCCCTGTATAATGCGAAATTGGAATCTCAGCTATTCTTCCCCGCGCTAATATTGCGCGCGCATATTTGCCCGAGCGATTGGGGAATTCCGCGAGCGCTGATCAGCCTCGCTACCAATTTGTGTCGGACGAGCATTCCCCGGCCGTGTCCGCGCGGGGGCTTACTTTTTTTCCACATAGGGTATGCAGGTACGTCGCAGCGAGATCGAGAGTGTCGCAGCTCCGATCGGCCGATGAATCATGCTCGTATGACGGGCGTCGCGAGAAAAAGCGCGAAACACGCGTAGAAGCTCGTCGATTTTCGAGAGAGCGGCCTTCCGAGCGCGCGTCCTTGATGTCGCGGCTGGCTGCAGCAGCATCGGTGGACTTCCTCGCGCCGATATTCCTCGAAACGAGCCGCTGGCTCTCGCGAGGCAGGCATCCGCGGAATTCGGGGCGACGGGCGATTCGCGACTCGTCCTTTCTTCGGCCGCTCGTTTTTCTCTCCGCGCCGCGACGCATTGCCCCCTCGAGGGAGCGAGCTTTTTCGCGGGAGGTGGGGGACGGACGCGAGGAGTGGAGTGGAGCGAACGCGCGCTCTCTCGTCACTGTCTATCCGAGCAGACAGCGTGGAGCTCGTCGTCGAGAGGCCAAGTGAGTGCGTCTAATGAGGCAATAAATAAGTCGAGGCCGGCCTAACCGGCCTCTCCACGCTTTTCGTTCGTACGCGACAACGTGTCCATCCTCGTCTCCTCCTTTTCTCGTATAATACCCCCGTTCCGCGGCCTTCCTCGCTCTCAGCTCGCTCTCCTCCTCTCCTTCTGCGCGTCTGATTCTGATGCCTCGACGATACGCGCGACGACGCCGACGATTCTTCTTCTTCTTCTTCTTCTTCTGCTCCTGCTTCTCCTCCGCTTCGGCCTTTATCTCCGGACTCCGAAAACTCCAGCGATTTCGGCGACGTGATTGACGTGGGAATTTAAGTAGGCCAAGTGTCGCGCTGCACTCGCCTCCTTAACGATACGATTCCTGTCCTGTGGATGACCGCGCGCGAGTTTGCTCTCCGAAGGTAATCAGCGCGGTTCCGCTCGATTTCGCCCAATCGCGGCGGGTGGGGAGTTGGGGAGTTGCGTCAGCGCGCTTCCCGGAAAAAGGGAGGAAGAGGGCGATTAGTCCGCGCTCGACTAATTTTACGAGTACGCGGACCAGTGTAGGTACCCGCGTGTGAATCATCTCCGAGCGCGAGCGAACCGAGCGGCAAAGGAGACTCGAAAGGAGATGGGCGCAGTATTAACGAGAAGCCGGGGAATTCGGGGCGATGTAAAAGTGTCCATCAGGGCAGCAGCGGCTCAAAGATACGCGCTCTCGTTGCGGCTGCAGTGCAGACACCGAGTGACAAACGCCTTGGAACTTTTAACGGGGGCTCTCTCTCTCACTGCTCACAGAGTGGGAAAGGTCCGTCCTCGCGCGTCTTGCGCTCGCGCATAAAAAGGACGCTGTCGAATGCGTCTCGTCGCGTCGACAGAGGGAAAAAGCGCAGTCCCTTTTTTCTGGGCCTTTTCAACACTTAATACGTTCTCACGAGTGCAGCAGCAGCGGCAGAAGCAGCGTGCAAACGGTATTCGGACGGAGCGTTGTTTTCGCGAGATTCCATCGCTGCGCACAGCTCCCGGCGTCCTCGAGAATTCGTCTCCTATGCTGCTGCTGCTGCTGCTGCTGCTTCTTGCGATGCCATCGGGGAGTGCGCTGGTTTCAGCCGCGCGGAATTCGACTCTCGGCTCCGAATGACGATGTCACTCGCGGATCTCTCTCGCTGGGACTTTCTCGCGCGCGCGTATATAAGTAGTCTTTTCCTGCTGCTGCTGCTGCTGCTGCCGAGGCCTGAAAATTAACTCAATTAGAGCGAATTTTCAATCTTCCGAGAAATTGAATTTGTAGCATGCTAATTAAAGCTTCCTCGCGCGAGCGCGCTTCTGCTGCGGTTTCGCAGACGCGGATGGAAGTTGTCGTACTCTACTGCTGAGCCACACGTTTTTGCGTAACCTTTGGATTAATGTGTAGTTTTTGAGTACAAATATTTTCACGCTCCTGTAAAAATCTCGGAAAAAGCGGTAAAATAGGGGGACGTCGGTAAGGCAGGTATTCCGACGACCCCTTAAAAATCCGCTTCTTACACGAAAGTTCGCAGCATCGAGCAGGATCAGCGGGAGAAAAAGACGCTCGTCGTCCCGGCGAACGGAAGCGAGTCATCGCATTCCCCCGAGAAACCCGTGGAATCTTCCTAGGCTTGCGGTTAATGATTAATTAAACTTAATTAAAGTTCGCGTACACGCAGCAACAAAGATACGACTCGAAAGTGACGCCCTTGGTCGCATCGGGGGCTTTTCTTACGGATATCCACGGTAATTATTCCGCGATATAAGTGCTCACGGCTTCGCGGCGCAAATTGAGCGGAATGCCGGCCTTTTTCGCCGAGTTAGTTATTGCGAACCGTGCGGCCGTTTTACAAATTTCGTCGCATGCATGACTTAACACTGACAATAAAATCGTTTGGAATAAGGCGTGCAAAAAAGTTTCGCAGGGACGATAATTAAAATTGGATTACACCGGAGATCCCGAGCTTTTGACAAGTTGCCAAGCGAGATGTGTAAATTTGGAATCAAAATATCCGGCATAATTCGTGGCGCCCCGGCGGCAAGTCGGATCGGATTCTGAAATCTGGCTCTGCTGAGACACAACACGCTCGCGTTTAATCTGCCTATTTTAGCGGTCATATAATTCTCGGACGGATTAGCCGCTGGAATTTATCGTTTCCGTAAATTGCTGAAATGTTCGGCCGTTTTTCAGGACGGTAGGCAATCAGCTGGTGATGGACCCGATGCTCGTGTGCAAGAAGACGCGACGACTGAAGGGAAAGCTCGGGGACATCTGCCGCAAGGAGCCGGCTCTCCTGAAGCAGATCACCAAGGGCATGCAGGTGGGCACGAAGGAGTGTCAGTATCAGTTTCGGGACCGTAGGTGGAACTGCACGACGTACAGGAGGTCTCTGAAGAAAATAATACTGCGCGGTGAGTAGCTATATACTATAATACTATTGGCTATTTTCAGCGAAAAAAGCCCCCGAAATCTCGGCTCGAGATCTCTCGGTAAAAAGCCCCCGGCGCGGCGCGGCGCGCTGTCTCGACTCTCGAGGCTGTGTGAACTGCTGAATGAAACTGAGGACTCTTTCAGACTCTCGCCGCGGGGCTTCCCATTTCGGGCCTTTCAGCGCGGAGGCCCGTACACAGGCGGATTACGAGAGCTGGCCAGCGTAGTCTGCGGATTGAGATATTTTCGTTTACACAATTATTCACGTAGCTGCACATAAATCACGAAAAATTTTGGTATACCACACACGTGACAGTAGGACGCTCTGCAGCCGGAGCTTTCGGGGCTCCTTATCTCGGCCGGATTAAGAGGTAGCGGGAATAAATTTTAATTTGGTCCTCCTCGAAAATAAAATTCCTGTTCTCAGGAGGTATAGCAGCGGACTCGCTTAGCCGGGGCCGGCTGGTATATATTAATTCCGGCTGATCGAGCGCGCGACAACTAAATCGAAGACGCGCGTCGTTGGATCTCTCTCTCGCCGGCTCGGCTGGCCTGACGACGGATCGACACTGTCCGTCGGATATTAGTGGCAATATGTTCCCTTAATTGAACTCTCTCTCTCTCTCTCTCTCTCTCTCTCTCTTGCGCATAATGCCCGTGTATCTGGCTGGAATCGGAGCGATCGAGGGCTCTCGATCTCGGCGCGATAGCGTCGCTCCGTGGGGAGCAAATTGCACACAGGGCGAGTATACAGACACGGAGCCTCGGATCTCGACGTCTTAACTCTGACTTTCCGACTAAAGCCGGACGAGTCGCTCTCTATGCTACCTGTCAGCGCGAGAAAGTCAATTCGTCGCTAAGAGCCGTGCTGATGGACGGCGGAAAGCTGATGCTAAGCTAGAAAAAACAGCAGCTCGACTCAGCGTGCAAACAGCTTCAGTTTTGACATTGGAGTTTTTCGCGTGCCAGCAGCAGCAGCAGCAGCAGCAGCAGCAGCAGCAGGTTGCTTTGCTCGCAAGAAAGTCGTCGCGCCGGTAGCCGGCGCTGCGGGGGCTGCGAAGCTTTTTCACGGCCACGCGGCGGCCGCCCGCCAGATTACGGGCTCCAATTGTGCGGACGCGCGGCGTGAGAGCTGGCCTCGAGCCACCTAAGTATACGTGCGTTTTCGCCTCTTCTCTCCTCTTCTTCACCTGACCTGGTCTCACGGGGCGTAATGAGCTAGATGATCTACTACCGGGCGGCAAGGGTGTAGCGGTGCACCGACGGAGCGGCTGCTGTGCGCTGCCGGACATTATAATAATGCCTCGCTTTGGGAATCCGGCCCGCTGAGCTTTGTTTGCTGACTGCGCGATACGGGACTTGCGAGATACGGGATTTCGAGAATCAGCCGTGCACTATTTTTTCCTCGGCTATTCCGACACGTCAGCGCTACGTCTATGCGTATAGCGTATATTGACAAAGAGCTGAACGAGAGCCAATAAACCCTGCCTTTATTGTCGCGCGGGCATGCGAGGCCGTAAAACACTGCGACGAGCAATTTCTCCGAAAGCGCGTGAATGAAGCCGTGACGGATATAGCCGCGCGCGCGACGATGACAGTAGGAAGAAAAAGCGAATGTATGTTAATGCGCGCGGCGCGTGGAATATAAAAAGGAACACAGCCATATAGCGTACGGGCAGCAGGTACATAAATAACTGCGCGCGCGCGCGCGTTATTACGGCGAAGTGAGGATCGATGACAGGGGTATGAGATGTTAAGCGGCGGCCGTTTTCTCTATATAGCTGCGCTCTCCGACACGTCCCCCCCTCGAGGACAGTTCGCTGTGGGAAGTCCACTAGTCGATAAATATACGACTTTTCGGGGCCACCCGGTGACTCGTCGTCGCAGTTGTCGCAGTTGTCGTCGATGCTCGAGAGAGTCAGTATACAAAACGCTCGGCTCGACTACCGTCGATCGACTCTCGCTCGAGTGTCTCTCTCTCTCTCTCTCTCTCTCTCTCTCTCTCTCTCTCTCACTCTCTCTGATCTCTGACACAATGAGGCGTAATGTCGCCGTTGGTAACGTCGGACCTGTAAATAAGCGGCTCGTTACGTCGAAATTATGCTAATGCCGCGTCGATGCGAGGGGCATCTACAAATCGTGCTTAATTAACTCGAATCGATCACAGAGCTAGGAGGAGAAAAAAAATACTAGCCGTCGCGCGGGTCGGTGTAATGTGCGGTCGCCGCGGGAATTTGTCCCACTGTGTATGGCTCACACACACATGTTTCGGATCACTGCACAGCTCGACGCCTCTTTCCGTCCGGCTTAAATTAATCATCGTTTCCAATATTTTCGCCTTTTACGAGGCTCGACGAGTTTTAACAAGCAGCATCAGCGGCAGCAGCTGCGGTAGTCGAGAGCGAGGGAAGAAAAAAGCCAGGCCTATTTCGTATATTTTATCGCCGCCGAGAAAGATGGAAAAATTCCTCTCTCGCTCGGAAATCTCGGCCACGTATGTATATTGTATACGTATAGAGTCGCTACTGCGTATACGTATGCGCGACGCACACACGCACATGAGCGAGGCCTATCTTAATTCCCGATTGACATTTATTTATCGGCCGACGTTTAATTTTTATGGGCTAGATCCGGCGATAGGTTTCTTCAGGTAGTTCTGCCGCTGTGTGGTCCGACTAACGCACACGTCTCGTCGCTGATGTGTGCGTGTGTCGTGCGTGTGTGGATGCGGTGGCGCACAGGTGAAGCAGCACCGGCACATCCCCCTGCGTTATAATTGAGGGTGTCGCGATAAGCGCGCGAGCGGGTGATTAACGATTTTCCACGCGCGCTCGGTCCGAGGCTCGGTCCGACCCTATTGTGGCGGCTTATCGGCCAAAACAGTTTCGGCGTGAATTATACGACTCGCCCGCTAATAGCTTATATTCGAGCCTGCGAGACGCTCTTAATTATATGTGTACACAGAATTATGCGCGCTTCGGGCCGGAAAATTGTCGCATTAAAATGCCACACCACGCGCGCGGGAAATTTAAATTTCTTGAGAAATATCATCAGCTCTCGAGATTACTCAATCCGCCGCTGCTGCCGCGGCAGAGTAATTCAATTAGCGTAACTGTAAACTCGATACATTACCGCTATATACACACTATATACACACACTCACTCGCGTGTACGAGAGCGTTTTATTGTTGCGCCTCGTTTCGCGTATTCATAGCCGTGGCGACTTTTCACCGATTCCTTCGCCGAGGAATGTCGCGGTAAATTAATAAACACACACACACGCACAGGGGTATTATAATCGTATTCATCGCTCGCTCGCGCGCGCAGACTGCCCGTCGACCTTTTCTCTCCCGCGCTCTAGCTCCCGGCCCGAAAGGTATATGGCGCACGTATATTTACGATTTATCCCGGAACGTGTTAATTAACAGCAGCGCGACGGCCAGGATAGAAACAACATTGTTTTACGAGCTCTTAACTTTTTTTAACGATTTTATTGCGGAACGGAAAAATGCTAATTTCATTAACGCAAGAAACCTATAGCGCTTCATTGCACTTATCAAGGCATAACTCGCGTCTAATTTTATCCTCGCTCGCGAGAGCACAGGCTGCAACGAAAATAGCTGCCGGACTCGTCCGGACAAATACCTCGCGGTCGGAAGGGAAAAGTATATACGCTACGTGCGCACGAGACCGGCTGAAAATTAGTCACAAATTACGCGCGTATATTATAAGGAAAAAAGCGGCGCGGAGCTGTCCTCACTAGCGAGAGAAGATAAGCTCCGGGGTTTAATGGATTTGTGTGGATCCGAAAAAGGAGAAAGCCCGTGACGGGACTTGATTAGGCTTCCAGCGGCAGCATGTGTTTCCTCTCCGAGCCATTGCACCTGTTTGCTTACACACACACACACACACACACACACACACACACACAGGCACTCGTGCGCGCGAGGCTTAAGTAAGCCGTTTAGCGTTATTCGAGGATATGCGAGGTGGTCTCATCGCGCGCGTGCTCATCCGTAGAAATAAAGTCAACGGTTTACGCGTAATAAAAAAGGATCGACGGCGGTGGTCCGCGCGCACTCTCCTCTCGCCTCTTTTTGCTTCTATACACATGACGTCGTGCGTGTGTAAGAAGCACGCGCCCGTCTATTGGTCACGCGCGCGCCTTATCGCCGACTCTCTCCTCCGAGTTCTGCATACGGATACCCGCGACTATGCGAGCGAGAGAGAGGCTCGAAATAAAATCGCTACTAAATCGGAGCTAATTATTCGGCAGTAAACGCGGCGGCGGCGAACTCGACGGCTCGTAAAGCTAACCCCCTCGCTGCGAGAATATCTCACTTCCCGATCTTATCTCCGGTCCGGCGAGAGATCCTATATAATAAAATCGATAACGTACGACGCCGTGTCCAGCTGGTTTCTTTTCCTTTCCTTCTTCCTCTCTCTCTCTCTCTCTCGCTGACGACTGCTGATACGCTCACGCCGCTGCGTTTCAGCGACGCAGGAATCTGCCACCCACGGATATATAATATGATGCGAGACACACACACACACACACACGCGCGCGCGCGCTAAACGGGTTTTCGAGCAACGCGTGTCCTTTCCCCTCGACGCCGCGCGGCTCAATGGGACTTGCTTAATCGTCGCCAGTCGATATAGCTGTACGCTTAAGCTTCTATTTTTATTTTTATGCCGACGACGACATCGGATTTTTTGCTCGTATAGTGTACGAGCCTCCTCCCACTTTGCGCGACGACACAATTAGCGCGAAAAGAATGGCTGGCAATCTAGTCGGAGAAATTAATGCCCGGCTTGGCCGGCTAACGATAGCGCGCAATCGGGCTCCGGATCGAGAGCGTCGTCGGCGTAATTTACGCGGCGGCCATTAGCCAGGAAAAATCGCGCCTGCATTATCGTTATTACGCGTGTGTACACACTTCCAGGAAGATACGCGCGTGTGTGCCGCACTTTCCGCCTTCCCAGAAGAGCGAAAAAAGCAATTATTGCGAGCGTCGCCTTTAAAAATTTTCCTTCCGGCCATTAAAAATTTCGTATACCCACAGCACGCTAAGAGAGCGCTAATCGGAAAACGCCGAGCGCGCCTATACGTGTATAACGAACGGAGAATTCCGCCGGGCGAAGAGTCGAAGACAATGGACTGCATATAAGCGGCGGCGGCGGGGCAAATTAGCAACGCGGCGTTAAGTAAAGGCCATCGGCAGCTCCGCGCGTGCGTGTGTCACTGCAATTTTCCGCAAACGCCTGTCAGTCCCCATTATATGTTATATGTGGCGGCTCGTAATATCTCTCCGCCGGTGGAGAGTTTCGACGAAAGAGCGTGATTGCACGCGATTGGGCTGGTTAATCGGCCGCTCGCGCGAGATGATGTCTTATTTAGATCGGCGAACGGGGGGCCGGCGCGTTGATTAATGCAGGAGGTGATTATGCCGGCGTTTAGTCGGCCGGGAAAGTTTGCTCGATTAAACGACTCGCTGCGCTAATCGAGTGAGTTACGGCGCCCGTTGTGTGTATAGCTGTAATTGCGCGAGTATCAATTAAACGCGTGTGCACGCAAATCGGTCCACTCGAGGAGATAAATCGTTAACGAGCGTCGAATATCAATTTGAAGGCGGAAACTCTGCGGCGGAGGCGGGACGAGAGTCGAACATAAATTTGTCAAACAATTTGTAGCCGCGCGGCTCAAAAGGCCGGCTCGTCATCGATCACGAGAGGAAGCGTCCGGGACCCCTTGTAGCTGTCAGTCCAAACAAAACCTCCAATAAAAGTCTAAAAAGCCTTCATAATCGCAAGACTGATGTCCCCGAGTCTAGTGTCCCCAGTGTCTCATCTCCCTTTCACCGGCGCACGGTAGTGTCTCTGCACACAGGTACACACAAGCGGGGGGTGGAGTGACGTCGCGTCCGAAGAACCAAAGAATTCCTCTCCGGAGCGACGCGCGCGCGCGCGCGCGAGTGAGAGACACCTATATAGTATACTATGAGAGAAGAAGAAGAAGAAGAAGAAGAAGAAGAAGAAGAAGAAGAAGAAGAAGAAGAAGAAGAAGCAGCAGCTACAGCGTCAGCAGAAAAAAGATGAATGGAGCCCTTTTCGGGCGCGTAGCAGTAGCCCCCTAACGGCGATTATCGGCGCTCATGCCCGGGCATTGTTGCCGCAGCAGCGAGTGACGAGTGCGTTCGGTGCGGCGTCGTAAATAAATCATGCAAATCGCGCCCGCGCACGCTGATAGCTCCCGGCCGGGGGGCTCCACTTGCGCGCCTCGGGGCACAATGGGGGCCCGCAGCGCGCCCTCCGGCACAATATTTTGCGCAAGCGACGCCTCTCCGCGGGACGCCTCGTCTCCGGGTGAAGGCTACCTGTCACAATGCCCCGCGCCCAGCGTGTCTAGGACTTCCGTTCGCTTCTAGGCCGCCGCCGCCGCCACCGCCGCTTCCTCTTTTTTACTATTATGCGAGGGAAATTCTCGAAAAAAATCGGAGAACGTTTACGCGTCCTTGCGGGACACATACCTCGTACAGCTCGTTCCCCCCGGCAAGTGCGCGGGACAGATCTGTTACTTTGTTGGACTCCGGCCGGGCTACCGCTCTGACATTTGAATGCTCCGTCGATTCGAAACGCGCGTGCAAGGGGGAGTCTGCCGCGAAAATATTTGCGTGAAAATCCCGCGGCCGCTTCGCTTCTCGGGGAATTATCCTCCTCGGCTCCGCGGGCGATCTCGGCTTTATCAGCGCCCGCGGCCGCAATTTCCCGCTCCCATTATCGGAAATAAATAATCTCTCGCGGGCAGAGAGAAAAGAGAGAGAGAGAGAGAGAGAGAGAGAGAGAGAGAGNACGCGGGCGGGGAGAGAAAAAAGAGAGAGAGAGAGAGAGAGAGAGAGAGAGAGAGAGAGAGAGAGAGAGAGAGAGAGAGAGGCTGCGCTCGCGCATACAAAAGCGAATCGCGATCCCGTCTTGTTTACGAGCTCGTAATTAAATCTCCGCTGGCTCGCAGAGTGCTGCCGCTGGAGATATTCAAAAGTCCGGAGGAATCTTCGCTGCAGTAGGGCAGGAGATAAAAAGCCTCTATCTCGCCGCAGTTGGTCATTCGGAGATTTTTGCCGAGCTCGCATTCATGCGTCGGCTCGCGGTATTTATTGGAAACGCGGTATTTATTGGGAGCGCGAGCGAGTTCACCGCGCAGATGCGTACACGTTCTCGCTCTCCCTCTCTCTCCGTTGCGCTCATTGAATATTCCGCGGGTTATTTACGGGCCCTCGCTGGGATTTATACGCCGAGCGTTTAAGGCCTTTTTCCGGGACTAGCTTGCCTTGTCATTATACTATTGTCTAATTTGAATTTCTCATTTCAATTCAAAGGCTCCATTCAAAATCACCCGAGTTCTTTCTCCCCGCGCCCGACGGGAATCCATGACAAATACGTCGAAATTTGCGTACGCGCTCGCGCGATTTCCCACACTGTTCAAGCTCTCCCGCGCACGCGCGGAATTTCAGCGGATCGGCATTTCCAGCTCGTTTCGCGGCCATCCATATAGCAATATTGCTTGAATGTTGCGTTCACAGATTCCCTGGATTCAATAATATTGTTGAAAGATTATAAAACCTTGCTAAGCTTTTGGAGCAATATTGCTGTGGACAGCTATGTCCGTTCTACCATTGCAAGTTCGCCTGGTCTGGACCAGCCCGTTTACAGCACCTAAGATCGTTAAAACTCATGTCTCAAGGTTGCATAACTAATAGATATTGCAATATTTGATAAATATTATGATATCATCTAAAATAATTTTGCATTTATAAAAAAAATTTTTATGCTAATGCGAAAATTTTTACATACTTATAGAATATTGTTTATCTGGTAGCAATGTTGTCCAATAGTCGGATCAAGATCAAGATTATTATGCCATTGAACAATATTGTGGATTCTAGTTATGCAACCTGCGTCAATGTTCTAACGATTTTGGGTGCTGTAGACGAGCCGACCCAGTCCAGGCGAACTTGCAATGGTAAAACGGACATATAGCTGTTCACAGCAATATTGCTCCATAAGCTTAGCAAGGTTTTATAATCTTTTAACAATATTATTGAATCCAGCGAATCTGTGAACGCAACATTCAAGCTATATTGCTGAAAGATTGGGGTCTATATGAGACGTTTCAATCCCCGTTGACACGCCGCTTCGAAAACGTGACAAATAATCGCGCTCGGAAGCGGACACATACGCGCTGGAATGCCGGTAATAACGATCTCTCGCGCGCGGCCGCAGTCCCCTGCGACGGCCGATTTCCAGGCGTGTGTGTCTAATTGATCCTCGGCGATTTATGACTGTATCGGGAGCGACGGATTCCGGGCTCCGCTCACGCGTGATTTTCCTTTGTGCCGCGTGTGTTGCCCAACGACGATGTTTATAATAACGGAGGGATGCGCGCAGAAGTCAGAGGCTGGGAAGAGAGATTTCGCAAACGATGCCTGGCTATCGGATGCTTCCGTCATGTTAAAGGTCCGGAGGGATATCGGCGCGTACTCACACACACACACACACATACACACACACACACACGGCAGCGTCGGATGCCCCTCCAATTGGCCGCGCGCTCTTTTCGCTCTGAAAGTCCTGGATATCAAGATCGTCCGTATAAAACTATCGTATCGTTTAAATACGCACTGAAAGGTGAGGCGATGCATCAGGAGATACGCGGGCGCGGTGGCAGGAGCGCGCGCGCGAGCGCAGCCTCGGAATCAGGCCCCGTGTCTCGCCGCATGCGAAGAAGAAGCAGGAGAGCGAGAGAGAGAGAGAGAGAGATAGAGAGAGAGAGAGAGAGAGAGCCGTCGATCCGCGCTGAAGATATACCCGGCTGGAATCCATGGGAACCAACGCAGGGAGCGAGAGCGAGAGAGAGAGAGAGGGAGAGAGAGAGAAGGGCACACAACGCGCATAACCCCTTCCTCCGGCGCGCCGTGGCGTCGAAAGACGAGGAGCGTGTAATGCACGAAAGAGAGAAAGCGGCCGCGGCGGGAGGAGAGCAGTCGTCGACTCCGCGTACGCGCAGTCACGGGCCCGCGAGAGGACCTTTAGCCGCTTGGCCAAACACGCGTGCGCCGATCATCCGCTCAATCGCCCCCTCGCTCGCGAGAGCTATTAATGCGCAGCGCACGCGGAGGAAGAGGGCCTACCAGAGATCGCTACTGTCAGATGGGCCCGTTGGCTAGATGCCTCTTATAAGTGTCTAACGTCGATGCCGGCCAATCGGCCTACTCTATCTCCCCCGCGAGCCCTAACAACTGCCTCTCAATTAGGCTTTTCCCTGTGTAAACCGGCGGTTTATCCCTCGCACAATGCACTCCCGGAGAATCCGGAATCATCCCACCGCTGTCACCAAACGCGCGGCTACGCCTTCGGCGATCCGATCGCTTCGCGCAGAGCCGCGGAATGACGGATCTTCCCGCGACGACGGCGAATTCCGAGCGAAGGGGCGATAGCGGCGTAATTGGAGTGGCATTCCACGTTATGAGTTAATTCCGAAGTCGATCGAGCGGCTCCGATATCCCTCGGCGCGATTCCAGGCCGATTTCCCCGAGAAGAAGCGCGCGAGATCATCCGACGCGAGGAATTTACACGTCCAGGTCACACGATTCGCACACAATGTACGCACTCGATATCAAGGGCCAGTCTCGTCCTCTCGGGATTATTCGCACAAAGCTCTCGAGTGCGCGCGTAATATCTGCCATTTTTAAATGCTCGAGAGGTGGAACTCGCGCGAGCATTGTTCGGCTAATGATGGAGTGGATGCGTGACAGGTGAAACCCAATACTCGGCTGCTGCTGCTGCCGCCGCTGCTCGCAGCCACTGGACCGAGAGCGAGAGAACGCGAGAATTCGCCGCCGACGTGTGTAGCTCGTCTCTCTGTCCTTCGGTGGGATCCGGCGCGAGCTGACTGCTCCCAAGACCTTCGTTCTTCAGCTCAACACCACCCACCGTCGCATTTCTGCGCGCAGCGGAGATTCCCTTTCAGCCTCCTCGCTATACACGCTATATGCGTTATATACGTACGAGGGCGTGGAAAAAAGGAGCAGCGCGAAAGTCGACGGACGGAATTTTTGGTCGTATATTGTGATTGTAAAAGCGGAAGTACGCCCACTTGCGCTCTTTCACCGTTGCTATAAAATATAAATGCTATAGCACAAAGAGTGATCCTACTTTTTAATCAGTGAACGTTTGAAAGGAGCCAGGCGGCGGAAATCCACGTCCCCAACTAAACCCGCTCGCGGCCCATCGGCCAGACTAACTAATTAAGCGCGCACTTGCGTTTGTTGCAGATACCAGGGAAACCGGCTTCGTCAATGCCATCACGGCGGCTGGCGTGACTTACGCCGTGACGAGGGCCTGTACCATGGGCGACCTCGTCGAGTGCTCCTGCGAGAAGATGACCCCCAAGAGTAAGATATACTATAAAATAAATCGGCGTATCGCGTTCTCGTTACACTAATCCTGATTCAATAGCAGTGGGTATACACACGCAGCAGCTCGTCGATTTGCATTGAATGCGCGCCGCGCGCCGCAATTAGACGTCGGGAGGTTTTAATTCACGGCGTTCTTAACTGGAATCGAGAGCTAAATTGATTTCTGCGCAATTCAGAGCCGATATAATTATCTTCTTTCCGCGTGTGCACTGCGTCAATTACACCTGTAATTTGTGGCCTACTGTATGCATACACACGCGCGCATTACAGCGAGGAGCTTGCGCAATAAAATTACTGACGTGTGTCCGTGTTTTATCTTTTCGCGTATTCCGCGCCGCGAGAGAGAGCGATAGAGAGAGAGAGAGAGAGAGAGAGAGCCGCGCACGCGATAACGCAGGCCAAAGTAGCGGGAAACATTAAAGGGGATTGCTGACAAGAGACTGTCGTCGAAACGACGGAGGAACGACAGTTTATCGATCCGTGCGAATCTCTCTCTCTCTCTCTCTCTCTCTCTCTCTCTCTCTCTCTCTCTCTCTCTCCCGTACGCTGCAGCTCGCCTGAATGTGCAGCCTTAATGGCCGGGAGATTATCAATCGGCCTCTTAGATTTATACTATTTAACAATTTATCCATTTTCTCTTAATCGCGTATAGCCGCGTGCTCGCGGCGCTGCTCGATTATATTACGTGCTTCCTCGACGCGCGGCCGGGAGAATTTATTGCCCGGAGATATGCGCGCATTCATTGTATACGCATATATTTGTTACTCGCTTTACAAAGTCGCTCTTTACGTAATTTACGGCGGGATCGATTCGAATGCGCGCTGCCGATACATTATGCAGCGATTTTATATCAATCTGCGCATATTTATCTCTCTGTGCCAACGTCAGGTAGTCGATACGGAAAGCTCGGAAGACTCGCCAGCCGGAGTAAGCACTTGCCTACGGACGGCGACTGGGAGTGGGGTGGCTGCGGGGACAACGTCAATTTCGGATTCAAAAAGTCCAGGGAGTTCATGGATGCGCCTTACAGGAGGCGCAGCGACATCAAGACGCTTCTCAAGCGTCACAATAACGATGCCGGTCGATTGGTGAGTTTAACTTTTTTTCTCTGCGATTGCATATAAGTGTTTTTATTATTGAGTTTGATTTCTGGGAGAATTTTTCGGACAAAGTTAGATAAGAAAAGTTCTCCAATATGTTTACCCATATCTATGCTTTGAAACTGATGTATTGTTGGCATGTGATGGACATTATATATTTTTTTTTTTTTCAATCACCTTGTGTTGTAGAAAAAATTACTTAGAGTCAAACCGAACATCTAAAACAAATTATCTGACTTGATATAAAACGTGCATTTCATGAGTGTTCAAAAGTGGGCCCTGAGTGGATCGCACGTATCCCTGTTGAAAAAATTGGCGTAATTTTGTGATTTACATACAATTTTGCTTTCCCCTTCGTGTAATATTTATATAGTTTATAGTTTATAAGTGGTGTAAAGTTACGTATTAATTATGAACGTTTTATCGCGTAATGTTTTATGACTTATTGAAAATTTTGAAATTCTTTAGCATTATGATTATTTTAGTATGTTGTTTAATCACATAACGTTTAGTTTTCAATACTTATACTCTTAAATAATTAAAATTGTTTTTAAAAAGTGGCCAATCTAAAGAGTTGATTTCTCTCTCTTCCGATCAAAAGAGTGCAGACTACCCGAATAACTCTTTAAAAAGTGATTATAACTAATTTCTCAATCTCGAATGTCGAAATTTTTCAGTCGAACTAAAAGAGCGATGAATTTTAGTCAGTTAAAAATTTTACGAGAGTACTCCTTTCGTATATAAAGTGCCCGCATTAAAAAAATACCTAGAGGATATCAAGATGAAAAAAAGTTTTTTCATATAGTCTGATTGGTATAAAATTGCGTGAAATATCACACATTTTTCGATGAAAATATAAGACTCTTCCTTACCGCAGTCGTGCCTAATAGTTTGTAACTCATTGTTTGAATGAGAAATCACTCTTACGATGATGAGTTATTGTATCCCTCGTGAATAATGCTTTCACTCTTTATTGTTTAGGAGCGAAAATATCGAACTTAAAAAAGTTATTTTTCACTCTAAGCGACTGGCAGCTTTTTCTAAAACGTGAAGGTTCACTATTCAAATTTTAGAAAGTAAAAGTGCTAACAATTGCGAATAGCGTTACATTAGTGTAAAAATGTGACAAGTCAGTTATAGTATGTGCGGCTGAAGCAGTTTGCCAAACAAGGTAATTTTACTATTCATGGCACACCGCTATATCGAGACTCGGCGCGCATATTGTTATGAGCGAAATGGGAAAGTGCCTATGCGCCATCTATTTTCACCTACCACAGACAAGAAGAGTTTAGGCGTTAACATGTTTGGTACATAAGTAAGCTTCAAATTTTGTTTTAAAAAGGCCGTGATTAAGGAGGTTCATCTGGTACGTCGCTAGTCAAAAAGAGGATAATTTTTATAAATTCTTATTTCCTTTTGATACAAGAGACATAATTTATTTAGAACTTATGAAAAGCTAATTTATAACAAAAAGAATGATTTTAGATAAAAATATCGAACTCTTTATGTGACAAAAATATTATGCATAGAGGTACCCATCAATCGTTTTCAAAAGCAATTTGAATTCATCAAATATTAGTTTTCTCATACAAAAATTTGCAACAGAAACTGTTTGTTAATAATTCAATAATTATTTGTAAATTAAAACGAGGAAAATGTGATTCTCCATAAGACTCCATGTAAAAATGGAAAAAATACTTTTATTGATATCTCGTCTCAAAGGTATCCAAATGATTCAAAATTCTGCATAAGCTTTTTATTTAGACATATCTACGTGTGTGAATTTTTTCCCCCGAATCTGTTTGTTATTTCTAAATCAGATGAACCTCCTTAATTCCTGCGACAATATAACAAAATACAGCCTGTTATCGTGTTTTCTCAATTTTCACTTTTTTTGACGTTAGGTATTCTATATGTCTTTTAGAAATAAGAATGTAAAAATTACACGACGGAATGCAAAATTTTAATACATCACAAAATTACGTCAACCTTTTCAACGGGAGTAGCTCTATTTACCTGACAATATTACAATATTTCTTGAATGAATACAAATTTTGCACGTGAATTTGTTATATGATTCGATTTGTTGATATAGCTATGTATAAGCACTTAAGGATTTGTTCATGCGCAGATATTCCATTTGAATTAACTTTAAATAAAAATTCTTAAATGTAAAAAAAATATTTAGAAAAACTATTTTGGATTCAGGACGATTTGAACATTGGTATCGAATTTAATCTGCAAGTATCAAAAGCTAAAAGAAAAAAATCGAAACAAACGCACTCTTTCTTCCCAAACAGGCAGTGCGAAACTTCATGCGCACGGAGTGCAAGTGCCACGGCCTCTCGGGCTCGTGCACAGTGCGCACCTGCTGGCGCAAGATGCCTCCCTTCCGCGAGGTTGGCAACCGGTTGAAGGAGTCCTTCGACGGCGCGGCCAAGGTCATACCGGGCAACGACGGCCACAGCTTCATCACCGAGGGTCTGACGATCAAGCCGCCGGGTCGCTTCGACCTCATCTACAGCGAGGACTCGCCGGACTTTTGCCGGGCGAATCGGAAGACCGGCGCACTAGGCACGCAAGGCAGACAGTGCAACGCCACGTCGCAGGGCGTCGACGGCTGCGAGCTGCTCTGCTGCGGGCGAGGCTACGACACCAGGATCATCAAGGAGAAGGTCAACTGTCAGTGCAGGTTCAGGTGGTGCTGCGACGTCACCTGCAACACTTGCATCGTTAAAAAGACGCTCAATACGTGCCGCTAGCATCGGTGGTGATGCGCTGTGTGTGTGTGTTTTTGTGTTTTTTTTTTTTTTTTTTTTTTATTTATGTAGTAAGCTTTTCGTCCTATATTAGATTGTATACTATAGTATATAGTGGAGAACGAGGTCACGCGCGAGAGTGGCATGGATGTTGAAGTATGACGAAAACGAGATTGACTATATAATTTAGAAAATGCGCTGGCTCGGTTTTTTTATACCATGTATTTATTCGCGTAATTCGAGCAAACTCCGGTCTTTTGTCTCGTCTAGCATTTTATGCAAAGTGCGTATTAACCTTGTTTGCAATCTTGTTTCTTCGAGAAGCTGGCGCATTATGGAGGGAAACAGGTTTCGAAATAATTGATACTTATAATTTTATAAAATTGCAAACGATGACATGATATGAGGGCAATCAGTTAGTTATTTTTTTCCTGTTAGCCATTATTCATTTAGCAATAAGTAAAATCGCGCATATACCAATCGGTGGAAATTCCTGGAAAATCCTATTTTGGGAATGCAGCTTTTACGATGGGCTTATTTTAATTTCTTGATCGCTGCGTATGAAGCATCGTTGAGCGTTAATGATCTCGGAAGTAGTAATTTATAATTATGGAAATTTACGTTGTTATAAGATCGCGTGTATCGTATCATGCGCACGAGCAACGATCGTTTGACATTTTTGCAATCATTTCATCGAAATAATTAAAACACTGTACTTGATAGGTATGTACTTTAATTTTATCACAATCAGAGCGAGTCAAGAGTAGAGGTACTTTGGCTGTAAAGGCTTTCAACGAGACTGTTGGCTGTGTATCCTTGAATTTTCGTAAAATAGTGTAATAGAATATGCGCCATTTAGGAATTGTAAAAATCATGCTCTATAACTCGTAAGTATTTAAACATAGATTTGTATATTTTTACTATCACGTACAAGGAGAAAGATTCTTCATCGAATGAAAAATCGTTTCTCTCAATATTTTTACTCTCATTATATGAATCATACAATATTTATAACTCGCTTTAGCTTGAACCCGCTTGAAGCTCTATTAATTCTACGATTGTAAAAGCATCATCGCAACTCGATAGCTGAGAAGTATGAAAATAAAGAAACGTTCTCCTCCGACAAACAGTGTTTTCGTACGACGTATACTAAGCATCACACACAGACGAGCTAATAGCTCATCAAGTATAGCTACATCTCCATCGAAGCTCCCAGCGTGGCGTAAGGACAGGGCATAAAGAAACATCGTCCCCGTCATCAGGCGAAAAATGTAAGTGCAAATAAAAAGCTGGGCAGTGGAGAGAGAGCGAGAGAGAGAGAGAGAGAGAGAGAGAGAGAGAGAGAGAGAGAGAAAGAAGAGGTATAAGGTCTGCGTTTATAGGGCGTGTAGAACACAGCTTTTAGCTGTAATTTAACTTTATATATACGAAGAGCGAGAGAGCGAGAGAGAGAGAGGAGGCGCGTCATCGCCGCGTCGCCCCCAAGTGCGCGCGCAGTAAAACGAACGAGAGAGAGAGAGGGAGAGAGAGGTAGGAAAAAACAAGGAGAGAAGCATGCACGAGGCAGTCTCCTATAAAATAGTTTTACAGCCGAGCTTGGAATTTCGCGGGGCCATAAAGCCCGGGGACCTGCCGCTGCCGCACGATTTCTCACTCTGCGCGTCGTGCACAAGTCAAGTGGCTCGCTGACAAAAAGTCTAAAATACCGCTTTACACTTTTCTCCGCTCTTTTATCCGCGCGTGCACCCATATCATCGAAGCGATATAAACCAATCGAGCCTATGGTATGGTTTCGATGTTCACTCGGCTCGCGTTATTAGAAGCTGTCGAATTAACGCGATTACAGCTTTAACGCGCTTTTTCGCTCCTCGACGACGGACCGCACACGCGCGTAATTTGTGCGCGTAGCCGAAATCGCGCGTTTCCTCTTTTTAATCTCCTGTTACGTACGAGCGAGACCGGGCGCAGCGTGCGATTATGTGGATTTTTTGCCGCTCGGAATATTGCAGCGCGATGGCGAAATATTCGGCTAATTAAAATATCGCCGCGCGGAATTTCGTTATCGCTCCACATTATGAGCGAGTTAATAAAAGGGCTGCGACTCGACGAGCGGCTTTATTAACAATTTCAACACGCCTCGACGGAAAATCGTTGTTTTTTTCGCCGAGTCAACCGCTCCGTCGAGCCAGCGTTTCTACGTTTCTACCTCGGGCGAGGAAGAGGGAGAGAGTGAAAAAAAGGAGCGAACGGACACGTATGCCTAATAGAGCGATCTCTTCCGAGGGAGAGGAGAGAAGAGAAGAGCGACGAGCAGTCGTATAACGCAATTAACCCCACCTTCGCCCCCGTTCTCGCTGCAGAGAGCACTGCCGCGGCCGGGAGATTGGCTGGTGGTCGGAGCCGCTGGGTGGTCCGGCGCTGCTATAATTTTGGCGCGTCCGAGGGGGAAAAATGGCCCTCCCCCCGAAAACCGATCGCTTCTCTCTCCCTCGTCTGACGCCATTTTCGCTCGTCTCTCTCGGCTCATTTTTACGGGCCGATGCGGCAGCTTCGCCGTCCGTGGAATCTGCTTCGTCAATTCGCGTTATACTATCCTGCGAGAATCCGGAGATAGCGCTGAGACACACACGAGCGAGTCCCGAGAGAAAGAGCGAGCGAGAGAGAGAGAGAGAGAGAGAGAGAGAGAGAGAGAGAGAGAGAGAGAGAGAGGTCACACACGGCTCGCGCAGCACAACAGGCGCACTTACATGCGCGCGTACACTCGTCCGTAAATCATCGCGTCGGGCCAACAGCGGGGAATTTCCTCGGCCGTCGCGCATTACAAGCGCGGCTCTCGTGTAAACACTGCGCGGGTAGAGACGACTTAAGTAACTAGAACTCGGCTCGGCTGTAATATATACAGTATAAGTACGGAGTCTGCGTTTTTCCACATACGTCATAATGAACGCCGCTAGAAAATCCGCTTTCGATTCGCGGGAGAGCTTTACACTCTACTCGCTCGGCTCTCTGCTTGCGGCTGAAACTTATTGTCGTCGTCGAGCTGCTTCGCGCAGCGCTACGTTTAGTAGTATACGGCGCGCGGCGTGTAATACACGCACGCTTTGCGCTGCGCGAAAGGCCGCGCAATTAATCACGCCTGCATTTACGGCGTTTACGCCCTGGCTGCAGCGTTACTTCGGCTTTAATTGTTCTCGGAACGTAGCCAATTGTTGTCGCTGTTCTCCATCTCCTCCTCCTCCTCCTCCTCCTCCTCCTCCTCCTCTGGCGGGACTCGCGGCGTGGGAGACTTTCAGGGCGGTCGCGACGTCTCGCGCCCGCGGGACGAGTGTCAAAGGCTGCGACGGAAGTCCGCGATAAGCTCGATTATTATAACAATAACAACGAAGCAAAGTGTGCGCGAACCGATGGCTACTATACATGCTGCAGCAGGTGGGGATGGAGCCGGGAGACGCATATATGCATAACTGGTCTCGCGCGAGAGACACCGAGACGCCAGAGGTGGTCGCTCCTCTCGCTCTCTCCCTCTCTATCCCGCGCCAATATTAATTAAACGATCTCATAAAGTTTGCCAGCCGAGCGAGCCAGCTCGTACCTCAGGCACTTTATTAGGGTCCCCGTGGAAGGACGTTAAAATGTTCCAATCTTAATTAGGTAGGTGTTTACAGCTGGATAATTCTGCGCGATGCAGCTCGTCGCTCCGCGTGTGTGTGTCGCAATTCGCCCAAGCGACTGCTCTCGTTATGGCTGCGCGCGCGGCCAAGCAATTTATGCACTTTTTCAGCGATACGCATCAGACTGGTGTAATTCGATGATTGCTCTGCAAAGTAAAGCATCAGGAAAAAGTATTGCGCTCGCATAATTTCGTTTGAACGCGTATGTACGGTGTTACTTTTTTGTGCGCGCGGACACTGTTTATAAACATGTTTGTTGAATCCCGCGCAGCGAAAAAAAAAAACGTGTATTCGGGCAATCGCTTATTGAGATCTCGGCCGATCGATCGACTTCAATATTTCCGAGCGATTCGCGGCATTTAAATGGGAAAGCCCGCGAGCGCAAAGTATACGAAGGAATACCTTATATATCGATCTCGCGCATAATTGAACGGTACACTGAAAACTGCTAATTGGCGCGATAAGCCGGATTTATTGAAATTGCGCCGAGCGATAAAATACCGCCGACAATGTATTGGAAATGACGCGCGCTGACATTCCCGGCGAATAAGCAGAAAAACGATAATCGTTCGCACAGACTCTCTCGGGGTGTGAATCGGCGCAAAAGTTGGCCAGCACTGCCAGCAGCGAGGGATCGGAAAGGAAAGGAAAGGAAAGGAATACCTCTTACGTCTTTTCTTGCGGCGACGACGGGAGAGCGGCAATAACAATTATCCGATCGTTCGTTCTCCCGTGTAAAAACGTCAAAAGCGCGACACGTCGTTTCGGCCTCCAGATAGTCTGCTGTGTAGTGTTCCATGCGTCGGAGTGCCGGAGAGCAAAAAAAGTCCGAGCCGGACTATGCCGAGTTTTCTGAATTCCAGCGCGCGACATTTTACTCCGCGCGCGCGCGCGCGGGCCGGGAAAAAGTCCGCTGGTTAACAGTAGCGTCGCTCATCACTCGCTGAGAGGCCTGAGAGCGCGTGCGATATTTTCCAATTTTTTCCAGCCTTCTCGATTTATAACGGCGCCCCTTTCTAAAATTCCTCGCTAGCTCGTCTCCGCGCTCGTTGGTAAAAAGCGCATTTTTCCGAGCATTTTTCCGTAACGACGTTTACTCGCGTACATTGCGGCCATTGCGGGTTTTGTCCGGCGAGAAATGCCGCTGCTCCCGCTTTATCCGCGGCGATTGAAACTCTCATTAGGCAGGTATTTAGAAACACTTAGCCGAGAGCCTAACCTTCCGCGTTCCCTGCTGAGGTGCGGAAAGCAAACCGAGACGTTCCTTCGTCTGACGTGTGTAATGTGTATGCGTGTGTGTAGAGCTGCAGAGGCGCTTTTTGCCACTCGGAGTGTAGTACTTACACGGCTCCGTGTCCGTTATTGGAAATTGGCACAGGGACCTCGTAGAGAGACTATCCATCACTATCTGGACCAGCGAATGCGAGTGTGCAGGCCCGGTGCGGTCTCGGCCGCGTGAATCCCGGGCTAATTTGCCGGCGGCGCGTTCGAGCGTGGCAAAGTGTCGGTCGGGCCTAATTTCCGAATCCCTT
>CM053169.1:18605295-18619062 GCA_012977825.3 Pteromalus puparum | reverse complement strand
CTCCCTCTCCTAATTTCGCGATTCATGCGCGAGACGGCTGTAATTTAGAGAGACTACACGGTTGTCGGGCCCGCGCGCGGATTGCGGAATGACATTCCGACGTCTTTTATTCGAGTGTCTTTCACGCGTGCACCTTGTCTATTAATATAACAAGCGGTTTTTTCAAACGGCTTGTAAAGTGCACAGTTGAAATATATCTCCGCTCGTAAATCAAAGCGTGCATTAATTAACAAAAGCCATTATAGCTACGCGCGTTCGCTTTCCGAAAAACGTATAATTCTCCGCGGTGAGTCGATACTCGGCTTAATTAATCTCCGAGAAACATCGCCGCGCAGCGTTTAAGATTCTCGAATAATTAGCCGACGCAAGCACGTTATGTCACGCGCCCCTGCGAAATACGGTCATTTTTAATAGACCTCTCGATCGTTTCCCCGAACGCGCTTGCATGTGTGCGCACAATAGCCGCGCGAGCGGGTATTAAAGGCTAATTGGCCGTTCGCGGGCATACCATATAGGTAGCGCGAGCAGATTTTCCATTACACGTGGAAACTGGTCCGCCGCGCGTTCGGAATCGTTAATTAGCCGTCCCATCGCAACTCATATGCGTACTGCATCTCTCTCTCTCTCTCTCTCCGTTGAGCTGGCAGCAGCGGCGGCGATGCAAGTCGATAAATATCTCGCGTGGAGGAGGCGGAGAGGCACGACGACATCGCGCGGGCCCGGCTCGTAAAGCGACGACGACGAGGTGCTCTCTCGCGTGCGCGCTGTACTGCACTCTCTCTCTCTCTATCTCATCCCCCGGCCGACAACTTCATCCGCGCGGGGCGCCTCTGATTTATCCTTATTAATAAAAGTTTAAAAGTCCTGTTAACATGTGTGTGCGCTCGTACAAGGCACAAAAGCGTCGAGAGGCATCGCTGGGAAATCGGTATTAGTCATACCGATCGCCGCGACAAAGCGCGAGTGATAGGTCCGATCGAGGATAAATAGCCGCGCGTCTATGACTCGATTGTATCCGAATAAATACGTGTAATTGATCGAACGGAGCGTTCGATCAAGCGCGCTGGGGAGAAAGAGGTTGGAAAGCGCTGATTCATGGAGCTGCGCTAATAGAGCGCGGGCGAGCGAGCCGAGCGAGAAGAGCTGGCGAAGAAGAAGGAAGGAGGAGGAGGAGGAGAGGAGCGCCGAGCGCGAGAAGAAGACAGAGACAATGTAGGCGCGCGGGGAGCTCGACCACACGTATCCGCAGCGCTGGCGCTCGCAGCGGGGCGTCCTGGGTGTTGTGGTGCGCGGAGATCTCTCTCTCTCTCTCTCTCTCTCTCTCTCTCTCGCTGCTGCTGCGGATATCAGGCATTATTAAAACTGCATAAACACCGGCGCAGAGGTAAAACGGCGAGTTATGGCCCGGTCGCGGCTGTGAATTAAGCGTGTACGTGCACCGGGGCGACGACGGATAGCGCGCGCGATCAGCCGGCCAGATAAAGCCGCGATATCTATATTCCGCGCGAGCGGGCCGAGAGGCTAATGCTCCGCGCGCTATATATTTTTCTCGACATGAATTACACGACGCGCCGCCCAAATATCACGGCCGCTCTCTCGACTCTAGTGCGCCGTACACGTATTATATATTATACTGCCCCGTTCATCTGCGTATATCTCCTCCTCTGTAGGCTGTATTGAAGAGTAAGAGAGAGAGACGTCTCAATTTTCCACGCGAGACGAAATGATACTGCGCTTTTGTCGCTCCATAATGCCCGCGTCATTATTTATGGGGGGCGCCGAGTGATTATGATCCGATCGCCGGATCGCCGTACACTCGAGCCTCGGCGATCGGCCTCGAGATTAAGTCGCAGCTCTCGGAGTATTATTTATACACAGTTACAGGCATTGTGTCTCGCCAAACTCGGGCCTTTCTACTGCGGCGCATTGCTCCCGTGACGTATAGTCGGCGCGATACCGGCGAAAAATAGCTCCGCGAGCAGCAGCAACAGGTCATTCTCGCGCGCGCTAAGTGAGCCGTTAGTTAGCGGTGGCAATTAGCATCGCTTTCGTTGTGCAGTACCCGCCGCCGCGGGTTTCGCGTGCAGTGGCGTGCGTGCACAGCTGGCATTATATCAAACGTATGCTAATAAGCAGCCAGCGATTTCGTTTATTATCGGGACGCATCGACATTCCCCGGCAATTGCAGCTTTCGGCCACTCGGCACTGACGACGTCTGACGTCTTGATCAATGCCTTTCCGCTGTGAGCGTATGTGTGTGAGTGTGTGTGTGTGTGTGTGTGTGTGTGTGTAGCTCGCTGGAGGGGGATTGAGTGTCTTTTGATGTCTGTATTATGTATATTCTCGCGCGAGATGTAAAAGTCGAGCCGAGCTGGATGTATTTAATTAATACACTTAGCGCGCCGTGAATAGCGGTCATATACAATATATAGGCGTACATTGTATCGGGGAGATGAAAAAAATGGGAGTGTAGTAATATGGATTCAAGCTGCGGAGAGAAGCGCCAATTAGCGTGTCTAAACAGGCCGTAAAACTGGGATACATTTGAATTTTATAACGCGCCGGTGACGCCAGCCAGAGACGCGGGGCTGTATTAAGATTTTTCCGCTTTTTGCCGATCGGCTATGCTCGCCGCGCAATAAGCCGTCTACTCGGAAACTCATACAGAATTTCGTCACGCGTCGGCGATGTTTATACCTCGGCTGCAGAGAGACGAAGAGGAAGAGGAGGCAGAAGAACGCAGAAGAAGCCGAGGAGAATATACAAGGCTTGTATATATGGATAAAAACCGGCGCAAGAAGCAAGAGGAGTCCGTGGGGCCGTAAAAGCCGGGCAATGATCAGCGAAGACTCTAATTTCAGGACTACCGCGAGAGAGCGGATATTTTCGAGTTTTATAGCGGCACGAGAGGCGTCGAAGCGCCAAGCTCGCGACTGCGTGCGAGTTGCGCCGGTTGCGCGCCCGTAAACGGGCCGTTTTACGATCCCAACTTTTCAGCCACTCACCGGCTCGGCAGCTTTTTTGCCGCTGATGCGCCTCGTCCGGGAACACCTACAGCGATAATTACGTGACATTTTGTTTTGTCGGGAGAGAGAGAGGGGGGGGGGAGAGAGAGCGTGATAAACTGTTGGCCGAGTCGCAAAATATCGATCGTCGAGTGACGCAACTCACGCAACGAGAGACAGCAAGTGTGAAGACGCTTTGGGTAATTGCAGAGCGCGGGCGAGCTTTAATGGGGGCCAGCCGCCCGCGCCGCCGATATTGGCTGCGTTAAATTATCGTTATTGATTCGTAATTATCGAGAAATAACTCAATAACCGAGGGAGAGCGAGAGATTACGGTCGGCCGGTCAATAAAATATCAATTTCGATAATGGCCGGTGTCGGCTGGCTCGGCGGCGGCGGCGGCGGCGTCGGCGCGCTAGGGGCGATTTTTGACGCCTCTCGCGTTCCTCGGCGTTTGTGCGAGCGAGCGAGCGAGCGAGGCGCGCACACGGCCTTGCCACGTATAATTACGAGCCTCACGGAACACGGCGGTGGGTCCGATATAGGCCTTAAACTTCTCCCTCTCCGCTCGCTCCTCTCTCGCACACACGCGCAGCATAACACTCGCGCTCGGCGACGCCGCGCACTTCTTCTTTGTCTCGCGCTTGTATAGGTATACGCAGCTGCTAAATTTGTAATCTAATTACGCGAGCGATGTTTAAACAAGTCGTTGTATGCCGCGAGCGCGGAGAGAGAACGGATGTCTCGCGTGCGAGCCGGGCGTAATTCCGCGTCGAATTCCGTTGGACACGCCGAGCACAAAGAGCTGATCAGCGCAGCCGCACAGGAAATTAAGAGTCAAACAGTGAGCTGGTTTTTGGCCTCTCTCGGATCGTACACAAGCCAAACAGAGAGAGGAGCTGTCGGGCCGAGGGAAAAAGCAATGAATATCGATGGGAAAAAAGAGGGACCGATCGCCGCGGTAATAGAGTCGATCGGTCACGGTGGTCCGGCGCATCATTGCTCCTGATCCAATTCACGAAACGAGTGACTTTATACGGCCGCGCGCTGCTCCTCGAGCGTGACTCGCCGAATCTGTTTCTCCCGCTGTTTTCGTGCGCGGGATAAAGACTCGCTTGTCTCTCGATTCTATTATCTCCGATAAGGTTGAGCTTTTTGCTTTTTCTCCGGCGATTTGTCTCGATATGCATACGCCGCGGCCGCGCGCAATGAGATTGATTTATGAGAATCTCCGAGCGATTCCCACGTCCCCGATCCTCGAATGCGCGCGAGAGACGCTAATCTCTCGGCCGTTCCTTTTGGTCCTGCTGCTTCTTGTCTTTCGAAGGCTGCTCGCTGCTTCTTCCCAAAGGCAGGAATTCAGAGACTAAGAGAGAGAGCCGAGGGATACACACACACACACACACACACACACACACACACACACACAGAGCAGTCGATCCGCGTGCATTAATTAGCCGCGTAATCTCTCCGAAGAGTGGAAGCGGAGAGACTCACTCTCTCTCTCTCTCTGCGAGCGCGCGATATGGGTGTTCTTCCTCTCGGGGCCGCCGCTGCCGCCGCTGCCGCCGCTGCCGTGAAAGAGAGAGGACTTGCTACTCATGCCGCGTAATCTCGTTCCTTCCCTCGGCTGTCGGCTGTTGGTGCATTTCCCGGCTGGCTCTTCTTCCCGGCTCGGGCGCGAGCGAGCGCGCGTTATAATCGAAATCACGGTAATTGCCCCCGCGGCCAATTAGAGTTATTTGTTACGTATACACACGCGCGAGAGAGAAGCGAGCGGCTCTCGGGATTTCGGAATTTATATAATCGCGCTGTACTGCAGCAGCGAGACCGAGAGCTGAGTAATGGCGTTGCGCAATTAGCGGAATTGTGCTTTACAATATTCTATCGATCGGGAAAAAGCTCGCTCTCTCTCTCTCTCTGCCTCCGGGACACACTGCTCTCCAGAAACCGACTACGGAGCGAAGAACAAAGGAAGCGTACCGAGAGTATGCTAATTTAGCCGGGGAATCGCTCTTCCTCGCGTACGTCGCGTACACATACCTTCCCGCCGCGGACAGAAGAATGAGAGCCGAGACCGCTCGCGGCCAGGTGGTCCCTGTGTACAGCGCGTGTACACACATCGCGCGCGCGCAAGCTCCTTCTTCCTCCGCTTCTCCTCTCCTCTCCTCTCCTCTCCTCTCTTCTCGCGCCCCCTTCGCTATTAATTTTCCTCGCTCGACGGGCTTTGTTGTCTCTTCTGCTTGATTCGTTCGTCAAAATGATTTCTGGAAGTCGCGCGCGCTCGAGAGCAATCCATTACGACTTTCGAAAAAAAAGAAGAAACTGTTTCACCGCAAGAGATGCAAATCACCCCAGCGCGATGACTATATTACGCGCTGATTAATGATCCTCGCGCGCCGTTTTCATGCAAATTCGACGGCCGAGCGTTAGAACGCGCGGTTCTTTATAATCCCTCCGCTTCCTCGTACACGGCCTTGGCCCTTTGTTTTGCGCGCGTATCGTCGACGCTACCGAGTTTCAGACGCTTCGAGCGCGCGTAGCACATTTTTGTCCCGAGGTAGGACGTCCCGCTGACTCTCCGCCGCTCCGTGGGTGAGGAAATCAACGGGTTTTGATATATGTGCGCGGCCCGGATTGACTCGTGTGTCTGCTCGTAACTCAACTCTCGTGTGTGCAGTGTGTGTGTGTGTGTGTTTGTGTGCGCGTGCGTGCGTGCGCGCGAGTCCGAGAGCATAAATATAGCCATACGCGACGAGCTGCTGCAAGTGAGCTTTTATTCGCCAAACCCGATGCGGGATAAATTTGGCGATAAAAGTTTTATTGGGAGTAAATTATGTTATTACCCGAGTCATTAAATTTCAATCTTCTTAGTTCTCAATAATTCAAGGCGGGCGCGCGAGTGAGCGCGCGAGGGAAAAGAATTTCAAAATAAAGCCAAGACGAGTAGATGATCGAGAGAGCTCACGGAATAAGAGAGTAATAAGCATAAATAATTGAATCGTTTGGATTTCAGAGAAATTTATGGCTCGTACGGGACGTCGACGCGCTTGTATATTCATTCCTCTCTCCGTCTCTCGCTCGCCCGTGATATCGAGTTAATCGAGTATATTTTTAATGCGCGCGCTCTCGCATCGCCTCGAATCATTAATTACCCCTGACACGCCGTTCAGAATGATATTTCCGAATTCTCGTGCCGTTTTCTACCTTGGTGGCCCCTGCCCGCACCCGAGCCCCCGGCTCCCGGCGAATTTCTGCGCGCCTGACGTGTTTCGCCCGTTTATATGCGCGATGATGCAACGCGTCCGAAACTGTTCAGTCGCGTTTCACCCGATGCGCTATACGTTCCGCGCTTTATCCCCGAAAGATGCTAATTCCGCACGAGTTTGCGTCGAGCGAGGCCTCATAATGGCTCAATGTAATCCCGGGGCAAATAAATTAAGCGACGAGAGGATGTGACGTCACGAGGCGGCGATGAAATACCATTCGAGTACACAAGGCTTAGATAATCCCTCGAGCGCGGATATGCAGGACAATAAAGCCATAAACGGCGCGTGCAATAAACGAAGATAAGATACATTCGGCCGATAGTTTGCGCGGGCCGCTCTAGTTCGGACGCGGCGGGAGGATCATCGGATGGCGATGACAAATACGGGGCCGATCGTTTCGTCGACGAAACGATCAACAATGCGTGCGTCGCAAAAACTCACGAAAATCCACCGAGCGGGTCCGAATCGAGGTCCGAATCGAGGTCCGAATATTTTGACGGTGCGTATAACATCGTATAGCCATTCCTGTCCCGGATAAAAAGCCGCTCCGCGCACGCATTCCAGCCGCGGCTAACAATGAGCGAGCGAATTTTATCTAGTCTAATTGAGTTATAAATAATCCTCTCGCATCGCCGCCCGTCCAGCTCCCGAAGAATGCCTCCTGCGCACAGGTATGCCAGCTCCTAGGACCTAGAGAGACGCTACGCGTACACGGGGGCGAAAGTTTGCCAGTTCCCACAACGAGGCCGAGGATTCCGCGCGAGCTCCTTGTAACATGCCAAAACAGCGATAATTCGACGGTGTGGTCCTCCTTCTCCCCGCCGTCGTCGTCTCGGAGCTCTGTTCCCACGCGAGAGACGACTTATATACAGAGCACACGGTAGTACCTGCACAGGGACGCGAGGGATTCCTGCCATTCCGGATGGCCCCCGAGAACTTTTGCCTTCCTTCAATCGCGCAAAAACGATGAATCCGCGCACTCGATCGTTTGTTTTATTCTTCTCGCTGGATGGCTGCGCGCACTGCTGACTTTTTTCTTTTTATACACGAGATAGTCGGCCCGAAAAAAATTAGCTCGCACAAGCTCTCGCGGCAAACGGTTATGGCGAGGATGAGGGATATCTCCATCTGGAAGCGCGGCGAAAGAGGGCAAAAATCGTCGCGCGCATAAAGGAGAGCGCGTAATCTGATGGAGGCGACGAAAACATTTGGGAGGATTATGAGAGCAGCCGCGCGTCGCCGATAAAAATCTGCGCTTGGCGTATACCGAGAGGCTCTCGAGGCACACGCGCCCGGCATCTCTGATCCCTCTTTTCTCCGGAGAGATATATACGCTGACGGTATACCTATGCTACTATATAGAGGCGCCTCTTGTGCCGATTCGATGTATACCATTAAATCGACACTGCAAATCCAAGTGTGTTAAAATAACACACTTAAGTGTGTAAAATCCCTGTCGCCAATTTTACACGGATACGGATCGTGTAAAAATTTTAAGCGTTTCATGTGTTTAAAATTACATATTTATGCATTTTGAAACAAAACGTTTCAAAAAACGTTCATAAAACGTATCTTATAGCACGCTTAAAGTGTGTTACTTCTCGTGATACGTCCGACCCGACGTCGGCCTGGTAATGCACGCCAATATTCCAACGTCGGCAAAGTATTGTCGTGACGTCGGAATGATAACGTCGAGCCGATACTGGTTTAAGTACAACTAAAACTAACCATCGGTTCAGTGTCGGCTCAGCGTTATCTAAGGTACGCCAAAAAATTACAAAATAATTTTTTTATTTTCTGCGGTGTATTATGCAGTGTGCAGAGCTTCAAGATTATTTCTTTTTATTTATTTATTTTTTTTTATTTTTCTTAGAGTCTCAAGTAGTTTTTATATATTATCAAATTTACATTTTAAATTATAATTTAAATTACAAATTATAACTAGGAAAAATTCTTACCCTGGGGTGATTCCGAGGCAAGCACTCTAGCTCGGCGCCATGCTTGCATTTGAGAGATAATTTTCTCATTGTCCTTATATAGCAATTAATACTGCCCGGTACTGGCTCAACGTTTCTTTATTATTAGGTCTCAAATTCCGCCCCCTTGCACAGCAGCACCGCGATGCAGATGTTATTTGCTGCTATGCCGTGCGGTAGCGTGCAGTCATCGCCTGTTTTCTTAGCAGAGTCAATTGCCAAAAGCTGCTTCAAGCGTCTTGGTCATAGCGGTAATAAAGTACTCGACATTAAACGGCGAGTTTGATCAAAGTTATACGAGCACTCGAGATTGAAACGCGAACTGTCGTTGTGTTACTATTATATGCATTACACGTCAAAATGGGTTACTTAACACACTTTATGCATTTAAAATGTGAACACAGCTGATGTATTTGAAAGTAAACGTTAAATGCGTGTACTTATACGTTAATGCACTTAAGTGTGCTATTTTAAAACACATAATGTGAGTAAACGCTCACGTGTGTTAAATGACACATTTTGATTGTTTAAATTAACACACTTGGTTTTGCAGCGGAGTTGAAACTATAGCTACGATAGTTATTCGGAGTGCGATGCAGCGCAATCTCTCTCGCGTGATCCCGCCGTCGCCGGAGACACGGATGCAATGAGGCCACATAGCGCCGCAGACAAGATCTTGCGTCGGCGCGGCTCGCTCCTTTGATCCGCGCCGTGCAGGTCGTTGTCGCCGTCCACGGCGTCCACCCCCGATTCGCTTTTACTATTATTACGCACACGTGTGGCGCGGGCAAAAGTGCGAAGAGCTGCGTGACGCTTTTACCAAGCAGATCATCCGACTCGCGATTGTTTTTGCTGCTGCCCAGCTCGTCCGCAGCTCTTGGTCGGATCTCACGGAGATAGGTATACGCCGCTGCAGTGGCGTTGCCACTTTCGTCGGATTCCACGTGACTTAACAGACCGAAATTCCCCCTGACACTTACCGATCGGTGCTCTTGGCGAGAGCGCGCGCGCGTGTCCTTTTTGCCTGTATATACTCTCTGTCTTCCTTTTTGCGAGGGAGAAGCTACTCCAGCTGCCGAGTGGATGTTCGTTCTTCACTTTTTCCCTTCGTTCCGCATCGGCTGCCGCGAAGCTATTAGAACCGCGAGGCCGAGCGATTCGTCAAGAACTAATTAGCGTATCTGCGCTCTACAAGATCGCGCTGCACACAGCGTGCGCGGATAAGAAGAACGGGGACGTAGGTGGTCCGTTCGTCGATGTGTGTATGCATAAACATTAAACAGTTAAACACACAGAGCGCTGCCCGTTCGAACCATTAGCGAGGCTTTTATATCCCTCGAATTCCTGCGCGCCGGCGTTATCATCGCGCGCGAAAATTCTTAGAGGGCTCGTTGGCCTATTTATATATCTGTATGCGCGAACGGCGAACACGAGAAAAAACGAGAAGAGACGAGGCTACACTCGCAGAATGGTAGGCGTTAATGACTGCGGAGAAATGTTAATCGATTTGTACGATTTCTTCGCGTATAAGAACCGCGACCGCTGGGATAATTATTTTGCGGATAATTGGATCTCGCGCGAAGAACGCGAGCTGCAGGCAGGAGAGAGAGAGAGAGAGAGGATTGTGCTCGCGCGAGAGTGTCGTGAGAAAAGGGACGGTATGCAGCGGCGGAGCGAGGATCGGGAGAAAATAAGCGAGAGAGCGAGTACACGTGTTTCATGTTGTATTCAGGATTTTTTTTTTTTTTTATTATCATCATTATTTATATATTTATATTCGTATATTCTGTCGTGTATAAATTATGGACGATTACATAAATCTATATGCACATATCGTATTACTGGGATCACCGTTTCTGTTGCTTTTGGAAATACACAATGTTACAAGTATATCGCTGGCCGTTTCGCAGGTAGGCCACACTGGTAAAACGTAGTAGGATTTTCGCTTCTTCCTTTCGCCGCACGTAAGACAATACAGACGCGTTCGCTGACAGTGTGAGTACAGAGAATAATTTAACGTTGTTAGAAAAAATAGGTATAATGTATATAGTAAGCGGAAGAATATGATGGCAAAAATGCGTGGTTTCGGATTCCTTGTTATGCGGGAGCGCAATAAAAGAGAATCTTTAAAGAAATCATAATTAGGCAGTGGCAGTATCTTTACAAAACTATGTATAAACGTCGATTACATATGATACAAAGTATTAGCTTACACAAGCGATTGGTCTGATTTGGCAACTTACGATTCGTAAACCTATAAATTAGAAAAATATGTATGTACAAAGCCATCGCTCGAACCCGTCGCCGATTGTCGTCCGCCGGGTCGTCGCGCACTTCAATTAAATACTATTAGCAAAAATAACGCATTGTTGTATTACAATATTATATATGTACAGATCGCTCACGCGCGACACAAAAATAAATTATCAATTTCCGCAGCTGTACACGACAACGTACAATTAAATCATTATCCATCATCTCTCGTTCGGGCTGCAGCTTCTCATCAGTCACTCGCTCTCTTTCATACCTTCGCGCGCGATCGCGCCGGACTCGAAAAGTCGGATAAAATCGTACGATGTGTGTGTGTGTGTGTGTGTGTGTGTGTGTGTATATTTACAAATGACGTGTACGAAACTTCTCTTCTCTCCTCAAATTCACTTCGTTAGTATTTTAAATGCGAGGTGCTCCGATTTCATCCGACCTTCGGCCGTGCCGCGACGTTTCTCTTAATTCTTTTCTACCTAAAGCGTTCGCGTAAAATAAGAGATAGTTTTTTCCTTTTTTTTAAAAAAAAAAGTGGATCGAATGCGTTTCGAAAGCGAAAATAGGACTCGGTGACGATCGTATCATTTTTATATTTACATAGTTTCTCGAACCCCGGGAAATTCGATCGAGACTTTCACTCGCGCATAGTAAACATGCATGCGCGAGCAAACAGCCGTATAAAGTTAGAAAAAAAATTTCTTCTTCAAGTATCATTACACGATATAAAATAGCGCTTGGCCGTTTTTTCAGTCTTTAGTACGTCAAGACGTCGTTGTGTGTACGCGTGGACGCGCGCGTGTGTGTGTGTGCGTGCGTGCGTTTCTCCCCATCGATTCAAGGCGCGCTCGCAATAAATAATCGTTTCGCGCGTAATACTGGGCACAGAGAGAATAAGGCTGCGTTTACTTTCATCCGTTGATTTTCACAAGACTAGCGCTCGGACGCTCGGACGCTCGGACGCTCGGACGGCCGTTTTCGCATGCAGTCGCACTAGTTAGAGCAGCGCGAAAGCGGCTCCGAGCTCCTTCGCCAGGAAGCAGCTAAGCCGTCGTGAAAAATAGTATGGTGTAGTAATAGTACCGAGTTAGGAGAGGACAGATCGGCTCACAGGCACGTGTGTATCGTCTTCTTGGTCCTGCAGAGCTGGCACTTGACCTCGCAGCACCAGTGGAAGGTGCAGTTGCACCTCTCGACGACGATGATCTCCTGCGTCTTGTAGCCCCTCCCGCAGCACATGAGGTCGCAGCCGTCGACGCCGATGCTCGTGTCGTTGCACTGCCGGCCGTGGGTGCCGAGGATGCCGAGCTTCGGGTTCTTCTCGCAGAAGGGGGGCGACGGCTCGAGGTAGACCAGGTCCTTCACGCCCGGGGGCTTGTGCTCCGGGTTGTAGGGCTTCAGCTGGAAGTTGNTTTTTATATTTACATAGTTTCTCGAACCCCGGGAAATTCGATCGAGACTTTCACTCGCGCATAGTAAACATGCATGCGCGAGCAAACAGCCGTATAAAGTTAGAAAAAAAATTTCTTCTTCAAGTATCATTACACGATATAAAATAGCGCTTGGCCGTTTTTTCAGTCTTTAGTACGTCAAGACGTCGTTGTGTGTACGCGTGGACGCGCGCGTGTGTGTGTGTGCGTGCGTGCGTTTCTCCCCATCGATTCAAGGCGCGCTCGCAATAAATAATCGTTTCGCGCGTAATACTGGGCACAGAGAGAATAAGGCTGCGTTTACTTTCATCCGTTGATTTTCACAAGACTAGCGCTCGGACGCTCGGACGCTCGGACGCTCGGACGGCCGTTTTCGCATGCAGTCGCACTAGTTAGAGCAGCGCGAAAGCGGCTCCGAGCTCCTTCGCCAGGAAGCAGCTAAGCCGTCGTGAAAAATAGTATGGTGTAGTAATAGTACCGAGTTAGGAGAGGACAGATCGGCTCACAGGCACGTGTGTATCGTCTTCTTGGTCCTGCAGAGCTGGCACTTGACCTCGCAGCACCAGTGGAAGGTGCAGTTGCACCTCTCGACGACGATGATCTCCTGCGTCTTGTAGCCCCTCCCGCAGCACATGAGGTCGCAGCCGTCGACGCCGATGCTCGTGTCGTTGCACTGCCGGCCGTGGGTGCCGAGGATGCCGAGCTTCGGGTTCTTCTCGCAGAAGGGGGGCGACGGCTCGAGGTAGACCAGGTCCTTCACGCCCGGGGGCTTGTGCTCCGGGTTGTAGGGCTTCAGCTGGAAGTTGTAGCGGTGCCGCCGGGACAGGCCCTCGCGGTGCGCGTGCACCGAGTTGCTCGCCGAGTTGCTCGTGATGGCGTTGCTCACGCCCCTCGCCCGGTCCGAGTTGCTCACCATCACCCGGGAGGCGCCGTCGAAGCGGTCCTTCAGGTTGTCGCCGACCTGCCGGAACGACGGCAGCCTCATCCAGCAGGTCTTGACCGTGCAGGAGCCCGACATGCCGTGGCACTTGCACTCCTGGCGCATCTCCGCCGACACGTGCTGCAATCGTACGGAAAGGCATCGTGAGTGATGAATGAATGAATGAATGAATGAATGAATGTGATGATTCGCTCGCGGTGCCGAGACATAATTATCGACATTATCGTGCGATTGTGCGAACAATTAAGCGATATGCATTGATTCGAGGCTTACCGTTCGGCCGGCCTCGTTGTTGTGCAGGTTCATCTTCTCGCGGAGGTTCCGGCCCCGCTCGCCGGTGTCGACAAACTCCCTGGAGAAGCGGAAGCCGTAGCCGATGTTGTCGGAGCAGCCGCCCCACTCCCAGTCCCGGACGCCGGACGGGCTCCGCGACTGGTGCGAGTAGTCGCACGAGCAGGACTGGATGCTGCCCTCGCTGCAGGCCCTGGCTATGCTGTGCGTCACCGCCGCGCTCGTTATCGCGTAGATGAACGCCGTCTCCCTGCAGCCTGGAAATTGTCAAAAAGGCCAAGCAGGTTTATTCACTCTGCCGAAATTCCATACGCCGTGTCTTTCTCGGCTTTCTCGGGAGATAAAGAGGTGGCTCGCTCGTCATCCGTAAGAGGACAGGTATGACGACTCGGTACGTGAGGCTCATTCCGAGATGGAAAGTCGAGCATCGGTCGTTGCGTGAAAAGGAAAAGCGCCTATAATGCGGAGCAGAAGCAGCGGAGGAGGAGTGCGAGGGCGCCTCCGGCTCGTCTGACAAAGGTGCCGGTAGACACCTGCAGGCGCTTTATGCAGATAAGCTGCCGCCGCCGAGGGACCCCGAGCTGCGGCCGGCGA
>CM053169.1:18575152-18605278 GCA_012977825.3 Pteromalus puparum | reverse complement strand
GGGAGGGAGGGAGGGAGAGCGCGCGCGCGCCGCTTTTGGGTCACCGCAGGCGCACAGGTTAAGGTCAGCCGCGTTCCCTCTCTCTCTCTCTCTATCCCTGCTCTTCTTCACCTGCCGCCGAGCGAGAGCGCGCACGCCTCCAGGTAGAGATTTTGCACGCGCGCAGAATTGAGACGTTCGAGCGGCGCATGCAGCCTCCCACGCGAGCGGGGAGACCACCGTGAAGCCGCTCGGCTTTTTGCCGGCCGAGCGGCCCTAAATTAACAATTTTCCTCCAAGTCTGTGCAGCGCCTATCTCGGCGCCTTTATATACTACTCGCGAGTCATGGGAATTAGACGCGAGAGTTTTTCTCTGCGAGCGACATTAGCCGAGTTGTTTTCGGGTCTCTCTTATAGAACGAGGGAAAAAAGCGGACGAGGGTTTGTATAGAGAATCAAGACGTCAAAAGCTGCTGGGCACGATTTCGGGATGATCGACCGCGTCGAATCTCTCGCAGGGATTCGTCACGATGCGAAGATGCCGCAGATTGAGACGCAGGGAAGGAAGCAATATAACGACTGCGCGCAATGAAAGAAAATAATGGTATACGCCGTTTTCCCGAAATCCCCTCGAACACTCGCCGACTACTCGGAGACACAGGTCAGGATGAGGAAGTAAACTGAACTCCGAGATTTATGCCGTTCCGCTCGGCAATCTCTCCCTCAAATTTAATCGGTTCCAGATATTATTTGTCGTCATCGCCGGGGACGAGCGCGACGAAACGGCTTACGCACGAGTGAGAGCCGACTTTGGGAGTATATGCGTATATTTTTCTGCGGGGCCGAGGTGCGCGCACGAACGCCGAGAGCAAAAACGTGTTGCGGGACAAGTAACACGCGGTGGGTCCCTCGGGCATGCTATTTAAAGAAGCTTTCTTTATTTTTCGACGCGCTGCACCTATACCGGTGTATATAGGTACGTAGGGGAAGGAGAGGACGAAGGGAACCCCAATAAATGCAGGAGCGAGCAAACAATGATCCCCGTTTATTATTTTACGGCGAGCGCGAGAAAAAAATCTGCGGCTGACCGAGAGCAAGACAGATAAAGCACGGAGCCTCGAGCTGCGGAGGAGGAACGAACAGGTGTAACGGAACATCGCGGACGAGAGAGAGAGAGAGAGCAGGTTATTTCTTTATATTTGCTCAGTCGCGCGGCGTTTGCCCAGCCCGATAAAGCGCCAAGTATTTATTGTCCCTCTCCCCTGCTCAAACACACTCGGGATTATCGAGAGCCGCGCGCTTCCTCTCTCGCTCTCTCAGAAGAGGCCCATCGCGTCGATAACAATTTTCGTCTCTCTCGAAAGAGAGATAAGTTCGACCGCTCCTTCATCCTTTCGTCCCCGGCTCTGTTTGATCATCGTAAAACCCGCGCGCGCGAGAGAGAGAAAGAGAGAGAATGCGGTAAAACAATACCGCGGCGAGTGACGGAGACGCTTCACTCGCCCGTCCGTCGCGATGAATCTCGAACTCGTCTCCGTGCATGCACATAGGTATGTGTGTACAAGTTACGACCCGTTTTCCTCCCGCTCCCGTCATAAGTGCGTCGCGCGAATATGCGAATACAGCCGCGGCAGCAGCTGACTTTTGAACTGCTCTCGTAGTCCGGCCGAGTAGCCCCGCTCGACCGCGCGACGACGACTCACGGCCGCGCGCACGAAGAGGAAGAGGAGAGAGACGCAGAGAGACTGAGAGAGAGAGAGAGAGAGAGAGAGAGAGAGAGAGAGAGAAGGAGATCGCCCTAAGCGACATCGCGACGCAACTTTACGAGGGACATTTGCGTCAAGCTGAAATTCCACGAAGATAAAATCGCCGGAAATTATTGCTACCGCGCCGAGAGAAAGAGCGGACGGACGTTTTTTCCTTCTCTCTCCCGCTCCTATATAGTCTACCAGTTTTCGCGACGCGACCACCTCTCGAGAATGCGCGCTCAGCTCTCTGTCCGAGCGGACGTCCGAGCGAGCTTTTTTCTTCTGTCGTGATGCGCGGACGCATCGATGCGCCTCTTTTTTCTCGGGCCCATTGTGTGCGAATCGCGAGGCGTAAGAATGCGAATGCCTCTCTCTCTCTCTCTCTTTCTCTCGCGCGGGGACAAAAACGCAGTCCGTTTCGCAAGTCGAGCGCAGCTGCTGCTGCTGCTGCTGCTGCTGCTGTCGAAAATTTGTCGAGGAAACCAGTTCGGGCAGAGCTGCGAAAAAGGCGTTGGCCGTTTAGTTTGATTTTCCGAAAATCGCCGTGCACACAGTAGACACTCCCCTACGGGCTGCTTGACACGCTTATAAGGCGGCGACTCGCTCCCCGGATGATTCTCTGGAGGATCGTTTCGAGAGTTGCTCAACGTGTATCATAAGACGCATGTCTCGCTAGAGAGCCGTAGCGGGCGAATCGGACAGGCAAATGAAAAGGACAGTGTTCCGTGAGAAGGAACGATCTCTCGGGGACTCCTTATACGAGGGAGAGAGAGAGAGAGAGAGAGAGAAACGACTTTTGCTTTCGGCCTCTCCCGCAGCTAGCTTGTCGCTCCGTCATATCGTGCGCGGCTAGAGAGCACGCGAGACCGAGCCGAGCGAACAAGATGTAAAAATCAGGCGGAAAGGGTTGCTGCAGCGGCGGCGGAGATAGCCGCGCGCTTAAGCTCGCGGCTCACGTTTTCGCAAGAAACGCGTGCCGACTGCCGCGTCGACACATGTAGCCCATCATAGGTCGGGATTTATGGCTCCTGCTCTGGAGAGAGGGGGAGAGCGTAACGCTCCGCGTGCAAGCGCAAAAAGCGAGCGAGAGCACGGCCCATATGGAGCGGAGCTCGCGACCGGCTATTCATTGAATCTATCCTATAAATGGGCCGCTCATGTGCGCGGATTTCGATAAAGACGTGATTCGAAAGGACAAACTTTTGCCCCCCTCGTTCGGTTAATTATCGGCGATTCACACCTCCGCGAGCGCCGCGGCGAGTTTTTCGCGCGAGAGGCGTCCGCGGGCAGAAATAATAACAGCCGCAGTCCGGGACAAAGTGTCGAGGACGAGATGTATCAGGAAGAGGAGAGACGAGAGAGAGAGAGAGAGAGAGAGAGAGAGAGAGAGAGAGAGAGATAGAGGAGGGAGCTGGGAGAGCCGAGCGCGCGGTAGGTGGCTGATGCTGCCTCGCGGCGGCGAAATGATTACAGAGCGCTCTCTCTTTCTCTCTCTTTCTCTCTCTTTCTCTCGAGAGAGCGAGCAAACTCGCGCGGCTGTAATATCGGGCGTACAAGCTGCCGCAAAAGTATCCCATTCGCGCTAAACGGTCGGAGCTTGATTTTTCGGCGGAAGCGCAATTTCGCCGAGGTGAATTTCGTAATTGGAAGAAAAGCGCAGTCGAGAGATAAGATGCGCGATTGTAAATTAAAAGTATACACGCGCGCGGCGGCGGCGGAGGCTAATCCGGAAAGGATCGTTTAACGCGCGCGCGAGCTGGTAACACGAGGAACTCTCCGCGCTGTGTATCCAATCTCGCACGATCTTATGATACTCCCGTGCGAGAGAGCGCGAGAGAGAGGGAGAGAGAGAGAGAGAGCCGCAAGGTGCGCATTACAGATCGCTCGATAGCCATCATCTCTCCCTCGCGCCTCCGACGCCGCGAGGCTCTCGGCTTTATGTAATGCGCGCGAGTGTGACCGTTTCGTTTCTCTCTCTCTCTCTCTCTCTCTCTCTCTCTCTCCCTCTCCCTCTCTCTCGGGGCAAGAATTTCTTTATTAATTCTCAAAAGAAAGCCGCGTCAAAGCTGTCAGTCTGACAAATCGCCGGAGCGAGCCGTGCCGATTATAAATCACCTCGCCGACTTGTCTCGTCTCGCGTCCGCTAATTGTTGCTTCGCTCGGCGAAACAAAGCGCTCGATCGGTTCCCCGGCAATCGCAGAGAGAGAGAGAGAGAGAGAGAGAGAGAGAGAGGACATTTCATTACCCGAAAAATCGTCCCTCGTCGCCGTGTCGCAAGTGGCCATATGGGAGCCCCGGCGTTGAAAAGCCATAAAGAGACTGGTGGGGGTCCGCGAAAAAAATCACTGCAATATCGCCTGGACGAGATCTGAAAGAGCCACGGGGGTCGGCCGGAGGCTCCATTATCGGCTTGCAAAACATACATCTGGACGCGTGTTTCTCTCTCCCGCCTGCTCCGGCCCTTCGTCGTCCCGCGCTGCAACCCTTTCCCGCGCGGATCTTCGCTAATTGTCGAGAGCAAGCTGTCCGCTCGTTGCGATGCAAATCCTAATCGGCGCATAATCGACGACACCTTAATTGGCTTTCTACTCTACAGTCTACTCTACAGCTGCAGCTACGTCGAGATATAAATTTCCAACGAATCCGAAAGAGCTCCCGCGGAATCGGAATTTAATCGCAGCCGCGACAGACTGCGTACACATGTCATCGTATACTTTGCATAATCGAGTTCCGCGAGCAGGAGCGAGCATCCGTCCCGTCCGCCAGTCACTTTGCCACTCGCCTCGTTTCCCCGCATGTATATACGCATGAGCTGCCGAGGCGAGCGAGAGGAGCAGCTCCCTCGTCTCTCCGCCATATAAATCTCTATCGGAGATAGTCGCGTCGACGACAACCGGTCCTTAAACGCATTGTCGGACAATGGGACGTTTTTGTCGCGCGCGCCCGCCTCTGCCCACCTTATCGTCCCGCTTTGTTTTATATATACGAGGACCTGCTACCGCTGCCGCAGTGCCGCTGCTGCTCGGACCCATCTCGTTACCGCGAGACGGACGACGCCGCCGACGGGAATTCATACACATCCGTCTCGAACGATTAGAATGGAATCGCCATTATTTTTTCGGCCGCCAGCGCGCGTATGATATTTTTCGGGCCCGCGATGAATTATTTATGCTTGCGCGTTTCTGGATATCGCCCGAGTCGAGTTGTCATTTCTCTCTCTCTCTCTCTCTCTCTCTCTCTCTCTCTCTTCCGACGGGTGTGTTTAATTGGGGGGCGAGCTGGCCGAGATCTCGAAAAAAGTCGCATAATGTCTAAAGAGACTCACCTCTGTCGACGATCTTGCCGAAGAGATTCTTCCCCCGGAGAAAGTTCTTGGTCGAGCAGTTCCACCTGCGGTTGCGGAACTGGTGCTGGCACTCGGAGATGGCCTGGTTGGCGCCCCGGGCCACGGCCATCAGCACTCCCGGGTTCTCGCGCGCCAGCCTGCGCTGCTTTCGCCTCAGCGTCGCGTACACCGACGGGTCCATGTGAAGCGAGGTGGCTGGCATCGGCAGCAGGTTGTTCGGCTCGCCGGCCTTTGCGATGCCCCTGGAATTGCCAAAAACGCTCCTTAGAATCACAAAGTAGACACAGTGTTATCATCAGGTTATATAGACAGTGGTAATATATGTTGGTGTCGCTTCGAAGAAGGGGATGAGGTGCGAACCGCTCCGATGCTGCTCATTTCCTGGCAGTACGTTTATTGTTAATTAAAAACCATTCGGCCGGGCAGTAAAGCCCGCGCGGACGAGTTTACGAGCGCAATTATAGAGAGATGAGGGACGTGCACACGCTCGCTATTCATACGCGCGAGCGCTTTTATGTTTCGTCTTTCGTCAGCGCGGCAGCTGACAGATCATAGAACGGGCTTTTCAAGCGGAGAGAGAGAGAGAGAGAGAGAGGGGAGCGTAATGTAAACTGTTATGTCACGGGACGCGAAATCCCTCCTGACAGCTCTGAAAGACGATACTCGTGCCTAATGGCCGATCATTTACGCGCGGAGGAAGAGTTCGAGGAAGGCGCTTCTTTTTTCCTACGCGCGCACGTCCGTGTGTACACGTTGTTAATACGGAGAGAGAGAGAGAGAGAGAGAGAGAGAAAACAATTTGTCAACGCCTCGACTCGCGCGCGTGCTATCCGGTTTCCATTTAAATGCCCGACGCGTCGCGCGCGTTGACAGCGCGACGAATCGCTCCGCGGTCTTTCAAAACGCATTGTATCACAAGTCACTTTGTGTACTTATCGATTCGATCGACGCGGTGATCGAAACGGTACCGCGCGCACTTTTAAGCTTATTTGCAGCGCAGAGAAAAAGCAAAACGTTCATGAGCGTTTGCTTTATCGTTTGCTTTATCGTTTGCTTTATAATACTGCAGAGGCCTGCGGACGAAAAAAGTCGCTCTATAGGCGCTCGAGCCTCGCGAAAAATATTCCGCGGCAGGAAAAAAAGAAAGAGGGAAGCGACGCGCACTATACGTCGTCTCGCGTCGAGATTTTTTGCCAGAGTACATTATACGTGCTGCATTCAATAAGTGATGTCCATAAATAAACCCGCTCCGCGCGACCGGTCTCTAGCCGCTCTTCTGGGATACGCTACACTCGTTGACTCGTTGTAATTTACGTCGCGAGCCTGAAATCTGGCCGCTCTTTTTCCGTTTTCTCTTTCTCGCTTCACTGCTTATTCACTTGTGCACACACTCGCGATCCGCGATCGATTTAGAAGCGCGTGAGTCAGAGTGACCTGCAGAGTGACGAGGTCGGGAATCCAGGTGCTGCAGATTAGTCACTTCTGGAGCGGGAGAGGAGTCGGAAAATTCGAAGCGACACTGGGTTTGCGAGAGTCAAGCGCGAGGAACTCACCACCACATGGATCCCCTGCCGCGGTTCTTGTTGGTCCTGACCTCGGCCGGGAGCGTCGGTACCGCGACCGCCAGCGCGCCCAGCATCATCCAGAGCCTCATGGTCATCATGTCCGCGAGGAGCTGCTCGGGAGGAGGAGAGTAACTACTAACGGAGCACTTTGTCACACTGTGTATCACTGAGAGAACTGCCTGCACTATACAGTAACCTCGCCGCGCGGTCTCTGTCCGAGCGACATGGCTCTTGCTCTATCTCCCGCGGGAATCAGCTGCGCAACGCGAAATGTTCGACACTGACTGTATAATACGTACTATATAGCGACAACGAATTAGAACTCAGTGGAGCGACGGCTCGTGCTGCTGTCTCTCGGTCTCCACCTGCGCGACTGCTCCCTGTCGTCGATCCATTCGAGAGTCCGGCCGCTACTGCCGGCTCATTTTCGGCTCCGGTCCGAGAAAAGCCACCCTTCTCTCTCTCTCTCTCTCTCTCTCTCTCTCTCTCTCTCGCTCGGGTCTAGGCGTGCGGCAGGCACGGGGGTGTTACCCTCGCAGGCCGCATCGCGGTGGTGGGAGCGAGCGGCGAAGACCGAAGAAAGGAGCCCGCTCTTTTCCTCTCTCTGCAGGCTATACCTGGCGGCGGCGCAGCAACCCCCGCTCTGACCCTCTCTCTCTCTCTCTCTCTCTCTCTCTCTGGCTGGTTCCTTTTTTCAGCTCTTCCGCTCTTTCTCGCGCCACGAGGCGCGTGTCTTCGGCAAGGAATGCGACGTATCGGCCCGGACTTGCGCTGCCAATACCCTTGGACAAGCGGCGAGTATGTAGGCCTCTCGGCTAGCGGCGACTGCAGACGCGCTCGTCTGCGGAGGAGAGCCGGAGCTGCCCGGCGCGATCTTTCCTTCTGTCGCTCGCTCGCGCGCTCGCACGCGTGTCGGTGAGCGTCGGTGTGTGCGCGAGCGCGAGGAAGCACGCGGGGGCCTCCGTACCCCCACTGTTACTGACCCGTCGAACGCGCGCCGCCGCCGCGGCCGCGAAGAGAGAGAGAGAGAGAAAGACGGACGCTCGAGACCCCCCCTAGGACGANAAACCCCCCCCCCGCCTCTCTCTCTCTCTCTCTCTCTCTCTCTCTCTCTCTCTCTCTCTCTCTTTCTCGCGCTCTCGGCCAAGAGCTCGCGGATCCCGACTATCCCGACTGTCCCGGGCTCCTCCGGGCGACGTCGTCATCGTCTTCCTTTCCTCCGTTACGCCTGGAAGTCGGAGCGTTCGGAGGTCGGGGCGCGCACCTGTTGCGCGACGTCCCCGATCGATCCTCGCGCGCCGCAAGCTCGCGTAGGTACAGTCAGCTGCGCGCTCGAGGATCGGAAGAAGGAGCGAGAGAGGCAGCACGTGGTCCTCTCGAGGGGGAGGCGTAGGAGGATCCTCGAGGAGGCCACACCCCTGTCGCTCCCCACTCCCTCGGCGGCCTCGGCTCCGTGTCTGCGCGGCTTTGTCCGGCGCTCTCCCACTTTTCTTGCAGCCCGAGACTCGAGGCGAAGCTCTTCTATAGATATACTGGATATATGTATACAGCAGGCGCGCAAGCGGAGCGCGAACATCCTGAATCGCGACTCCTGTGAAGCCGAGTGAAGCGCACACTCTCCTTGTCTCGTTTGGACGCGCGGATCGCGCAAGAAGAGAAAGAGCCAGACACATGGGATTCGGAGCTCGCCGGCCGGAGAAAGAATGCATGAATCAAGGCGGGACGAGCGGAGAGCATGTGTGGGAACGCGACTCGCGAGGCCGCGAGGTATGCGACTCTCACTCGTCGCGCTGCACCGCTTCCACATCTGTATCTCTATATACATATACCTGCGCTGCGTATACGACGAGCCGGGCGCAGTAGCTTTTTCCTGCGCCGCTTTGCGAAAACCCGAGCGAAAACCCCACTCGGATTCCCCCGGCCGCTTTTTCTGCCGGGCGGGACGCGAGCTTTTTCTCCAGCGCTGCGTCGTTGCGTCAGTCAGAGCAATAATGCACGCGCGCGCGAGCGCATCGCGAAAAAATCGAGCCGCTAATTTTTCACCGCGACGAGCTTGACGCTCTCGCTCTCCCGAGGGAGCTCGTTAGCTCGTCGGCTCGTCGCCGAGCGTTGCGAGCTTAGCTCCGGATCACGATACGCGAGAAGAGGAGGAGCTACCGCCCGAGCTGTATATAGTTACATACATATACGCATAAGTATAATAACCGGGAGGCGAGCGTTTTATTGTTGGCAAACAAAATCTCAGGCAATTACAGCTGTTTGAAAAATTTTACACGAAAATATCGGAGAGTGTACAAAACGGTACACGCGCTCGTATCGCGTTGTCGCTTTATAACTCGGCTGCGCGCGTATACTGCACAGTTTAGCTTAAGTGCTCGTAATTCGCCCCCCGACGAATTAATTAAATCCCGGCCGCTTCGGCGCAATTAAAGGATAAGTGTCGGCATAAAGCACGCGGGCAACGAGTCCGCGTGTCTATATTTATCTTTATATCGCGGCCTTGTGTAAGCGCAGTGTTTAGCCTTATACTTAACGGCTCTGCATCTGGCCGGATAATTAAACCCGACGCGATAAACAATATCGATAGGCCGAGACAAATAACGAACTATCACGATTATAATGTAACCGCATTAACCTATACCCATATTATACTTAAGCAGCCGAGAGACTTTCTCCGCATCTGGATTGCCTCAACGCGGCGCTCGGCAGCTGATGCATTAGGACAAGCCGCAGCATCGATATTTCTACCTATCGGCAGCGACTTCCGCCTCGATCGCCTCGATCCCTGTGGCTTTCGACATTCTCGACGCTCCGGAGGCCCGCTTTTACGACTTATACACGACGCCGAGGACGATTCCCTGATGATCACCGACTTTGTATGCGGCGTTAAGGGCGTGGATAATCAAATCTTGTTTCTTTTTTTACCTCGGCTTAATTTGCGTGAAATTCTCCGGTGAGATGTGTACTCGTCCGCTTATCCGTGGAATATCTCGCCGGTTTCCTGAATTTTCGTGTTGCGGAGCTCGTATTAAAATCATCGATCGCCTCGTAAAACGCCAAAAATTATGAAACCGATTTTTCCTCGAACATTTCGCCGCTCGGCCGAGTGAAAGCTCGCTGGAAGCAGGAGGCCCTTTAAATCATTTCGTCTTTTTTTTTATCTGGAAAACTGCTGACTGGCAGAGCTGTACGAGTATAAGCGCTTATCTCGGCGCACGTGGCAGAGCAGAGCCGCGGTAGCACCGATTTCAAAGCTGCGCGCGCGCGCGCAGACACGCTGTTTCGTCGACTTTTCAGAGCCGCGTATCGCGTATCTATTTATCCACAGCCATCGACTAAAAGGCGAGCAGAGCGCCGAGATAGACTTTTGTGCGGCGGAGATAGCTTTGAATGTTTACGATCGTTAATTTAACTCGCGAAGGAGTCTGTCTGCTGCCGGTCCGCGGAATCTCTTACGCGAATTGACGTTGATCTCTCTTTGCAGCTGCCGTGTGTAGCTATACTTGTATCGGAGATGAAAGAACGCTTTCGTCGGAGGGCAAACGAGGCTCGATTTCAGCTCGAAAATTAAATCACAAAGCAATAATCCATCCGTTGAATTCCCGGCTCGCGCGGCGTATCGGCGGGCGCATCTCCGCATAATTCCGGAATGCCGCGTGAAATTTCCCGGCAGATTCCAGGCTGGAAATTCCGAAAACTATGCGAGCACGAGAATTTCTGGAGCGCGTCGCCGCTCATTTTCCAGAGGTTAACGCAGTGTGCGGATGAGAGAATTGGAGAGAAAAAAATAAAGGAAAGAAAGAAAGAAAGAAAGAAAGAAAGAAAGAAAGAAAGAAAGAAAGACAGAAGACGAAGTACCCGGTCAGCCGGAGGAATCGATAAATAACCAGGGAGTGTCGAAAAGCTGGAGGGAAAAAAAAGGTTTCTCCAAGGTGGCGAGTCCGGGCGATTGTTGGAAAACACTGGCTTACGTCCGCTCTCGGCTGCGCAGGACGGGACGCGCGCCGCGATCGCTGCCAGATACGTATATATGCGCCTCGTATTCCGGGGGACAGCGTAACGAATTTCATGAGCGAGTATAGCCGTTAGCGAGCCACCGACCACCTCGATGACAGGAACCATCTCGGAGGTGTTCCGCGTAATACAGCTCTCGTCGGCAGTTCTCTCTCTCTCTCTCTCTCTCTCTCTCTCTCTCTCTCAGCTAGCAGCTGTGTGAATGGAGTCCCATTTTTTTCCCATTTGCGCAGCCGCACAGGAGATTTGTTTACGAATACGATGCGCCTCTTCCCACGCGCGCGCTACGTGCTAGTACGATCAATCAAGCGCGCAATTTGCGAGTCGAATTCGCGAGCGCGGAATGAAAGCGGGCTCGTTAGCGCGCGATCAAATTGCCATTTGATAGACCGATCAATGATACGGAGTTATAGTTGCACTGTCACGGGCGGCCGTGAATGGGCCCAATCAGGATCCATCATCGCGTGGTATATCGTGTGCGGTAGGTACGCGCAGTAGCTCTGCAGTGCAGTGTGTAGTGGTCGAATAATCGAGACACGTCGGCCTCCTCCGGAGCGACGACAGAAGAACGAGACAGCGAGGGAGCTGCAGGGAGGGGGAGAAAAATAAGAGAAATGGGAAGACGACGGCGACGACGGCGACGACAGCCGAGCAGTGGTATAGGTAGTATAGAGTAGCTCGTAAACGGTAAAAGCATCAGCCGGGCCTGAGAGAGCGCGGGCCTCTGAATAGGTGTAAATGAAGTTGCGGCGGAGGTAGCCCGCTGCAGAGAGGGACAGTGGAGCTGTCTCGGTGTATTCACGGCGACGAGACCACCCCGGCATTTGTCAGCGGACGAGCGCCATGCACCGGGCAGGAAAAATGAATGGCCGACCATACATCCCGCTCTTTCTTTCTCTCGCATGCGGTCTCAGTCTCACTGTCTCATCATCTCTGACGACTTACTGCGCGCGGGAAGAAAAGCCCTCTAGCTCGCGCACGTATACCGTATACTTTTCGCACGCCCCCTTTTTACGAGAGGATCGGGGGCACCAGAGCTGACCACTTAATATACTCGGCGCGAACGCGGCTAATCACTAGCTTTTTTTTGCCGAGATCCGTGCGCCGCTTCCGAGAAGTTCGCGGGTCGCTCGATCTCTCGTCGACGTGTGCGATCGCCGCCGATCGTTCGAAAATAATACGCGAGAACTAGAAGAAAAGTTCTCGAGCACATCGAGTGGCCGGCGAGATTAGCCCCGTGTCGTCCAGTTTCTCTCTCGCGAGTCTCGAGTATATATTATGCCATTGAAAGCTATATAGCTATAGGTATAGCTCTCGGGCAGGGGATTAGCAGTTCTATTAGATCTACATTATACACACGGGTACGTTGACACTCATCCTCGGCGTTAACTAACCGAATAAACCCGCACAAAGAGTTGCGCGGATAATGTGACAGATCTGCTTTCCCTTTCTCGGTCTATTTCTATGCTTATAAGTATAATAAGTATAAGTAGGTACTTAAGGTACTCCTGCGGTATAGTATAGCTGCTCTCGACTCTTGATCCCATTGACGACGCGTACACCGGACCACAACAATGACGGCATTATGCCGAAATTATGAGAATTAGACCGCGGGACGCCTCTCTCGCGAAATTTTCTGCTGGCTTGCTCCTTTCTTCCGCGCATGAGCCTACTTCGGAGACGGAAACGGAGACGTGCACACAATGCTACTGGAGCACAGTGGCGCTAGCTAGCCTGCGGATTTCACGGGCTTTTGCATAACGTCGCAGTGGATGGAGATCATGCAGTGGATCGAGATAATATTTCTGGAATTTATACCTCGACACTCGATAAAAGAGTTTGTGTGCCTGTGCGCGAGCGACCGCGTGAAATCGAAATCGACTACATAGAGTTTTCATAACGGTGCGTAGGATCGTCCAGCGCGTTAAAATTCCCGGGCGCGGAGCCGCATCACATTATATACCAGTCCGATATTAGGTGAATGGCGTCGACGGAATTCCGGCCACCTTTTCATTCAAGCGTGATCACCCGGCAGCAGCAGCTCGCGCCCGAGTGTGTGGGCTACGCGAGAGAGCCGGGACACCTACGTCGGGGTAGGCGGGGTGCGAACACGTCGGGGGACATCAAAGGTCCGAGAGGTAATTATTGTTTCTCTCTTTCTCTCTCTCTCTCTCTCTCTGGCGAGTCGAGAGAGAACGAAGAAGTTAGAAGAGAGAGAGAGGAGAAGAGCAACGCTGTGGCGCCACGAGACACGGGAGGCGCTGCCGTTCTCACCCTCTCCTTCTCTCTCTCTCTCTACTCTGGCAAATAGCTAGACACGGATTAGTCGCTTCTCTCGTCGGTCTCCTCGCTGCTGATGATGCGGGTACCTTTAATTAAGAGAACGGCCATTTGGCCCGGCGTGTGTCCTTTATTTTCGGCCAAGCAGACGCGTATACAACACTCAACGATAAGCTCGTATTTTTCACGAGGTATCCCTTTATCCTTTAATTTTAATGCCACCCACGCTTGTAGACGAATTCCGAGAAAGCAGAGTATACGGCCTCCTCCCCGCGGCTTATCGATGATGTATGCGCGCGCAGCTTGAATATTTTAATAAAGCAAATTGCTGTCTGCCGGCGCAGACGCGCAGGAATTCCGGGATTCGAGGCGTGGATGAAGAAATTCGTCACGGCTCTCGCTCCGCGTTACATATTTACAACCGCACACACACGGCGAAGTCTCTCAATAAATACACGGTTTCGCGTGAGAGCCTCGCTGGTGGCAAGATCCACACGCCGCCAGCGAGTCGAATTCTGTTTCTCTCAAACAGCCGATAACTGCAGCACACGGCCCTCTGTCTCCTGCGCTGCAGTTCTCCCTCTCTCTCTCTCTCTCTCTCTCTCTCTCTCTCTCTCTCGGCAAAAGGGAGCGACAACTCGGAGCGCGTCTCCGATGCACAATGCCGAGAAGAGTTGCCGTAAGCCGCTTCGGCACGGGCGATACGTTTACATAATATGTGTGTACGCAATACTCGTCGCTCGCGCGGGTGAGAGAACGCATTCATGCGCAATATTCTCGACGGAATTTGCGAGACTCCGCGTCCCCTAAGCCCTTAATACGATAATCCACAGGAGAGACGTATTCCCTCTCGGCTCTCGCTATTATTAGTACCTGGGAGCGAGAGCAGCTCTGAGTGTCCGACTGACGGCCCACATTCGTCCGCGTCAAAATTTATGTAACAGTCGCGGGCGAGGACAGGAAACTTAATGTTTTCATTAGTCGCCGGGACGGAGAGCTGCTGCGGTGATTACTATCTCTCCGCTCTCTCTCTCTCTCTCTCTCTCTCTCTCTCTCTCTCTCTCTCTCTCTCTCTCGCGGTGCAATATAAGGGAGGAGAAGACGCGCGCGTCGTCGAATGCCATGGGCGGCCGCCGCGCGTATCAAGATGAATGACCGGCGGCCCCGGCTAATTAATTACACGGGCCTTCCCCCGGTGTGTTACTAATATTAATCGATACCCTGCCCTCCTCTCCGCTCTATTTATACACGCGCGCGCGCGCTGACGCTCGACTATCCGTATAGGTACGCGCACGCGTATAGGTAACTCGGTGAATGCGCGTATTATTAGCTGTAGACGACGACGACGAGAGCCACCTGTTCGCCGGATAGGAGATCCGCCATCAATTATACGCGCTGCGCGGCTAATGCGAATTTAATAATGCCTCAACGATGTGTATTGTGCGCTACTACACCACTTGAATGGCCGATTTTTTTCGCGTCGAGTGGAGCGTTCCAGCGCTTTTGTCCGCATCGGCTGAATTGATCGTGCCTCCGAGATAGCGAAATATTGTGTTTCGCTGCACCACCCGTGTAATGTGTATACCTCGAGGGCCAGCAAAAAGAAAGAGCCGAGAGAGCAGGAGATTAGATATTAATAAATCGCCGTGTGGCGAGGCTGCGTAGATCATCGTGTCGCCGGGCCAGCCCGGAGCCCGCTTAATTGCCCCGATTAATTAGCCATCGCTAGGGCTAATGGGCTCATACGTTTCTTCGAGCCCTGCCCTGCGCGCTCGCGCGCCTCCCGATATGTTTTAATAATGCCGGGTAATTACGTGCCCCGAGAGCGTGCTGAGCGTGCGGCCGTGCGCCAAAGTCCCGGGCGCGGGCATCTTTATCGATCACGATCATCTGCTCCATCTCGCTCTCTGCTCGTCCTATACTCCCTTTTCTCTCTCTTGGAAGGCAGCAGCTGGAAAAAGGCGAGCGCGCTCTCCGTGAATTACGTCTTCATTTCCCGCGATGCAGTCTGTAGCAGATTTTTAATTTTCCCGTCCCTTCTGCGCTGCCTGCCCTTGGCTGCGTTATTGAATTTTAACGTCTGTTAAGTGTTATGCAACGCCGAGTTTTATGAATAATGCATAATGCATCGAATGAGGAAACGTAGCCGCTGATGCGTCGTGATGCATGATTTACGACGCGCGTTACTTCAACACCTTCATCGGCGGGAACGGCCGCCAGAGAGATAATATGGTTTTTTATTATTATTTTTAATATTCATCAAAAAGCCGACGTATACGCGGCGACGACGATTTATCTCCGGGAGCGGCGCGCGCCTAACATTGCTCAACATTGCGGTTAACACGCCATTAAGTCCACGCGTTTAGGCCCCGACACAATCGTCGAGAAATTCGATTAGCCGATCGATGAAGCGATGTTTCACGGCCGCAAAAAAGGGGAGCCGCCGCGATATCTTCGGTCTGTATACCTAGGCGGGCTTGCGAGCGCCAGAAACACCTCATCCGTCCAAAAAAAGAAAAGAATGAATCAATCAACCTCGCTTCCGCGCGCACTTCAAACACACGGACTGCGAGCAGGTAATCTCCGGCGGCCGGCGCAGCTCCGAAATTCCTCACCTCGTAAAACACCTACGTCCATACAGCGTGTAGCGCCTCGACTATTTCCGGCTGCTGTCATATTCCCACGACTGCAATCAGTCGGGCCGAGAGCGCGCGGGTGACGCGATGCCATATATAAGTGGACTCGACACCTCGTCACTTCAGCTGAGAGAGAAAGAGAGCTGGAGCACATTACGTGAATCATTACCCGCGGCGGGATTTTCGCGGTACGCGCGAGATTCAGCTGTCAAAAAGCCTCTATCCCGTTTTAATAATTCCAGGCGCGCGAGAGCCGCAGGAATTCCGTTACAAAAAACATCGAGGAGAAAAAGAGGCCCGATCACGATTCCCGATCCGCTATATTTAATACCTCGCTCTCGAGAGGAGCATAAAAACGCGCAAATTAAATACAAATTATCGAGCCGCAATAGAGAGAGAGAGAGAGAGAGAGAGAGAGAGAGAGAGAGAGACAGAGAGAGAGAGGAACAGAATAAGAGACGGCGTGTGTGCGCGCGGAGGAACCGGATCGCTCGGTTAATTAGTAGCGCAGCGGCGATCGATGAATCAGTCCCATACGAGCGTGTAGAACGTCTCGCGATCAACTCTTTACGACTCTCTAGCGGCTAGCGCAGCTTCTTCTATTTTGTCAATGAGGAATTCCGAATCTTTCCGGTTTTCTGATGCGCTATTAATAACACCCTCCGCTTATACAGCTACTAGAGTCGAGCATCAGCGCGTCAAAACAAAGAGAGCGAGCGTGAGTATGAATTCTTTCGATACAGCGCAATATAATAACGGAACGGGCAGCGACTTTATACACATACAATATATATCTCGGGCTATCTGCCCCGTGGCGTCCGAGGTTATTCCCCGGATATTGATGGTGGCGTAAGGGCGCGCCCTGCCGAGCGCTAATGAATCGATCGTGGGTGGCGCGGCCGATCGCGAGGCGGGCGCCAAAAAGAGCCTCGGCCTCCGGCTCTCTCTCTCTCTCTCTCTCTCTCGCTCTCGGATCGGCTCGGCGGCTAATCCAGCGGATTAACGGCCTGGTGCCGGTGTCGTTGGGACCGGAGATCGGGAGAGGTATGCGTAACAGTGATTTACACCGGAAAAATGATCCGTCGGTCAAAGTGAAGCATAGGGAACGTTTATCGTCTTCTAATTAGCGAAAACTCGGGATAAATCACGCGGTAATCGTCGTCGTTATACGAGAGATCGGCGCGAAAAACACGCGCGCATTACAGCATTGTAATAACCCGTAACTCACATCCAGCAGTCACTCGCGCTTATTTTTGCAAAATCACACTTTTATTTACGACGCACAATTATAATTTATCCTCCTAACGGTTGATGCAATCTCGCGCGAGACACTCGTAATTGTTTCGTCGGCGGTTTTTTGCGCGCGCCGACTTCGATTGCAACATTGTCAGCCATCCGCGGCATCTCGACAGTGTATACCCTCGAAAGACTTTGATTGTCTGCAACGAAAAGGGAAAGCGCGCTGTGCAGTGCGCAGTGCAGTGTCGCGCGCCGATAAATTAAAAGCGAATCTCGCGCGGCAATTAAGTATACGCGCGCGCGATGAAAGTGAAAGAGAGAGAGAGAGAGAGACATCGAGCGACGACTCGACGGCGCATGTAATATAATTTGTCGCGCGTCTCGCAAGGCCGGACTCGACTCGCTCCTCTATTGCGCGACGCTGCAGCTGCGCGCGAGAGCTTTTCGAGCGATTTCGCGTATAACGCGCGCGACGTGTAGCATACGTATAGGTTGGCCGGCTGGCCGAGTTATTTATGGGCGTATATCATCACAATTTACTCGAGGCTTATATGGCGATCGTGTCCCGCGGCACGAAAAACGAAACAACGAAGCGCACGACGGAGAGCAGACTCCCGGCGGGCAAGGAAAAAAGAGAGGCAGCTAGCAGCCGTGCCAGTGGAGGAAGAAAGAGCGAACTAGGACAGAGAGCGAGAGGGCCGATGATTTCTCAAGCTGTCATGATTTGCAGGAAAAAGTCGTTGTGGATCGAGAGAGAGAGAGAGAGAGAGAAGCGGATCGCGAGCAGCACCGGAAGATGAGTAAGTGTAAAACGTCGAAACGCCTCGGCGTGTCTAGTACACCGCAGACGGGGCGAGTATATGTATACACGGCGACGGCGGATGCGAGGGGGCGGAGGCTGTGGAAACTTCCCCGAAAGCACAAAGGCAGCCAAGGCAGCGAGATCGTTCGCCAAAATCGAGCAGCGGCCACCCGCATCCGAGTGCGTGAAAAATCAGAATGGCCCCTCACATATACCTAGGAATGTAGGTGTAAGGCAGACGTCCATCTTCCTCCTCCCATGTTTTCTCTCTCTCTCTCTCTCTCTCTCTCTCTCTCTCTCTCTCTTTCTCATCCCGACCACCTCCGAGGCGAGAGAGGGATGCTGCCCGCCAGCGGCATAAATCATCGCTGCGGCCAACTTCTTTTTTGCAATTATTATGCAGCCGCTCGATTCATCAAAATTTACAACTTGCCGAAATCATAGCGCGATGATTTTCCTACTGCGCTCGCTTTCTTGGAAAAATGATTTATATGCGTCCGGCCGTGAAAAGAGGTGACTAACGACGCGGCTACGGCCCTAAAGGCAACCCTTGCTATGCTGCAGCGCATCATCAGCCTCACGTTCGTCGCGCTAATCTTCATGAGAGCGCTCTATTGTTGCTGTTATTGGTTTTCTCCTCCGGCTCGTCGTCGCCTTAATGCTGACAGATTAACGCGTCCGCGCGCAACTGCGGCCGGAGGCGCTCGCGCAAAATTATTAGCGATTTCGCACGCTCGCGCAGAGTCCGCGCGCGCAAAAAGCACCGCCCGTCGCGCGCCCGATAATTATCCCCTTCGGCCGGCGCTGCTGCTGCTGCTGCTGCTGCTGCTGCTCTGCTGGCATGACTTAACCTGTTGCTGGAGAGAGAAATCTTTTTCGGCTATTGCCGATCGATTTACCTACCGCGGCTCTCGCAATTATCTCCTCTCGTTTTTCCTGCAGACGAGGCTGCTGCGCGTCAATATTTGGCCTTTTAAATCTCTCTCTCTCTCTCTCAGCCCGATGAATCGAGGCGATCCCATTATTTTTTTCGCGACATCTCTCTCTCTCTCTCTCTCTCTCTCCAAATCCGTTTTGCGAGAGAGCTGGACGTGCGCGAACACACAGAGGAGAAGAAAAGCAGAGAAAAGCCCACAAATATTTTTGAATTGGTCATAGGGGCTGCAGTGCCAGGTGAGCCGGAGCGAGAGAAAGAGAGAAGGCGCGTTTATTCTATCGGAGAGGTAATGGCCCGGCGGCGGATACACGGTCGGTTAGGAGAGATTCGGAAGGGGAATCCCTGGTCAGCAGCCCCGCATGGGGTCTACCTGAGCGCGAGCTGCGAGCATCAAGTTGTCAACGGCCGTCGAGACATTATGCGAGTGCAGAGAGCGGCTCGCGATTATCCCGGCTCTCCATCTCGTTACGCTGCTCCATTCAGCGGCCTGACCTCTTTCCGGGAATCCCGTCGTCCGAGAGGACGCTGTGCACGTATGTAGATCGATGCAACAGAATAGCGCGCGCGCTACCGAAATGGCGTCGAAGCGCATCGTTCTGCGGAGCTCTCCTCAGCCGGAAGAGCAGCATCAGAGCAGCAGCAGCAGCATCAGCCTCATCCTCCTCCTCCTCTCGGCCGGTATGTATCTGTTTGCCTGTGTGCCGAGCATTCGAGCGCGTTACAACTCAAACCTTTTAGCCGCTGTTTGAACGGCGCTTTGTATTCTATTTGTACAAGCGCTTAAACACTCGAGCGGGTATAAGCTTCGGCGGTCGAGCGCGCATCCTCTCGTCGATTATCGAGAGAGAGAGAGAGAGAGAGAGAGAGAGAGAGAGAGAGAGAGAGAGAGAGAAAGAGACCGTGTTGCTCTCTTCCAGCCTGTCCGCGGCAGAATACACACACGCGCACACGGCAGAGAGAGAAAGAGAGAGAGAATGCCACTTTTCGGGCTCGCGCCGCGTCTTTCTGTTTCCCACTGTACGCGCAGAGCCACGATATCCACCTTTTTTACGGCGAGTCGCGAGCGCGCGCGACACGGGCTACTTCCTCTGAGTGGAGTATATACAATATGAGTGGGATCGCTGTATAATACACTTCCCTGAGAACTTTCTTCTTCTCCTCCCTTCCTCCGCCTCCTTCGTTTGCGCACACTCGAGTAGCTTTCTGACCGCTGCTGCTGGGATGTCAAAGAGGCGATTAATCGCCGGTACGCGACGAGAATGACAAATAAACTCGGTCCCGGCGCTCTCCCGCGTGTCGGCGTCGAGTGCACTCGTGTGTATACAGCCCCGGCGAGTCCTTTCTTTTCCCTCTCAGGATATCGAGAGTACGGGGTGCAATCAGGCTCGATATAGGTAGCTTTCCCATCGGGCCGAGATCGCAGCCGAGTTAGCGCATTAGCGCAAAGCGTTTAATTGGCTCGAGTGACACGATGATTGGCGTGACTTGGCGCTCGCGCCGAAGCACCCATAAGTGCCCTATTGTCGAGGGCTCCTCCTCCTCCTCCCACCTCATTATCTTACAAAGAGTGTCAAAGTTCGTCCTTTTAATTCGGCTGCCGAGATCCTCCTCTTATTTGCCTCTTTGGTTACACTTTAGATCAGCGTGTGGGAACGCCGGATATGAGTGCTGTGAACTTGAGGAATGGACCCGAGGAATGCCAGCTCCCATTGTTCCCTCGTGATTACAGACCGCTGCGCGAGCTGATGGATCGCGGAGGCTGCTAATGCGTTAATACGAGACTGTGGGAATCGAGAGCGGAAAATCGGCAAACAGTGTATATTGTATATTACGTAAAACGTCGAACCGGCTCGATTATTGAATCGTCGCGCGGCTGTCATCGCTCATCGGGCGAAGGGCTAAGTCCCGGCAATCCATTAGAGAAATTTGCCTAAGCGCTGCTACTCCATTTAACACGGCGCGATCGGATCGACTAAACCGATCGCTGTATCGGCTCGGGAGATCGGCGGACGACATCGATCCCGCGCGCAGCAAACTCGTTTCTCCCCCCCTCGAGGGGGAGAGAGAGAGAGAGAGAGAGAGAGAGAGAGAGAGAGAGAGAGAGAGAGAGAGAGAGAAATTCGCCCGAAATTATGCTCCGCGGACGTAGCTCGCCGTCCAGAGGGAGTATGGAGAGTCTCGCAACGCGCGCGCGAGCAGAGATCGATCCGATACAGATCCGGCGGCGGCGAAATCGGATTAAGATTCGCCACGGTCGAGCGGGTTCTCTGCTCGCCCGCGGACACGTCTCTCCCGCTTATTAATATAGTTCGCGAGCCAGCGAGACGTCCGCTCGCGTTAGGGCCCTGTTGTGACAGGCTTTCGCAAGGGCGATCGCGGCGATGCCCGGAATTTTTCGAATGCGGCAGCGTGAGAGAGTCGTCGAGATCGATTCGGACGATCATCGTCGATCGTCGTCCATTAGAATCCGCGCCACCGGTCTCTACTCGCTCTACCTACACGCATATCGCGAGCTCTCGGGTTTCGCATCGCGGAGGGACGGTGAATGGTGCCCAACGGGGGGAATTCGATATCGCGAGCTTATTTTTCCTCGACTTTCGAGTAGTTTTTAATTAGCGCGGCAAAATATGACCTATTGCAGCGAATCAACATTCCGCGAGCTTCTGAAGATGTTGCAATTTCTCAAAACTTAATCGGCGAAAAATAGCTGCGCGTAGTTTCGCTGCGGACAGTTACTCGCTAAAAAGTCTTCATTTCGTTATATACGCGCGGGTATTTTACGATTTTATAAGTACACAGCCGTTACCAGGCACAGCGAGCAAGGCGTTTTTAAATACCGTGGAAATATTTAGCGCTAGAATTTACTGCCGCAAACTCGTCCAGCTGTAAATTAACGAACCAAGGGTTCGCATTCCGTCGTTTCCCAATGTAACTGTAACGCGTAGCTGCGCGTATCAATATTTCAAAATTCGATTCCTCTCACCGCGCGGCGTGTGTCGCCAAGTATAATAGCCCCTTTGTTCATCTCTCGTATATTTGTACTGTCGACGAGAGGAAGCTGCGGGTATATCACGAGAGGCGCACCTTTTTTCGAGAGCGGAATTAGCGTTTAACAGCCGCTGGCGCGCGACAAAGCGCACGCGCGCTCGCGCATTAGCATCGCTATCAAAACGACATCGGCTCCTCGATCGGCTCTTTGATTGCTTAATCTCGTCGAGGCTTAAAAGGTCCATCGGTCCATCCTCTGCTCGTGGGAACACGCGCGGCCTCCTCTCGTCACGCTTCGACGGCCGAGAGGAGACGAGAAAGGAGAAACACATCAAGCTCGGCGAGTGGCCATCGTAAATAAACAATTAACACTCGTGTTTTCGTGTGTGGCTGCATGCGCGCCTCGATCGTGAAATTTTGACATGCGCGCACGCAGCCATGCCGATTCAGCTGGAAAAGTCTTTTGGAATTTGAAAAGGACGAGAGAGCGAACGAGAGAGCGAACGAGAGCTGGAGCTGTCAATATTTGCCGGAGTGGAGGCTTGGAAAAACGTCGCGCGGGCTTTTGGACAGTTCTCAGGCAAGTGCAGTGCAAACAGAGAGCCGCGCGCTCTCGAAAAGCCTCTTTTCGGAAAATCCTGCGTACCGGTGCACAGCGCGGCTTACGCGAAATTTTATCAATCGAATCGGCGGAGATCGGCTCATCCGACGTCGTAAAATTTCATAACCAGTCTCTCGTAAACCACCGCCAGCCGAGAATCTTCCGCGACCAGCTGTAAAATGCCCTCTCCCTATAGTCTTAATACGCCGGGATAATCGGGGCAACGAGACAGCGGCGTATGTGTATACAGAGGGAGAGAGAGAGAGAGAGAGAGAGAGAGAAGACGATCCGCTATAAATGTACACTCTTCGGTTATGCTATTTGCGCGGCTCTCTCCGCTGGCGTAATTGCAATGTAGTAACCCGAGATAACACGACACTGCGTACGCACACACGCTTCCTTATCTCCTCTACGGCCGAAAAAAGAGAGAGCTATAATATGAGCTGGCGCGCGTATGTGCAGCAAGTTACACGTGTCGAATCCCGATGTACTTTCTGGTCGTTAAGCCGAGCTCGATAAGCCTTGCTCTCGTCTACTCCGCGCGAACTCTTTATTTCTCCGCGTATTTGACGTGTGTCGTGTGTGTCGTTACGATTACAGCTCGCGAGAGAGAGAGAGAGAGAGAGCGAGGGGGGGGGGGAGCGAGCGAAAAAGGGAGCGTCGGTTTGCGTTCGGTGGTCAAACACAGAAAAGTATTAAATTTGCTCTCCCGTCTCGTCCGCTCTCGTCTCTTCTTCTGCTCGTACCTTATACCTCTTTTCCTCGCGCGCGCACACTTATCTTAATTCTCAGGTGAAGAAAGCCTCGAATTATCGTATCTGCCGCGTCTTATCTCCTTATCTGATATTCGCGTCCTGTCGTCTTCTGTTATGTGTTGAGCGCCTAGCTGTCTCCTCTCGGGCCTCTCGGGGGACCGCTTCCGTGTTGTTTTTTCCACTCGTTCCTCGCTCCCTCGAGGGACTGTCCTGAAAAGCTTTGCGCGTCGGGGGCCCGGTCATTATTGGCCTACTCGTGTATTTTCTTAAGATCCCAGTGATCGCTGGTGCGGCGAGGGGCACGTCGTCGCGCAGTGAATGAGACGTCCGAAAAACCGACGATTCTGACAGCTTCGAGTCTCCGGCTATTCTTCTCCGTGTTATGCCTGACGGCCGAGACTTTTTAACTCCGGCAATTTTCGCCTGCTGCCGACGAGTTTTCGGATAGAGATAGGCAATCTAGACGACCAAATTGGACGGGTGTTCTATTATGTTACGCACGCGCGTTTCTGATGACGATGCGCTTTTGCGCCGGATTCAAAGAAACGTAGTTGGGCCTCAAAATGTTTGGCCTTTCTCGACGTGAAGAGGACGAGTTTGATGTTCGAGTAGATTGTTTGATAACAATGGCCAATCAAATGTCGAGTTGTTGAAAATTTCACAGTGATAAAAAAACGTTTATCCGAAGGAATTATATTTTTGTTCTAGAAGAATTATTTGGTCGCGTCAGCAAAAGAGCAATCCTACATCTAATCGTTTGATTGCATAATTTATTGATCTAAAATAAATCACAAAGGTAAAACTGACAGATGCATAATTGAATGCTTATTCTTATTGTAAATTATAAATCTTTATTATGAATAAGGTTTTCTTTTCTTATTATAATGTTTGACATATTACTTTTTGTTTTATGGCTATTTTTTGATTTTTGAAAAACACTACTTTGCGTTTTTTCAATCATCCCATTGTTACAAACAATTCAGCTAAAATGGATTTGAAAGATAATAAAATTACCTACTTTTCTTCGTTTGGTCCTCGGGATCGATTGCTTCGTTTGGCAGATAAAATGAAAAAGGTGATTTTTTTCAAATTCTAAACTTTTCGAAACTAAACATCATAACCTCACGGAAAAAATCATGTTGATAGGTCATGTGTCAATCTATATTTCAAGTTATTTGCGATTACTTATTTTTTCAGTAATAAATCGAAAACTGAAAAAAATAAGTTTTTTTGTGCCACGATTATGGGCGTAAAAAGACCTTATTGCATTTGAGATTTTGGGAAAAGGTAGGAAAGATATTTTATGTGTTTTGGCTAAGTTCATTAATTGCGCAGCTTTGAAACCCCTATAGTTGTTAAGATATCAAGGTTAGAATGTTTTTTTGAATTTTTTTGGTTCCTTATATCTTTAAAACAATGCAGTCGAATGCTTCAAAATTTTATTTGGTGATTTACCATAAACAAAGCTATCTGCTGTTAAAATTGTAAACGATTTCCTTGAGCGGTTCTCAAGTAAAGATTATAAATATACTGTATATTAAAAATAGTATATTGTGTACCAAGGGCGTAAGGTGGGCTTTTTTAGACCGAGTGTGGAGTTTGCAGTACGAGTCGAAGGCAAGGTAGCCCGAGCCGAAGGCGAGGGCGTTTACGAGCCGCAGACGAGTACTGCAACCACACGAGGCCAAAAAGCCCACTTAGCCCTTGGAGCACACCATATCTTTTGTGACGCATATATTGATTTTCGCGTTTTTCATGGCTATAATAAGCGGGAGTAAATAAACCTTTTTTTATGATACGTGCATGAAAAAGGGTCTTTTTCATGCATGTAAAATGAATAGAAAATCGAGTATTTCATAGCAGCGGGAGGGAAAATTTTCTCTCCCGCTACGGCAATTAAAAATTTTTGAAAATTTTGAAAATTTTTGAAAATTTTGAAAATTTTTGAAAATTTTTGAAAATTTCCAAAATTTTTGATTTTTTCTCAATTTCCTATTCCTTTTGCATGCTTAGAAAAGGGTCCATTCATGCCCTTATCAAAAAAAGTACGGTGTTCAACAAGGGGGGAGTGGCTTTTTCAGACTCGGGTGATGTTTTGAGCACGAGTGGGAGTCGAGGGCGCTTACGGCAAAACATCACCCTCCCTAGAAAAAGCCAATTTTCCCCCTAATTGCACAATATACTATTNTTTTACACGGCCACTACACACCTATAAATATTTAGAAAATACGACTCAGAAACTCAAAATTTGCATTTTCAAACAAAATTTTGCCAGCTGACAAAATTTTTTTGCTGACAAAATTTTGAAAAATTTTTTTTTGCCCGCTACTGACTTTTTTTTGCCCGCTGTTTCCTTTTTTTGTCCGCTGCCAACTTTTTTTGTCCGCCATTAAAAATATGGTACTTTACGCCTGCTTAATAGGTACGAAAAACGCGAAAATCGTGCATGTGTTACAAATAGTATATTGTGTGCCAAGGGCGTAAAGTGGACTTTTTTAGGCCGAGTGTGGAGTTTGCAGTACGAGTCAAGGCGAGTTAGCCCGAGCCGAAGGCGAGGGCGTTTACGAGCCGCAGACGAGTACTGCAACCACACGAGGCCAAAAAGCCCACTTAGCCCTTGGAGCACACCATATTTTTTGTAACGCAAGTACTGATTTTTGCGTTTTTTTTTTAGATATTGAGTGCGACTGATGCAACTTTTTTCAGAATCGGCGACCACACTCTTAGTAGACTAATTTTTAAATTTACATATATATATATATATATATATATATATATATGTATATATGTATACATATAGAACATTTCCCGAAAAATGTTAGCGGGCGTTTTTCAGTTTTTTTTGCCCGCCTTCGGCTCGGGCTAAGTCGCCTTGACTCGTACTGCAAACTCCACACTCGGCCTAAAAAAGCCCACTTTACGCCCTTGGCACACAATATACTATTATACATTGGACCTATAAATTTAGTTGGAGGAATCTACGTGCCAATGAATTGGCAGCGGTTTTTCTATATGTACTAAGCTAGAAGTTATAGGTTTTGTTAACAAAATATGCCAAAGTCCGTATGTTATTTACGGTATTTGTAAAAAGTATGTAATGTATGAGGTATGGAAAGTATATGTGAGTTTTCTAAAAAGCTAACTAGTGACGTTAGACGCGCAGTTGTATAGCATGAGCAGCTGAAGCAGCAGGTCAAACAAGGCAGTCTTAGCATTGGTGACACACCGCTATATCAAGGCTCGGCGTGCATATTGTTACGAGAGTAATGAAAAAGTACCTATGCGCCACCTATTTCCGCCTGCCACAGACACAGAGAGTTCAGGTGGTGACGAAATGGCCAGTCAAAAACTGCTTTGTTCTGGTGATTAGTATCGCTCTAGCGTTCCTCACATACGTATATGTGCAAATCTGCGGCCGACTGGAAACAACTCGGATGGTGGAAGTTAAAAATTTAGATTCGAGGGCACACCTACTGGACCAATTTTTGTCGGTTCCTAGAACCACCCACTGCGTGAAAATGTCCGCGTGCACAGCCGATCGCTTGCCAAACTTTTTTGTCGGACACTTGAAATTCTCTTATGGGAATTTAACATGGGGAAAATGAACGAAAACCAGCCAAAGTTCAACTTCATGTCAGGAGCCGCAATCGAAAAATGTGTATTTCTACGTTCAAAGTATCCTAAAAAAGATTTAATTTGAGCCCTGGTGGGTTGAAAATGGTGGCCTAGAAAAAAAGTTGTCTAGGCTTGAATATAGCGAAAAATCACGAAAATCTCAATTTTTTACGAAAACCCGCGATTTACTCCCATTTTTTAAATCCTTATACCTTTTGATCCGAGTGGTCAATTTTAACCATCCGGCCCTCAAATTAAAGCTCTTTTCTTCTACTTTTGTTTTTTGAAATTTAGATCAACATTTTGCAGGTTTCATCTGCTATATATATGCCTATTAATTATAGCTGTTTTTTGTACCCTTTTCATTGCCATATATTTTATTCATTGCCATATATTTGCACATATATACATTAAAATTAAGTTCAATTTAGACTCGCAATATAGTGCTTAACAAAAAACGTTTGGTGTATTAGTAAATTTTGATTTAACAAGTTTGAGATTCCCGTGACAATATAACGAAATACACCTCTTCTTATCATAGTTTCTCAATTCTTACTATATTTTAAGTGAGAAATTCAAATATACGCAGACGTTGCGCGACAAATCGAATAGCCAATCACGGAACGAATAGAATGATTACCATGTCTTTTTTAGAGTACTAGGAAATTTAAGAGCGCTTCGCGCACCTCTTATTATACCATCAATTATGTCTTATTCCAGAATGATTAAAAATTTTGCCGCCTGCTGAATACTAACAGTTCAAAGCGTTTGTAGGTTATGTAATAATATTCGCGTTCCTAATTCGCGTTTCTAAATTCTTGTACCAGGCGACTGGACATCAATTAAATGCTTCACATCACTTTTTTAAGAGAGGACTAGATTCTAAGCAAAGTGCGCTACGCGCACATAGGCACTATATGCAGCACTATAACCTTTTCAACTGTTGTTCGAATAAAATTCTTTGATAACGCTCTGAATTTAGCTTTAAAGCTTCAATTCGATACCAATCGCTGTCTCCCTTTTATAGATGGACTAGATTCTAAGCAAAGTGCGCTACGCGCACATAGGCGCTATAATCTTTTCAACTGTTGTTCGAATAAAATTCTTTGATAACGCTCTAAATTTAGCTTTAAAGCTTCAATTCGATACCAATCGCTGTCTCCCTTTTATCGATGGACTAGGAATGAAGAGTTGATTCTATCCCTGTCTGATAACTCGGCGTTATGACTGTTTTGAGGTTATGAATTTAAAGGGCACGGTTCTGATCTCGTTGCCTAGGCAACCAACCAGCAATCAATCAGAATCACGTATTAAATGCTTCACAACAAAGGCCATCATTTTTTAAAGAGAGGAATAGGATTTTGAAATGATTCTTTTTATCCTGGAATAGTTCATAGACAGAAATGGACTTAGGTCGTTTTTCCGGTAAAACATTAATTTCTCATTTTTCCGTATAATTGAGTTTCGGCAAAATTTGGTTGTTAAAATAGATATACGTTGTTTCTACGTGATTTCTATACGTTTAAAATTTACAGTTTTTCTGTATGTGTCTTGCCCTATAAAATCATCATAAGTATTTTTACCATGCATCACTTAAGCCGTTTTACTTGTCACAACTTTTCATTTTATGGACTTATGTCATTATGACATGCGCTAGTTCGGACCATAGGAGCACGCTTATGAAAATTGCGACATTTTTACGTGAAAAAAGATATTTAAATACGTAAAAACTGATGTGAACGTTATTTTCAAAAAATACGGCTTAAGTCATATATATATATATATACTAGTGGGCTTCGCCCCCCTGCTCGGCTTCGCTCGCCAACCCCCATTTAGTTTTTGTTTGATTTTTATTTTTCAACTGTTATTTTTCGTTATCTGATGGATTAAGTTCTAGTTGGCCAAGAACAATCTTATTGTATTATATAAAATTTGTGTAGATCATAAAAAGTCGTCAGAAGTTTACATGTTTCGTCGAAATAGAGAAATCGAAGAAAAAAAGTAAAGTTACTGAATTACGCCGAACTTCTACCTGCTTTATGGCATTTAAAATATATAGTTTTTTTTTCATTTTTTTGGAAATTGTTTTGAAATTACTTTTGATTCTTTTCCACTTTCAATTATATGTTACAATTATACATAAATCTGGTCCACTACTTTTTCTTATTAATAACCATTGCTGCTGCGTGTTGAATGACCTGTGGCTCTAATATATGTTGATGATCGATCTTTTCGTTTTTACGTAGCCATAATGAGGAAACAAATATGTTTTTCATTTTATTTAATGTTTTAGTTTCTAAAAACTCAATATTAAAAACTAAAATTTTTGTTTCACTACCTAGGGAAGCTTTGCATTTTACAGCCAAGTTAAAGTAAGAAATACAGGCACAATCATATAAAAAATTTGGATCCGGACGTAATTTCTTGTTATATCAATTTATTTCTATTACGAATTTATCGATCTCTGCAAGTTAAATTACTTCTTAAATCTTTACTCTGTAACTGCTCATTTTAGCTTTTATTTAATTTATTTTTTTCAACATTTTTTCGAAACTTAAGTTTAAATCTGCACTAGTACAATGCAAGTATACATTTTACTCCAAATATATTTAAGGCCCCTCGAACACAATCGCTAAATATATACATCGATTGGCTATCGGGGATACCACTTTACTTTTTGTTAAGACTTTGATAATATAATTCACATTTATGATCTTATAAGTTTTTACAATGCTAAGTATAACACACGCAAAAGTGACTATATACTACAAAAGCAAAAACAATGCTAAGTATAAACAATCAAAGTGTCAACAATACAAAAGCAAAAGTCAATGCTAAGTATAACGCACACTCAAAGTGTTAACAATACAAAAGCAAAATCAAAAACCTTATAAGAATTATTTACTTCACAACTAAGTCAAACTTTTAAGTCAAACTTTAACAAAAATATAAAAAAAACGCTCCTGTCTATTTCCATCATGGTGGTGTGGGAAAAAATTAGAAATAAAATTAAGTTATATATCTCTTATATAGTTTACTCTACTCTTAATAATATTAATTTGATACTGATGTGCTCATGAGCTTGATTATGAGGGCTTGGAAAAGTTTCTACAAAGGACTGTAGGATCTTCCCGAGGCTAAAGACATATATTATGCAAAATGTATTGTATTGCTCGAGTCGTTCGGTTGTAGAGTCGGACGAAAGTAACCTTTATACATCATCTTAATATAGTGCTAGCTATATAGCCTAATATATTTTTAGAAAATCGAAATAATTATACGCGCTCGCGAAGTACACGACTAAAAATGTCGTTAAAGATGATTCAAAAGTGTGTCATAAATTGATCCGATTTTATCCGATGTACTATTACAATGTTGTTAGTAAATTTTTTTGCTAATAAAAACTTTAAATAAAAAAATTGTACTAACAATTAATAAATTTAGGAAAAGCTGCTAATAGAGAGGTGCGGGGAGGGCTGTAGCAGCGCGGGTGGGGCGCGGCGGGGGCCAGCCGGGGGCCGCAACTTGGGGGGGGCTGCGCGGGCGTGGGGGCGTTGCGGGGGGCTATTTTAACTTATCAAATCACTCATGAAAATGAATCCCTCTCTCTCTCCACATCA
>CM053169.1:18545710-18573680 GCA_012977825.3 Pteromalus puparum | reverse complement strand
GAATAACGTTGTGCCTATTTGTAGTTGCTTTTGTTGATTAAATTGGATTTTTGAGCATATTTCGCAATATGTTTTTCAAAAGAAAAAAATACAATGAAAAATTAGCTATTGTAGATTAAAATGTAGTATTCACCAAAGATCATGAACGATTTCATTTAAAACTAATTATTAAATAAAGTAAAAGGTGCAACCTCATTTGACGACTTGAACACTTACACAACTATAAAATATAGTCACATATAAAGACATCTGCTATGCCAGGTTTAATTGAGAACACTGACAACCAATTGATAATATTTTGAAGAAGCTAAAGTAACTGTTTATTTACCGATTCAGTTACGACAATTTTCGCGTGGTTTTTACTTTCTCGAAAATTTTCAAGGTGATTCGCATTTGAATAAGTACAAAAATAGATTCATCGAAGATGTTTATTTGATAAAAAGGAAAATCCGTGCTCTTTAACAATATCACGCGAAATACTTTGCATTAGAAGATAAAATCTTGTGATTCATTCAATTTACCATCATGGCCAAACAAAACTACTTTAAACAAAACATTTTCTGATAGTGAAGAAAATTATACAATGCGAATATTTGTTTAAAATAATGTTATATCAATGTAAACAATGACCACAAAAGAGATTTTTGAAACGATATGTTCACCAAACTCATAAAAACTTATTTATAGACGGTCCTGGGAGGTTCTAGGGAAAACATTTTTGTATAAGACTTTAATTTACTATTTTATTTCTCAAATAAAAATTTTCATCAATGGCAATGGACTGATTCGCTTCAATAATTATTACAAAAGGAATGACGCAGTCATAGAACTTTTCGTTACCTTTTAGATTTAACTAATATAAAAATGCTCATTCCTGCTGTTAAATCTGTAAAGAAAAGTTGACAAGAAAGCAGATTTGATAATTTGGGATGGAAGCTTCTAATGATTCCTAAAAAGCTTCTGGAGAATAGTTGATACAACTTTTTCGTGATTTATGTTGTTACTCAAAGTTCCTTCGGAAATAAATTAATAGTTTAGGAGCGAACTTTTCGACAATTTTACCTGTTTTAAAAGCAATAGTAGTGAACTTATTGATTATTAGGAGGAAACTATAAAATCATCATACTTTGCGTCATACTTCCATATTTTAAAATTAATATAAATTATGCGTTTCACTCATAGAAATTTTTCAAAATTATTATTAGAAGTTGGAGAAGGCAAAGATAGAAAGTTTAAACAATTCTGAAAGAATGGAAACAAATGATATGTGTTCAAAAATTTTTTCGGTCAAAAGTTTGATTTTTCATTAAATAGGCGTATACTTACTTCTACAATGAATATACTTATGTTTTTGAATAATAAAAATTTTTAATCAAATGGAAGGAAAAGATTATAAACATATTTATGTAGTATTGATTACTGCAACTTACTAAGGTGTTGGATAATCTGATGATAATATTTACATTAAATTTTCCGATCGAATATTATTAAATACATTCCGTTGAAGGATTGCCACTCACGAACTTAATTTAAAAAATTGGAAGCCATTGTTATTGTAATAAGAAACTTAAGTAATAAGTATGGTTTGTGTAATGGCACACGATTGAAAGTTACTAATTATTTAAGTATAACGTTGAAGCTGAAATTATAACTGGGGAAAAAATCGGAAAGAAAGTTTTTATACTTAGAATTACCTTAAATACCGGAATCTATCTTCACTGCCACTTATTTTGAGTGCTATGAGCTTGTTAATGAGGGCTTGGAAAGTTTCTACAAAGGATGTAGGATCTTCCCGAGGCTAAAGACATTATTTATGCAAAAAGTATTGTATTGCTCGAGTCGTTCGGGTTGGTAGGTCGGAGGGAAAGTAACCTTTATACATCATTTTAATATAGTGCTAGCTAATAGCCTAATATATTTTTAGAAAATCGAAATAATTATACGCGTCGCGAAGTGTCACGACTAAAAATGTCGTTAAAAGATGATTCAAAAAGTGTGTCATAAATTGATCCGATTTTATCCGATGTACTATTACAATTGTTGTTAGTAAATTTTTTTGCTAATAAAAACTTTAAATAAAAAAATTGTACTAACAATTAATAAATTTAGGAAAGCTGCTAATAGAGGTGCGGGGAGGGCTGTGGGCGGCTGCGGGGTGTTGGGGGGGCTGCGGGGGGGAGTATCTCCAAAACAACTATATAATATAGGTAGATATATATATATATATTAATTTAGTTGTAGTAATCTGAGGTCCTCAGGTAGGAGGTCCTTAAGTAATTAAGCAGACTTCGGGATAATTAGGTGATTGATTGAACCATCCTATAAACTACAGTATATAATTCTATTCTTCTAACTGTTTTTGTGATGCTTGGAACAGGCATACTTTTATTTGATTTTTGAGACTTATTAAAGCTGTCAAAATAATTTTTTGTGGATTTTCACAAAAAAAAATCGCTGCCAATTCTTTGGCACGTAGCTTCCTTCAACCTTATGTATCGCTTTAATATCTAAATTGTTTTTACTTCATATATAATTCTATAAAGTTTTTATGCTTTTTCGTTTGATGGATAAAATTGTTTCGAAATAATTATATTACATAATCAATGCGTAACTGAAAATATTGTTTTTAACGATTTAATAAAACAAAAAACAGAAAAAAACTAGCCGATAATCATGATGTTTTAACGAAAAGTTCAAAATTTATTTTCCGGTGATTCCCACCAGTGATCGAAAAAATCGCCATGAATATACGCACATGCGTAATTGAAAATCTTATTTTTAACGAATTAATAAAACAAAAACAGCAAAAAACGAGTCTAAATATAGATTAAAATCCATTAATGGAAACTGAGATCGAGGCGATACAGTTTTCAGTTATATAGAGTGTACAGGGTAAGAAAACAAAATTTTGAAGCTTAATATCTTTAAAACTAACTGGTATCATAAACAACCCAAAGAAAGAGATAAAGGTGCTATATAATGCTAACTAAATCCAAAATTTTAAATTGATTATTGCCTTTTTACTCCAGTTATCGCATCACGTAGAAAAAACGACTCATAGTATACAGGGTGAAAAAACAAAAGTTTGAAGCTCAATATCTTTGAAACTAACTGGTTTTATAAAAATCCCAAAGAAAGGGATCATTGTGCTATATAATGCTAACTAAATCCAAAATTTGAACTTGATTATTGCCTTTTTACTCCAGTTATCGCGTCACGTAGAAAAACGATTTTTTTCAGTTTTTGATGTTTTTCTCAGGATCTGCCCCATGAAATGACTTAAAATTTAAGTGGTATATAGTTCTAATTACCTTCAATAATCATATATTTTTTTAGAATGATTCGCTATTTAGTTTTTGAGTTATAACGATTTAAAAAAATTGCACTGTATGGTGTATAATAAAAGAACGACGAACGATAATATAAATTTTTCACGGTAAAAACATAGGCAATTTTATTCTCTTTCAGGTACATATTAAGCAATTTACTTTTATTAACTTTTCCGATAACTTTGTTGGCAAAAACTGAAATCTCAAAACTAAAAAATCACTATAAAAAAAAACGCGTATATAAATTGTAAAAACGGACTTTCGTCCCACTATCTTCTAGCAAAAACAAAGAAAATGAGACTTGGTGGGTTAAAATCCACCAAGTAGAAGCTGAGAAACAGGCGTATACATACGCACACACACACACACACACACACACACACACACACACACACACACACACACATACATCCGTACGGACATTTTCTAAAAACATTTTAGACTAAAACCATTTTTCGACTAAAAATTCATCAAAACACACTTCCCACATGTTTTTACACAAACTCCAAAAATTACTATTACAAGGCTTCCTTAGGAAGGAAGCAATTCCTGGATATTAACTCTTTTATTAATATACCTATTTAAATCAAGAGTATTGAATTTTGTCGCTCGCCCTACGAAAACTAGCACAGTTCAATTAAGTATACCGCGAAGATGATCTAACATACAACTCAGGAATTAACCCTGGATTTGATACTCTGAGTTACGCTACGCTTTGCGGAAAATGTGTGAGTTGTGCTAGTCTTTGCAGGAAATTTGGAGTTGTTCTAGTCTAGCGCGTGTGCTAGTATTAGTAGCGACTATTTAATCAAAGTCTTAAAATTGAGTTGAGTTAACCATTCTTGACGAAATTAATTTTACAATGATTCGATTTCTTAATACAATTATAAATAATTATACAAAAATCACTGATTCTCGACTGTTTTTTTTTTGCTTCCTTCCTAAGGAAGCCTTGTAATAGTAATTTTTGGAGTTTGTGTAAAAACATGTGGGAAGTGTGTTTTGATGAATTTTTAGTCAGATTTTAGGCAGATCCTGAGAAAAACATCAAAAACTAAAAAAAATCGTTTTTCTACGTGACGCGATAACTGGAGTAAAAAGGCAATAATCAAGTTCAAATTTTGGATTTAGTTAGCATTATATAGCACAATGATCCCTTTCTTTGGAATTTTTTTAAAACCGGTTAGTTTCAAAGATATTGAGCTTCAAACTTTTGTTTTTTCACCCTGTATACTATGAGTCGTTTTTTCTACGAGATGCGATAACTTGAGTAAAAAGGCAATAATCAATTTAAAATTTTGGATTTAGTTAGCATTATATAGCACCTTTATCTCTTTCTTTGGGTTGTTTATGATACCAGTTAGTTTTAAAGATATTAAGCTTCAAAATTTTGTTTTCTTACCCTGTATACTCTATATAACTGAAAACTGTATCGCTTCGATCTCAGTTTCCATTAATGGATTTTAATCTATACTTAGACTCGTTTTTTGCTGTTTTTGTTTTATTAATTCGTTAAAAATAAGATTTTCAGTTACGCATGTGCGTATATTCATGGCGATTTTTCGATCACTGGTGATTTTAGATACGTTCCGCGAACTATATCCTTATCATTATATCTCGGAAACTAAATTTTGAACTTTTCGTTAAAACATCATGATTATCGGCTAGTTTTTTTCTGTTTTTTGTTTTATTAAATCGTTAAAAACAATATTTTCAGTTACGCATTGATTATGTAATATAATTATTTCGAAATAATTTTATCCATCAAACGAAAAAGCATAAAAACTTTATAGAATTATATATGAAGTAAAAACAATTTAGATATTAAAGCGATACATAAGGTTGAAGGAAGCTACGTGCCAAAGAATTGGCAGCGGTTTTTGGCTGTAAAATACTTATCATAATATCGTCGCTCCCTACAAAGAGTAGCACTGTTAACATTTTCCAGCGAAGAGTAGCACTGTTGAGATTTCACGCGAAGACTAGCACTACTCAGATTCATTTTCTTCGAAAAGATTCATTATTTTTTAAAGAAAAACAAATATTAAGATAAAGCTAAAAAAATTTTAAACAATTTTTTGTAACACATGCACGATTTTCGCGTTTTTCGTACCTATTAAGCGGACGTAAAGTACCATTTTTTTTACCGGCGGGCAAAAAAAGTCCGTAGCGGGCAACATTTTTTTTGCCCACTGACAAAATGTTGTTTAAAAATGCAAATTTTGAGTTTCTGATTCGTATTTTCTAAATATTTATAGGTGTGTAGTGGCCGTGTAAAAAAGGCTCATTTACTCCCGCTTTATAGCCATGAAAAACGCTAAAATCAATACACGCGTCACAAAAAATATGGTGTGCACCAAGGGCTAAGAGGGCTTTTTGACCTCGTGTGGTTGCAGTACTTGTCTTTGGCTCGGTAAGTACGCACTCGCCTTCGACTCGTACTTACTGCAAACTCCACACTCGGTCTAAAAAGTAATTTTTAATTAATTTTCAATTTTAAAGTTTCAATAAAATTGTTTAAAATTTTGAAATTTAAAATATGATTCGGCAATTAGAAGAATATTTCAATTATATTAGCTTTGTCTTAATAATTTTTGTTTTTCTTTGAAAAATAATGAATCTTTTCGAAGAAAATGAATCTGAGTAGTGCTAGTCTTCGCGGGAAATCTCAATAGTGCTACTTTTTGCTGGAAAATGTTAACAGTGCTACGCTTCGTAGGGAGCGACGATATGATCTATAGTAATTGTGGGTCAAACTGGTTTGGTGCAAATTATACTAATTTCATTAAAGAAAATTAAATTAAAAAATTCATTTTATTAAAAACAAATGAATTCCATAATGTTTATATTTGCTATTGTAGCAACATTATTGTTCAGAAAAAAATTTGCACTATGTCATTACTAAATGACCAAGTAGTAGTCACTTATATACGGAAAAAATTTGCATTGATTTTTACTAGATTTATTTTCATACATTATGAACTTTTTTAACAATAACTAAAAAAAAAAAGGATTTTTATTTGGTTCAAAAAGATACATTGATTTTTGTTAGCACAGTAAGGACACCTGTGAGTTAGTTAGTCTAATAATAAAGTCGGCAATGAAAATATCTGCCTTGCTGACTGCGAGCTAGTTATCATTGAAAGGTCACTTACCTTCAGCGAGTCTGCATAATTCTGGAAATTATTTCCATTTATTACTGGCCACGACCAACGGCGTCGGCGTATCGGCCCGTAACTGGTACCAACTGAAAAACTTAAAATACTTGTAAGTCGTTTTTGAAATTCTTTAACGCACAAAACGCGGTTGCCGTTATGCATTAATACGAGAAAATTATCATCCCCGATGCTTACAATATGAAAATCACAACATTGATAGCGAGAAAAAAAAGTACGTAGTAGATTTGTAGACTTTTCGAATAATCAAAACAGCTATACATATATAGTGAGCATATCTCATCATTCATACAATTCAGCCAAAAGCATAGCTATTCTTATTTTTAGTACGTCCTCAATTGCACACGATTCCGCATTTAGAAAAAAGTAGAAATTCAATAACTAATCCAATCACAGTCATTCTCGGGACACTGTCGATCCTGTAATTTAAAAATCCAGCATCCCGTCGTACATATAGAATCAAGCAAGCTGCACGGGCAATGAAAAAGCCAGAATACCGCAGCCGCTGGCAGTGCCAGCCATCAGTCCTTCATCCCCTTTATCAGTGACTTTCTCCCTCCCCCCCCCCGCAAGCTCAAAGAGAAAAAGAGTCTTCATTCCCTCCCCCCCCCCCAAATAGACAAATGACATACGGCTCGGCGGCCTATCATTCCCCGCAACAGTATAGCAGTAGCATCTTCCCTCTCTCGTTCTGCGCACACGTTTTCCAAACACATATATATCGCGTCGATCGTGCAAACGCCCTGCCGCCGCGTGTAATTTTCATCGATCGCTACAGCGGCAGCACACAGCAGACGACGCGCACTCTCGAGTCTGCACACGCGTCCGAGGAGGACCTTTTTTGCGCTCTTTCTCGATCATTCTACTCTGCACGGCCAGGCTGGAGCCTTTCTCTCCTCCGGGGGTCCCCGCGGCGACCGCCAGGGGCCAGACTGGACGTTGCCCTTTCAGCCCGACGAGACACATACACACGCGCGCGTTGTAAGCTCGATCTTGATGCGCGCTCGACGAGAAAGAGGAAAAAGGAGCAGTGTTTTCATACGCGCTATACCAGCGTTCGTTCTGTCAATCGCTATATAGATCAATAAAGTCTTCGATTCCGGCAGATGTTACCCCGCGAGCGATTGATATATATTTCAAAAGCTTTTTCCCTTGTGCTTTCTCAATGAAAATTTTGCGTCGAGAGAGAGAGAGAGAGAGAGGGCTCGCCTAAATTTGGACGGCTAAATAATTCAGGACCAGCAGCGGAAATCGATGTATCTTTAGATTGCGGCTGTAGGTAAACCGCCCGACGTGCACACAACGTCGACGACGACGCGGCGAAACACTTTGCGTCAACGCGTGAGCTTTGCGTTATGGAAATTCGAGGGTTCCTGCGGGGGCGCGCATCTTACATAACCTATTTCTCACGAGAACGGACTATCGAGTTAATTCTAATCGCGTCAGTCCCGGCTACACGATTATGAGTGAGCCGCCGCCTCGAGACGTCCTGATGTTGGCAGCGCTTATAAACCTGCCCTGCGTTGTATGTATATAGCGAAGCTTTTCGAAAAACGAGCTTTCGTTTGTGCCCTCTGTTTTTTCGCGGAGAACACTCGGCGAAGCGGAAACTTTGCATAAAGAAAGGCATATTAGTCTAATTAACCACCGCCTCTTCCGCTGGTCGCACCTTCGAGCTCCTCTCCGCAAGCTCGCCTTTTCCTGAGCTGGAGAGTGTTAAAAGCTCTGTCAATTAAAGAAAAACAAAATCCATCCATACAGTCGGCAGGAGTGAAAATTCACTCCAAGGAGAGACGCGTGTGAAAGCTGCGCACACCCGCAAGCCCCGCTTCTCTCTCTCTCTCTCTCGCTTGCTCCCGCAAGCTCTCAATCTGGCAGGGGCTAGCTCCGCTCGGGCTAGCTGGTGTCTGCGCGTCGCACGCGCCCCATCCACACGCCGCCGCCGCTGCTGCTGCCGCCGCCAAGATCAATACCCAGAGCAGAGCTGCTGCTGCTGCTGCCGTCGCTATCGTCGCCGCCTAGAGCACGGCAGTAGTCTCGCGTACTCGCGGACACGCGCCTGTCGTATCCTCTCTCAGCCCCCGCACATATGTGTGGTCGAGTGGTGCAGCCGTCGCCGGAGCCGTCGTCGATCCTTGGCGCTGCCGCCGCCGCCGTCGTCGCCGCTCCCATCACTGGGTAACACTAGAGTCGCCGGTGTGTGTGTTTTATTCGATTTTTCGTTTTTTTTTTTTTTTTTTTGAGTTATCGCGCTGCCAGGACGTTTGCGGTCTGCCATTCTCGTCCCACTAACTGTGCGTATTATGGTTCAGGTCATCAGGTCATCTGCAGCTGTCATCCGCGAGTGTGCTTAGCGATGAAGATTATAGCGACGAGTTTCCTCGATCCCAGCATCCTCTGTATACCCAACGGTATCCCGTCGTCCCCGCACATGCCTGCAACACCGCAGACACTATACGATCGGCACCGCCTGCTCGCACGCTGAGTTTTTCCCTTCGCGTCGCCCTTCCCTTCCGCCGCGGCACTGCACTAATACACTGCGTGTGCACGCGCTGTTTTCGCTCGTTATTATTTTGGTCAAACGCTGGGGGGAGGCGCAGGAAAAGCATCGATCGCGCAGCCTAGCTCCCGTCACGCGTAGCGGTGTACGGCAGCAGTTTGCGTATAATCGCGTTTACGGCGTTATGCAATTCTCTCTCTCTCGTTTTTTCTCCTTTGAAGGGCAGGAGCTACTTTTTCCGTTACGCGCGACGATTGCGCCGAGAATCAGGGCGGCTGGAGATGGATCCTTTAAAAAGCGCCGCCGCGTGATCGGCTTAACAGGATTCGAGTACAGCTGCGAAAAGCTCTCTCTCTCTCTCTCTCTCTCTCTCTCGGGTATTTTTGCAGCTTTCCGGCTCGATGCGTGTCCGGGAAATTGAAGCGTCAGCCCGACCCGGTCTTTCATAGTTTTCGATCCCCCGGTGCTCGCGCAAGCTTCGTAACGATGAGTGAAATGCAACGCTCGTGGAAGAAAATCGAATCGGCGCTTTGCTCGCCACCGGCGCGACACACTGGAATATGAGCGCGTGACCGACGTAAAAATAAAAGCTCTAAAGTCGCTCTATTCGACCTTAGCGCGTGTGCCGCACACAATACACAGCGCGAATGCCGCGCGGGCTCGCTCGGCGTATAAAAACTTTTAATTTCATTCCACGCGCGAGTTTCACCCTACTCCGCTCTCTCTCTCTCTCTCTCTCTCTCTTCCGCGGCTATATATAGGAACCCGATGCTCTCTTAGCCGCACTTCCTCGTCGTCGCGCAAGCTCGTGCAGTTCCTTTCACATCTTCGCTGCTTCGGGGAGAACAAGAGAGAGAAAAGGGCACGAAAGCGGAATAGTAGTCCGCGCGAGCAAGCGAGCCGCGAAAGAAGGCGAAGAGCTGTAAGCCGCCTCGAGAAGGTCGTGACATACTAATCGAAATAAAAAGCCGAGTCGGGGGAGAAAGAGAGCGAGCGGGGCTTTAGGCGGTCGATCGTCGCTCTTTCTCTCTCCCCAGCACTTTTCTATTCGTATAGTCGTATGCAGAGCTTGCAGCTCGTCTGCGAAACTGGCGATCACGCCACGCGAATACTTCCAGTCCCGACACCTCGGCAGCAGCGAGCTTCCTTCTCTGCTCGCTCGTGCTTTTACGAGCGTTTGGCGTGAGCGAGATAATTCCTGTATTTCGGCGCGGGCGCGAGGGATGCAAATTCGCGCTCGACGCAGATCTCGGGTCAAGGTTGCGAGCTCGCCTATCGTTAGCGGCTCTTGCAAGCCCCGCACATCTACACAACACAACTGTAACGCATTGGGATTCTCGATCCGACGAGTATAGTTGCGACAACACAGCACCGCCTTTGAAAATACTGTAAACGCTCGGGGCGCTTATTTGGAAGCCATGGCACGTATCTCCTGGAAAGTTCTCTTATCGGCGCAAGCGATAAAACGAAAACAAACACGGACTCAAAAAAAGTACACAGTCGTACAGTTCGCCGACAAATAATCCCAATGAAAAACGTTAACGGCGTCAAAAGTTATCGGCTTACATGATCCTCGTTCTTTCTCCGAGTGCAGCGCGAAATTGCCGACATGTCGCAATCATCCCTCGGTACACATCCGTAGAGCCGAGAGCGAGAACAGACAGCTGCGGGGGCCGCGCGGCGGACCATAGACGGATCGAAGTAGGAACGTGTATATCACGATCGATCGATTATCTCTATAACGAAACGTATGGCAAATCGCAGGGACTACTCGAGGCGAGGATGGTGATGACGTCGTCGTGCATGACGGCCTGCTGCTGCCTGGAGCCACGAGAGGACGAGGAAGCGGAGCTCTAGGAGGACGTAGAACTACTCTCCCGCTAGTGCGTCCTCGACGAGAGTGCGGATCTCTTTTCTTCTCCCGTCGACTCTGCTCTACTTGGAACTTCTTCGCTCTTCCTTGGGACTACCGCCGAGGATGCGCGCCTGACTCTAGGAAGTGCACCGAGCAGGCGCACGGCGTCGCGGCTCTGCGGTGAAAGCCTTATCAGTCGGCTCTGCTCGAGCGAAGGGTGAGTCTACTTTCTTTTGCTTTTTCTCTCTTCTCATATACCTATAGCAAGCTGTATCTAGCTACAGCCCCGTGTCTACTGGCGCCGACCTCTGTCTGACTCTCTCTCTCTCTCTCTGCGAGGGCGGAGAATAAGGTTCGAGCGAGGGGGAAATTTTCGGCTATTGGTGGAACGATATAAGCTGAGGCTGGGGATTCTCGAGACCTATTTTTAGAAGTGCTTCTGCGTGAAAACGAACGGTGTAATGGCTGCGATTAAAATTCGCGCTACACGCGTGGTTATCTACTTCATTATAGTATTAAAAGCAACAGCTCGACCCTCTAGTTCAACGTACTTGCGGGCATCTGCACTGCGAAGAATATTTGGCACACGACGACTTTCTTGCGCAACAATTGGGCTTCAATTTTGTCGAGGCTCACGAAGTGATAATCAATCGAGGTTCTTTTAACTATTTTAGGGATTATTATAGTTCACATCTTTGATTGATAAGGCATTGAAATCGAATGAAAAAATAGCATATTACGATACAAGTGGCATAAATAGTCCATTATCGAGAGATGTAAGTGGGTGCAGGCAGGAACCACGTGTCCAGAGTCCAGACGAAGTAATCTACATCTTTATAACGTCTCTTAATAAAAACACTCGAAAGAATCGCGTTATAGTTGGCTCAACGGCTATCCTCGTGCTACTGGCGTAGTGGCGTCGTATAAGTATTATAAAAAAAGAGAACCGTAATGAAGAAGAGTTTTTTAGATCTAGACGCCGCGCGATGCGGGCACAGTATAATACCGTATGCAAATGCAGCGCCGAGAGATGTGAATCTCAATGAGCCTCGTATTTGAATAAGCTTTTGCGGCTTCTGCGGATTTAATATTTCAAGGACGCGTTCATTTAGCATTGAGAAATATCAATTAATGTAGCCTATACTGCAGTACTCTCTGAGAACCTATTGAAAAAATAACGTTTCGTGCATTTTTCATACGCTCTCGTAATCCACTCTCCCGAGAACGCAAGCGTACGTAAGTTAATCGTTATTCGTTGGATAATTTCAAAACACTCTACTTCCGAATGAATCATTGGAGAAGCTCTCGATCGAAGCAGTAGATATAACCTCAAAAAATTGACGTTACAGCGATACTCATCAACAATTCAAGTCCGATCGGTCACAGAGATCGCTCATTCCTTTCTCGTAAAGCGCAAAGCTTTTTTCAATGTTCTTATATGTATAGCTTTCAGCGTTCAGAGCAGCCAGTCGCGAAGAGCTCGCGCTTCTCTCGATAAGATTAAAATCGACGTTTTCTCTCTCTCACTCGGCAACGACAATACATGATTTAATATCTCGATCCCCACCCCCCGCGAGCTTACCTGCGCACAGTGGGACCGTTTTGAAAAATTTGTTTCAAAAATTTGCGCAGCTTGCAAAATATATTAATTACTATAAATTGCCATAAATTGAATTTCGAAACAGTTGGTGCATAGCATACGTACAGTATTTTTTTATTGCACGGTGGCGCAAAATGGCTCAACTTTTCTAAATCGGTATAACAATAGCTATCGAATAAAAAAAATAATTTGATTTGCTTAAAAATTGACTTGAAGCCATATTTTTGAAACAAATTTTTCAAGACGGTCCCACTGTGCTGTGCCTACGCATGCGATACTATGTGTCCTGCTTTCTCACACATATTTCTATGCAACAAAGGTATATAAGGTATAAGGTATAGTATAGGAAGGCGTCTCGAGAATTTCGTTGAAGAGTATGTGTATCGGCCGAGCTAATCTACATGCGCGCTGTGCATAGAATATTACTCAGAAAGGTCGTCTCTAATCGGCATTGTGATCGATTTTAGAAAGCCTCATCTCTCGACCTTGTTGTCAGCACAAATTGCCTACTTCTTGTATACATCGATCCAAGGTAAACACCGCTGCAGCAGCATGGCTTATTGACGTGGCTTCGTGCCGCTGCTTATTCTCGAGAGTTGCTCTCGTCGCGCGCACAGCTATACCTGTATACCTATATGTATATGCAGTACAGACACTGAGACACAGCGTCGCGCGGACAAAATCGGAGAAACGTCAGATCGTGCGGTGCTGCGCACACGTGGGATTAATTTTTGATTTTTCTCAATGCTGCTCTTTTTACCGAATCTCGGAAGAGACTCTTTGTATTTTTAGCCAGCTGCAGAGGAGAATTGTTTTGAAAGTATATAGCGGACGCCTTATTGGCGCGACGCCAGATTGTTTTTTCATAATTCCCGAGATGCGCGCGAGAATTATTATTATTTTCTCGAGGGCCTTGCAATTGAATCGAATTAATTTGAAATACGGTTCGCAGTCGGAGGAATGCGAGATTCAGTGCGAATTTTTTTTCATAACGACGGATGCTGCTTAATTCCGCGAAGCGCGGCAAAATTAAGTTCCGCCAGTTGGAATAACAAGTGTCCCAGGCCGCAGCGGGGAGATTAGACGTACTTACTTTGTCTGCTCTCGGGGCAAACTTTTCGTTCTGTGTCACACGGAAGAAGATTTTTGTGCCGAGAGTGCGCGACTGTATAAACGTATTTACGACGCGCTTCGTGAATAAACTTTCGTTCGCAGACTCGCGGGACTACCGCCGCTGCCTCGATAAATCTCATTGCTTTTATCAATATTGAATCTCGGAAGTTTGTGGCTGGCTCCACAAAAGGCCGCGGCGAGATGCTTCTGCCGCAGAATCTGTTTAGCGCGCCGAGTGTATTCAAAAGCTTCGAGTAATTACACCAAAGTGTAGTCCTCGTCTGGCTACTATACACCGCTGTACTCGACGTCCGTCGTCTTTTCAGAAAATTTTTATCACCTACTTTACGCGCTAAAGTGGTAATTTTGACGCTACATCCGAAGGAGCGCTTATTAGGAAAAAAGGCGCAGGAAAGCCGAGTATCACGAGTGCAAACAACGTGAAAAGAGCTCGCGAAGGTTTTCTCTACTTCTCACTAATTGCGTAACTCTAACGAATCTAAATAATCTTCAAGTCCGCGGCTGGCGCGTCTTGCAAACGAATTTGGCAAATACTAAGAACAAAATGTACTTTTATACGCGCGCAGGTGTTTGTCTTTCTTTTCACCTGAGCTCTTGCGCGCGGCTCGCGGCCCAGACAATCCATCATAATATCATATCCAGATAGAACAGGATTTTTCTGTACTCGAGAGAGAGAGAGAGAGGGAGGCTCTCTCGCCACCTATGCACATTCTCTTATTAGCTCTCTTGGGCGGTGGTATTAGGGATCGTGTGCGTACGGTATTAGCCGTATACAGTCACGAGCTTTTCGCGAAGAAGATAATTTTTTATGACGCTTTTATCGGTCACGAGAAAAAACCTCGATCGTCCCGAATCCACCGACGCACAGCTTATCAGCGTGCTTAATAAAATTCGCCAGACCGTTCGAGAGCAACCAAGTCACGTATCCCGTCCTTTGAATTCAAAAAGCACTCGCACACTCCGAGCGCGATACGCGGCGACGATCATCGGATGAGACATCGGCATCTCATTAATTTTTTTTCCCGCTTTCTTGTTGCGCTACTCGCCGCTGCACGCGGCGCTGTAAGTATAATTGCCACCGCGGCGACTTGGAGAGTCCGCAGGTGAGTATTAACCAGCTATCTCTGGTTTCAAGCAGTTCCAACCTCTCCGGAAAGATTCTATATGCGCCGCTCTCCCGTCTTTTCAGAGCGCGGCCGCTGCCCTCGCGGGTATCTTTTCTCACCAACAGATTTAGATAATTTTTATTCATGTACATTATGTTGTACAAAATTATTATTTAAAGTAATAAGTTAAATACAGAGAGAGAGAGAGAGAGAGAGAGAGAGAGATGGAGATAGGAAAGGGGATACACACGCACATATAGATTAACAATTCCGTCCGAGAGAGAGAGAGAGAGAGAGAGACAGAGAACCTGGCCGCATTATTGAGCCTCGCTCGAGATTTTCTGGCGGTTTTCTTTGCGCGCGCGCGTACGGCTACTTCTCGATGCGGACTGCGTACGATTCGTATGCGATATGTCTCGCAGTGACACGCCTTCGGGCGAAGTAGCTTGCAGTTTTCGCTGCACAGATGCCACGTCGTACAAGTTGCTGGCGCAACCAGACTCAGCTCGCACGAGACATTTTCGTGGAGATACCGAGTTGTTTTTCTTGATTTTTTTACTGCTCTGTTGATGCTCCCGATGCTCTGTCTAGAGGAAAGCTTGAATGACGCGACGTGTTTACGATCGAGCGGATGAGACGGAAAAATGGCAAAGAGACTTTGAAACCTTTTTTCTCAGTGCGCGGAGTCATCTGTTGTTGTCGCGTGAGAAAATATGGTTATTAGATTGCTGTAATTCAATTAGAAACATTATGAGAAAAAACGACCGTCTGAATGCAATTTATGGTACGAAGCGTTACTTAAAAAGGCGTTCCTCCTTTTATCGGCAATTGCACATCGGATCTCGACTCTCACAGGTATGACGAGCGCAACAATAACCGAGTCCGCGTTAATCAACGCTATTTACGTATATTATAACACAGCATGAACATAGTTATATACGCTTATACAAATATCGTGAGCCTCAGGAGCAGCAGCCGCGCGAGGTTAAAGCCTCAATTCTGAAATTACGGAATTAGCTTCATTCGACGTAATTAAATTGCTTCGAACGTTTTGCATTATACGCTACGCAAGCCTTTTCGCATTTCCATCTCAATGCTGATGCACAGCGGTGGCAGCGACTCTTTTCTGCTATCCGCATACAAGGAAACGGGAATCTCGCTCCGCTATTTTCTCTTCACAACACACTGTGTGTGTGTGTGTGTGTGTGTGTGTGTGTCGTGCGGCGATCGTTACGTGACGTTGAAAAATAAACGATATCGCGCTCCGGAATGTTGCGAAATTTAATATTGCACCATTAATCGTAATAAAATCGATAGATCGCGCGGAAAAGCTTTTTCAAACAGCCGCCATCGACACTCGGCTAGACTGCAGTTCAAGCAGAAAGTTATATGCACGACGCTGAAAATCAAATTAAGGCTGCGTTTATCTATTCACATGGGAAAACGTTCTCACGCTCTCGAAACTATCGCTCGTAGTTTTCTGTATACCTATATGCGCTCGTATATGCGCCCATCGATTCCTAGCTTACGGGTTCTCGAAACTTTTAGAAAGTGTCCGGCACAGCTGGAAGGCGACAGCTTATATTCATTATCATAATATTCCTCGTGGACTACATGACTAATTCGACAACGAGCAGCTATACGGTTTGAGGAAAATATCAGGGGCGCTGTTTTCCGAACAAGTAAATTAACTCATTTCACATTTGGCCGGATTCCACAAGACGACGCGAGTACTGCGACCCTGAGCGCTCTATGCTATTCTGGGGGGAAAAGTCTCCTTATCAAATGACGTTCGGACTACGCCGCTGACTGACTTTCGAGTTAGGCGCGTGTGTAGTCTCTTTCTCTCTCCTGCATATTCTCCTGCCTCTCTCTCCACTAACATTTCGTGCGCTAGCGCCGAGAGAGCTTCGGCGGAGCGTCGGTACGGACCGAGAAGTAAACACAGAAAGTCTCAGTCGGCGCTGAACGCGGTGCGTGGACGCACATCGTCGTGTACTCTGCTGCAGTCGGCCCCGAGGTCGGCCCGATATCGCACACACACGTGCCGCGCGCGCTTCAGACTTTGTTTTCCCAAAGATGTGCAGCAGCCTCTCGCCGGCGTTGCTTGGTCGTCGCGCGAGTATCAAGGTAAAGAAACGCGCTCTGGTTTGAGGAGGATCGTTACTTCGGCTTCGCTGGACTCGATTTTCCACGGCTTATCGCGAGTTCCGTGCTGGGCGTCGATTTAGTGCCGGAAGCTATACTGGAAAGTTCGGGGGACGATGAGCCAACATCACATTGACAAGTACGAAGCTTTGTTTTTTATTTCTGCTCTTTAAATTGATTGACTCTGCGCTCCGATTTGATTTTGGGCTCTTGCGCCCGACGAGTCAACGCTCGGAGACGCGGCAGATAAGCTTATTATTGGGTATAGGATGTGTGCAACGGATGCATTCTGAGATAACGTGCGCGACAGAGCCGCACGGTAGAGCAATAAGTGTCGCGCTTGGTATTTTCAAATTGCGAAAGCGAGTATTCAACTACTATATTTAGTTTAACGAGGCAACGCGTTGACGAAGACTGACGGACGTTTTGTGCCGTATTTCGATTTTTCGCGGTACTGCACGATTCCATTCCCCGATTCAGTATAGTCAACTGCACGAGTGATTCGATTATTCGCGAGCGATCGAAGAACTTTGTGCCAAAAATGTAGAGTCGAATAGGCTATTTATAAAAATAACACTCGGATGGAATAAATCATATGCAAAGTGGAGAACACGCCGCGCTGAAGTGTCAAGATTATTTTTAACGTTATCGATCGATTGGACTGATCACACTCTCGCAACGCTTTTATAGGTATAAGGTTACGTAACAGAGATTTTTCACAAAGAATTGAAAGAAAAAATAATCTCGGGCGTTCGCGCCAAGTATTTGAAAATAACATTTTTTTGCGCTCAAAGATAATGGAAAACAGAATTGGTTGACAGCCGGCGCGTGTATGCAGCGATAGTATATCATCGGAGTCACGGCCAGCGACCAGCGACCTGTGCCCGTAAGCGTCAAAGTAATCGTACCATGTGAAAATTTAATTGTCCTCGAATTATGAACGATGTTTGCTGCTTTCCGACGAGTTTTTCATAATTTCAAATCGGTGATTGTTCTGAATCAATGCGAACGAAAGAGAAAAAAAACAGCGATGCAAAATTGTTCAGGGTCGCGTTTACTGTGTCGTTTTATTGAAAAAAAAAGCAATGTGCTCTATAGTTGACGCATCAGTGGCGATTCATCGGTCTTTGAAGCAAAGTAAAATTAACAAAAGCACTTATCGATTAATAGTTTTTAATGCTACTGCTGCCAAAAAGCTGCTCGCAATAAATTATGTCCAAGTTGAAATCGCGCACACGATCGCCAGAAGGCGCCGACTCGATTAAATAATTCCACACTCTCGATCGCTGAGTTCATCAGCTGGTTAGATGAGGAAGCCGCGAGAAGCCGGTATCGCAAAGTAATGCTCTATCACCTGTACTCGATTACTCGGTGTATCAATAACAAGCGCATAAAGTGCGAATTACCGAACGAGGGTGTTAAGAGCGTGAATTAGGGACCGTCTCATTCGTCTGGCTGCTCGGGGTGCGGCGAGATAAAATATGCAAACGATCGTGAGAGCTCCTCCCGAGTATATCAGTATCAAGTAACAAGTTGCACCTTTAAACGACGGCGGCGGCAAGTGCCCCGAGGTTTCTTGTTTCTAGACATGCATGTTGTGTGTGTGTGTGTGTGTGTGTGTGTGTGTGTGTGTGTGTATATATATATATCGCGAACGAGCTACTCCATCCACATACTAATGGCCCTGCACTCGTCGGGCTATCAACTCGGGAGCCTGCGATTGAGCAGTTTTTCACGCGGTGCTTCCGCAAATCTATCGTAATACAGCGATTTAATCATCGATTTTCGAATGCGATTAGAGGCTTGAAAAGATGTTCGCTTGACGATTAACAATGTTTCGCGAAGAGTAAAAGAAAACTACTAAGATGAATTAACTAAAAGTCATGTTAAAGCTTTTGAAAAAAATAATTATTCTTGAAACGTCTTTTTTAAGTTGAAATACTAATAGATAGCTAAAATTTAATTCATTGGCAATAAATAAGAATTTTTATTCGGAGCATAAGATCGAGATAATGAGGATTTCCTAAAAAAATATTTAGTTAAAGCGTTTAAGAGCTTAAAAAAAGTTGATAGTCGCATTGCTGAGACAGTATTCTATCATATCTCGTTTTATTGGCCATAAAGTCTCAACTTTTTTTTCGAAATTTAGTGCCTTTTCGCTATTTTTAAATCCAAACTTTTTACTGCGTTTTTTCAGCATCTATTTTTAATGATCTATATCTGATGATTGAAGCTCTTGTACTTATAGCTTATTTCTTCATGCGAAAGTTCCCTAACATTTAGTAAGCCTAAATACGTGTGCCTTTGAATCAAAGTATAACTCTTGTATAAATATTCTCTACGTGAACCTAGAAAAAAGTTGCCTCATAAACGTACAAGTTTTATTTTTTTCAAAACGCACTCGCTAAATATTTTCTGGAGGATTTCTCATAATACAACCTATTAATAGTCCACTTTCCAAGATACTCACTGGCGAGCTTATTGTGCTGGATGCGAAGCTCAAAGAAGCTTTATCGCGCGCGCAATCATTATCATCGTCGCAGTCACGCGGACAAATCGTCGCGCAGCTCGCCGTGCTTCACAATATGACCGGCTGTCATTTTCATCTTTAGCTTTTACGTTTCAATTACGCGATTACGTGTCGCATGACTGCTCTCCGGCTTCTTATTGCTGTCATTATTGTTGCTGTTGTTATTATTGGCGAGAAGGAAAAATTTCGCGACCCGGCAAGGACTTTTTCATTGGCCCTTGGTACGTACTAACTTGGTACGTACAGACTCACTACTCGAGCCTCTAAATGCCTCGGCTAATGAGAGGCGTTTATTCAAATGCCGAATTGGTTGCGAACTTCTCCTCGAGCTTGCTTTGGAAAAAGGACCTTATACTTAGAGCTTCCGAGAGATCTCGAGTTAATATTGGATCGTAAATGCGCTTTCGAGGCAATAATCGTCGCAGCCATTACGCTGAGAGCAAACGTTTTTATTGCAGTTAAATGTACACACACTGGCCGCCTCCACTGCGGATAATTAGATTGTCATCATTATAATGAAGCGTTCCACTTATGAACGAGCAATTTCGCGCAAATAAGACGCGTAAAAATAGCCAACGCCTCTGTGTAATCAGCTTATAACAAATACGAAGTATTATATTTTTAATTTAGCAACTACTTATACCTATAAGTTCTTATTGTATACAGGTGTGTAGTATATTCGACCGATTTGACGTACTACGCCACTCTCGGATTATGTAAACCCTATCAAAGCTGTTCAAACGTCTGATGCCGCCGGCAATAAAAACGAAAATCACAGCTGCATCGCACATGTATTTGATTACGATTTATCACTTGCGCACCGCGCGAGCGGTTATTAAGTCGCACACACTTAATAATAATAACCGTCCCGGAGCGCCCTAGTAATCGCGCACTAACCTACGTCAAACTCGGCGTATAATACGCGTGTATAAACAACGAGTCGCAGGCACATCGGCTCGCACGTGTGTTTATATATAATACTGCGCGCACTTTGCGAGATGCACACACAGGAACAACCTCGTCTATGTATTATAGTCGCTAGTCGCTATCCCCGAGCTCACCCTACCATCTGTTTCATTAGACAGACAACGGCTCATTCAGCATGAAAAGCTGTGATGGCTACGTAGATAATCGTCGCTAGGTAATTATCCACTTGACGGCACGTAATCGCCCCGAGTCCACTTGACACAGCGCGAACGCGCGCGATCTTGACAATCGGCGAATTCACTCTCGTGTGTACGCGGTTCGTAGTTCCCCAAAACACCAGTTCGTATGATGGATTCTTATTTCTTGATAATACTGTTTTTATTGTATTTTTCCTTACCGCACGTGTGCCGACGAGTCGGTTATGAAATTGCGCAATGCGTAGTCCGGATTATCGATTAATAGGAGGACGCGCACGCGGAGCATTTTTTAATACGGAGGAATTAACGGCTTTGCTTTTAATGGACGCTTCGCTGGATCGCGTTTCATAAAGTTTTACGCTGCTTTTTAGCGTACATATAATTTTTCGAGAAAATATGCAGTTTCCAGTTTTTAATGAGAACTTGATATCTCGCTTGTATACCGCTCAACTTGCATAAATCGTATAAGGTTTAAGATATAATACGCGTACCTATATAATAATACCCGCAACCATCAGTTTAACGGAAAAAAGGTAAAACTTTTCATTAGGTTTTTTAACTCGACTGGCAAACCAATCGATCGAAAATAATATAACATAATATTCAATATTGACTTAGACCTAATTGAAAGACGATTCATCTTCGATTCATCTTCGTTACGATGTGACTTTTTTTTGCAGCGACGAGTCTCTGCTGAAATAGACGCATAAACGCTATTAGAGCTCGCGATGACGCGCGGATCAGTAATTAATAAGGCTCTCGAGTTATAAATGAAATATACATATAGCGTCTCGCGGCGTGTGTACAGCCGTATTTACCAGCGTGTTTTAGACGCGATTTTTTAGACCGCGCTGTGAGTAACCGTATAATGGGCTTCCCTGCATTTATATTGTTATGCAACAAAATACACACGAGTCGACAGAGGAGACAAGTCGCTGACAATATCGAATTACAAACCCGCGGACGTACATTGTCGTACCAGCACTTATCGAACTTGAAACGACGGGAAAATGGGTATACTTTTCCAAAGGGCTCGAAATAGTGCTTAATTAATTAGTGAAAGGACGATTTTAATCAACAGATGGAAGAAGCTGTCCTTGTCGACTCCTCCAGTCCTCCATAAACACACGGATTATAAACGTATACGACTCGCGTGGGAGTCAAAGAGCAACGCGCACACGTGCGCCACCATCAAAGCGCAGTCTTAACGAGCCTCAGGTGATGCTGCAGGTTTAATCTTGTGCCAAGCCAGCTGTCATGAGGCGTACTTTCACGCTGCGCAGCTCTCCGCACACATCGTATTTTCTCGCTCGATCGAGCCGCGATGGAAAAACCCGCGTAGACGCACGGTGACGCGCGTCTCCGATCGAGATCGAAGATAAAGTATAATACGCCGCGTCTATACCTATATACCTACCTGTATCCTTTTTCTTCACCTTTTCTCGATTCTTGACCCAGATATTCACGGCGTTACGCAATGCAGGATTCGAGTGGTTGTTTTTCTTTTTGTTGTGCTCCTCGCAGTTGGCGCAAAACTGCGAGCTAAGTGTTTCGACCATTAACGAGGTATCGAATTCGCGCAACTGGGAATTAACTCGTCGGCTTACACTAATGAGACGAATTGCCGCAAAAGCGCGCCGGGGTGTCATTACCGGGTAACCTTGAGTATCGCTGATCGAGATTAAAAGAGCAGACGCCGCTCGTTCGAGGGATTAATATTTTTTTCGAACGGAAACGTTGCGCACATGCACACACGGGTTATTATTCCCGTGCGGATGAAAGGTCGAATCGAAGAATTTTCGTACCTCTGTTAAATGTTTGCTTAATTAAAAGCGTTAAATCGCAGAATATTAATTGGATATCGGAATGCACGTGCAGCTGATATAATACTGGTTATTCGCGTCGACTTATCGTGATATTGCAATAGGTATTCTTTTTTTCTCTTTCGGTGTTTCCGCTGTGCTGATCTCTCGGCGCGCGGTCTTGAAACATCCCCGGGGGGGTATAAATCATCGCGAGTTGCTGCTGTAGCCCGAGCAAAACTCGCGACTAGAGCGATAATACCGGTGTATCAAGGCTTCGCAATCGCGTTAATTCGTTATTATGCGCTCGCGGCGCGAGTGCCCAATGCCCATTGACAGAGACGTTTCGTACAAAAACTTGGGTTAATTAGATGGTATATTGCCGTATCAGTTTCCCAACTATTAATGTACCCCTAATGAAGCGAGTTTTGCAGTTCAACAGAACTTGCCGCTTGCTGCAGGCATCATCGATCGAGCCCCCGTGACTTCTTTACTTATACACCGCAAATTTACTTGCGCGACTAAATTTCCTACCTGTTACAGCCCGACAGCCCGTGCGCTCCTCCCGTGCCGGTCTCGCGATGTAAACACCGGTTGACTCTCATCGCGCCTCCCGATGAACACAATTGGTCGCGTCAGTCATTATCAACGAGGCCACGATCAAATCGTCGCCTTGAACGCCGCCGCAGCCACGCATAATCGCAATAAACGCGCGCTGCGCTGCAATTTGTTAAACGCTTCCTAGAGAGCCTGTCGCGCGGCGTCGAAATTCGCGACGAGCGAGTCTGCCGAGTAGGCGATATAGAGACGTGTGTTGCGCGAGACCGGAGCGTAGGTGCAGGCACACAGCCCTAAGCACGTACTCTGGAAGTGGAGTAACGCGAGTATATTATAGCTGAGAAAACTGGGCAAATCGACCAATTCCGAGAAACGTCTATAGGCACTCTGCGCGCGAGTTATGCAGCGCCTTTGTCGCGTGACCAAAGCTCGGACGTGAATTTTCATTTTGGCTGACATTTAATTCATACCAAGGAACGTAATTAAAAAAGCTTTCGAGTTATCGGCGTCGAATTTCGCGTACCCGCTTAACTAAAAAGTTGCTCTCGACATTTGCAGCGAGCGCTCTTCAACTCGGATTTCGAGCCGATTGATTCGAGGAAGATAAAATTTCGTTCCGAGAATTCCTCGAAATTGAAAAGCGTAACGCATTAAAACGACGTCGAGCTTTCGCGCATTTAATTACAATATTTGCAGGAAAAGGTGTAAAAAACCGACTCGGCACCTCAACCTCGTTAGGAGGCATTTGCATAGAGAAAAACGGCTGTAGCGCCATTGTACATGCAGTTGACTCTGTCTTTCCAGTAGATCAGGTCTGATGCGAGGTCTGATGCGAGGTCTGATGCGTCGCCATTGTGCAATGAGGAGCGCAATATTTTTCAAAGAGAGATCGAGCTCGTAGTTTGCTAAACGACACGTGTGGTAGCATAAAAAATTATCATCTTCTTTCTGAATTTACAGACCGTGGATGCAGCCGGGTGCAGGAACTGGAGGTGGCGGGGGCCACCAGCCGGCAGCTGGAGGCCAAGGGGGTGGCGGTGGGACGGGCGACGATGAAGCCCCCAAAGATCCGGGGGCTCGCATCACCCATCAATCCCATCAGTACACGGAAAAGGACTTTGAAGGTAACGTCGAGCTTTCAGCGATCTTTTACATCTTTCTTTTTGCCCTCTGACTACTTTCTCGTTCTTTTTTTCAACACGACTCTTTTACTGCGATGCTTGATGTCGATGAGGGCGGAATGGGAGAAACTGGATCGATCATGTGTCGATTCGATCAATCAGGCCGAATGTGCTCGTCGATCAGTTTTGTAATTTCTCATTCTGACTTGGCATCGATTTTTGTACACTTACGATCTAGAATGCTGTCATACAAATTTCTCTCAATTCGATGTATAGTTTTGTTGATGTATATATAACTGTTCAATCGATGTACATTCTGATCAACCGAAAGTTTCGCAACATTTTCTCTCTGCCATGCGCTGCTGAGCATTTGCATCAAAGTAGATAACATCCTCATAAAGCATCACGCGAGACATCAATTCGCTTTCACGAGCATTTTTCAGGGTATAATAAAGTTACGTAAACGGGGCATCGCTAACGCCGCACAAAACATAATCGCTCTAATAAACGAAATGGAAAGGTATGGCGTAACCCGAGCTGCGGACAGCGGACTGGTACACAATGCACAATAATGACGTCAGGTCGAAAAATCAATGGCTCTGAATATAAATAAAGAGGGAGAAAGCAGAGGGAATATAAAAAAGATCGAGACCCCCAGCGCAGGCAATCGAGGCGCAGCAGAGGCGACGTCGCACGTGGCAGTGACGATCGAGCCAATCGGCCAATACAAATCCCTTGGAGCCGTTTATACGTCGTACTCTCTCTCTCTCTCTCTCTCTCTCTCTCTCTCTCTCTCTCTCTCTCTCTCTCTCGCTCCGGAGTAGAGTCCACTCTCGGCGAAAGAAGATAAAGCTGCGTGCTATGTAACGCAGAGCCTCGCCGCGGGGGATGATTGCCTTTATAGGTCAGCCACGAATCTGGCTTCCGTGTGTGCACACACTGCTCGATGCGGAACGAGAGAGAAAGTAGTGCTACGTGGAGAGAGAGAGAGAGAGAGAGAGAGAGAGAGAGAGAGAGAAAAGACAAGTGCTTCGAAAATCGTTAGAGGCGCACGCGACACAGTCACCCTATCCACTTAATTATATGTCGCGGAATCGATGACACACTCGCAGCGCCGAGATATGCGGCGGCGCGAGCACCGGGCCCTTGAACGTCGCCGTTGAAAGCTCTCGCAGCCGTATATATATGTATATATACATATATATATATATATATATATAGAGAGAGAGAGCAAAGCTGGGAGAGCTGCACGGATCGATAGCCAGGGATGCATCTGCATGAGGCTCGAGCGGCTCCACGCGCAGCCCGTGACTTTGATTTATTTTGCCCGATAGAGTCGCGCCTTCGGTTTCGAGCTCGCGCGTGCAGTCGGGCATTTTCTGTCGTCTGCTGTTGCTGCTGCAGGTGTGTGTTTTGCGCCGACACACGCGATGCAGTCTTCGCGAGAAATTACAGCTTTTTTACGCGCCTGGATCACGAGACGCGTTTTTTCCGCAGAAGGCATCGCATCGCTTCGAGTTTTTGCGCGATCGTTTCCACGGATCGTGAATTTTTCAGCGATCGGTCTCGGATAAATGATGACGGCCGATGATGATGCTCGGAGAAAAAGCGTCGCGAGCGCTCGATCAATCTAATAGAGACGGATTTAGACGCGGGACGATTTGCATGTTACCAATGAAATGAGGATTTGAATTTCAAATTGGCTCGGTATACTCGGAATTGTTTAGTCTCGCGCGCAAAACACGTCTGGAATCGGTAAGCAAAAATCCTTCAAAAATTTAATTCCCTCGTGCAAAAGTTATCCCGAAGGGGTGTGTGCTGACGATGAGCGAACATCGAGAGAGATACCTATATAATTATAACGACGCTTCCGATTGACGATGGGGGTATTCCTCTATTTACTCTTTTTAGGTCACCGAGCGCACACGGTCTACGTGGGTGTGCATCTGCCGGGCGAGCGCAGACACAGGCGGCACCATAAGCATCATCACTCGCGCAATGGCTCCGGCAAAGAGGGAGAATCCGAGGGCGATAGACCCGGTGAGTATGCACAGCACATCCATCGTATCACAGCTGAGTCGCGCTGCCAGCATTTTTCCGAACGACCTGGTTGCTGCGCACCGAGCAATATTTACTTGTACTCTCTTATTATTATTTACATTGACAATATTATTCCCCGTCACGCATTGTCTTTTTTTTCCTTTTTTTTGGGAGTATGCGACACGATGGACAGCGATGCGGACACACTGCCATGCTACGCACCTGTGTTCTGTGTATGTAACGCGACGTGATCCGTTTTGACGCTGACTATGTCTAGGTTTACGCGAAACGTTAATACTTCATACACGGACGATTGTTATGTACGTACATGTCTCGTTTTTGTTTTCGCTGATGGATTACGAGCTGCACCGACCAGACGACTGTATACTCCAGTTACATATGTATTTTTTTTCCATATTGTATTTTTTTCCTTCACTGCTGATATTACAATAGAAACCATTGGCTGATGATTTGATGAGTTACGTACGTTTGTTTCCTGGATGTAAAAGCAAAGTACTGTCTTGCGAAGAGCAAAAGTTGGAGGAAAACAACAGTTTCGCTGGGCAAATTCACGCTTAATTTCTCGTGCTCTCGGCGATGACGTATGTCTTATTACGACGACTTGCGTTCGGTACATCTCAGAATTTTCATCGTCCCCGCTCGTTCGTCAGTTTGGTCTAGTCGCAGTGGTTTCTCTGCTCGAAAACGCGTAACAAGCCGCGCGGATCGACGATCGACCGCGCGAGAGGTGCAAGTGTAATGCGCGCGTGGGATCGCGCAAAATATGGCAACGCGCCAACCGCGAGGTCTCGAAGGCGGAGGGGACGTTCACCCGACGCGAGGACTAGTCTCCGTCGATGTGTTATAGAGGAAGCGAGGAGACGGACGGAAAAATGAAATAAAGCTCTCTAATAATAGGTCGACTGCGACGTATAGTATAATATCGATAGCCCGCTCGTGCGGAGCGACGGCGATTGTAACGAGTCGAGAGGTCGCCGAGGCGAATGCAATTAACTTAAAATCCATCGGGAGCGACGTGATTACTTCGTGTCCGCTTTGCTCTTTTTCACTCGCGCACGTAAATGGTCATAGACGCGTTCGCCTCGAGGAGATTGAATTTAAATGCTTTCTTTCCTCGATCTCGTCGGCGAGCATTCAATTTATCGGAATGAAAATTATAGGTTCGAGAAAATCCCCGGATTATATCAGCCGCCCTCGCGCGTTTACAAACTCGACGAGCCACACGGAGCTAGATCGCGTTTGTTTAGCTCGAAGACGCCTTGCATAATCGGAGAGATAACGACTACACTTACTCCGTCGGCGGACTGTCTGGCGCATGCCGTTGCTCAATCCGATCGCCGGCGAAAAAATCGGCAAAGTGCGAGATCAATTGCGCGAGATATATGCACGATCCGGTGATTTCGCAATTGACGACAGCTGATGCAGCGGCGGCGGGAATAATCAGGAGAGTCGCCGGCGCCATGCGCATCAGGCGGACACGCGGACAGTCGGCGCCGACGTCGGAAATAGAGGGTTAAATGGCACCTGTACGCTCGTTTGCGTCGCTTCCACGCGGTGTCTCTCGTGTAATGTACATCTAGGTGTATAATGCGTATAGACGATGTGCGGGAGTGCTCGGCGCCTCCCACTGCACCATATACATATGGCAAAATGTAGTGGCTGCTAGATGTGTGTTCTCTCGTTCGTATTGCAGGCCAGCAATTGCTGATGGCGCGCAGGGGTCGACTCGCGAGTATCTGCGACCCCAACGGCGAGTTGATATGTAAGCTATAGCCCCCCATCTAATGAACGCACACAATATGTTTCTGATTATTTTTTTTTTGTTATTTTCATCGTTGTGTTTTACACCGTATGTATATAAGTATTATATTGTACAATCTCTCACCTCTCTCTCTCTCTCTCTCTCTCTCTCTCTCTCTCTCTCTC
>CM053169.1:18507778-18545031 GCA_012977825.3 Pteromalus puparum | reverse complement strand
TCTCTCTCTCTCTCTCTCTCTCTCTCTCTCTCTCTCTCTCTCTCTCTCTCTCTCTCTCTCTCTCTCTCTCTCTCACTGTCAGTAGGGCTGTCCGGCCGTTACTCAGTTTACATATTATATGTATGTATATAGGCATACAGACGTGTGATTGTATACTCGATGTTATACAACTGCATTGTATACGACGGTGTTGCTTGCATAAGCTTTTTCCACCTGGCGATAAGTAGGAATGTGGTCGCTAAAAGCGTCTGGCTCGTGAATATGGTGGATAAACATGCGTACATTTCTGTGAATATCGTTCAGTTCACGCGTATCTTATTTGCGCATAGCTTTCATGTACCTTATCGCCGACAGTGTGCGCTAAGCTAACTAAGCTCATTGCCATAAGCTGAGGCTTATCCATGCATCAACGAGTACAATGCGATTCACATAACGTTGATTTTATTTTCAACAAATAAACAATAACGCGAAATTTCATATCCATTATCAGTGAATCATCGATCGCATTATCAGATACAACGCATATACACATATACATATACATATACTTGTCTTATGTAAACAGATCACAATAAGGAATGCTTTTCTATATAACATACGAATGATTACGCAAAATAGCCTGCAGAACACATTACGTTCTGAATAAAAATTTTCTCTAATGCTCTGCATGACAGTTCCGCTTTCTATTTTCGTACTATATCTTTATTCACACACGAATTGAATACACACGTTCACAGAGAGACGTTACAATAAGGCACGGACGTTATGTTACTGCAATATATATGTTTTGATGCATTATTTTTGTTGCCACTTACGTCGATCAAAGTGTAGACGACACGGCACCGACACGATGAACCTACAACGATACCTGTTTACAGATGAACTGCGCTTTAGTTTAATTTTGACCAACTACTTTATATACCTATATTTTCATTTAAATGTCTCGACAATTGGATGTGTGTGCGTGGGCTTTGCATATATGATTTTTCGAAATTTCGTTCTCTGGAATGGCATCTGTTAAAGAGCTTTCATTCGAGTTATACTTGTGTACCCGCGCACATGTAAATGCTGCACTTTTACGGTGACTTTGAATACGAGATCAATCGATCCCTATAATAAATATTAATATTAATCATTATGAGAACCATAAAGAGAACCTGTTACATTAGTGCAGCTTACATGAAAGCCTTGGTTCCGCGCGACCGAGTAATGGCATCTCGTAAATTTTGCCCTCGTATCTTCTAGTTACACCACCCTCTCAGAGAGTTCAATTTATCCTGGGCGAAGATGTCGGGGACGATGCCCACGAGTCTCATCCTCTTTTCTCCGAGATGGAGGAGCTCGTCAAAGATGGTGACGAGATGGAGTGGAAGGAAACCGCCAGGCAATGATATTTTCAAATTTCAATCTTAAAACTCCATACCCGCAAACTTGACTTCGAGCAACTGACTTTTCCGTGTTTCGCAGATGGATCAAGTTCGAGGAGGACGTGGAGGAGGGCGGAAACCGCTGGAGCAAACCCCACGTAGCCACCCTTTCGCTGCACTCGCTCTTCGAGCTCAGAAGTTTGCTGCTGAACGGCACGGTTATGCTAGACATGGAGGCAAGCGGCTTGGAACAAATTACAGATCTCGTTCTCGACAATATGGTCAACAAAAGCGTGCTTTCGATCAACGTTAAAGATAAGGTGAGCACTGCCGATGCATTACGGAAATTGAAGATCGATGTTTGCGCAAGCATGCGTTACCTTATTATTCACCTGAAATGGAATTGACTCGGCCCTTGGTTATGCGACAGGTACGCGAAGCGCTTCTGGTCAGACATCGACATCAGTTCGAAAGACGCAAGGATAATAACATGTCCAGATTACCGATCATAAGATCGCTTGCCGAAATCGGACGAAATCATTCGTCATCGAAGAGTAAGTTTGAGCAATTTAAAAACCGTATACAGACATATTTATAAGTGTACTATACTATAACAAAACAAATTATATATGCCTCACTCAATTCAATCAATCGATACTCAACTCTGGATGAACTTTCCCGACACGCAGAACAAGGGAGGAAACTCAGGAGTCACTTCAAGGGATCATTTAAATTTTATTTTTGTTCAAATTTTACGTTCTTTATTGTTCGATTTTCTTACAGTTTATATTTTATACTTATCATTTGTTTTCAAAGCTGTATGATTTGCATTTTTATTTCTATTATTACCTTCAGAGTTATTTTCATTTTATGATTTCTTATTTTGTTTTGTTGTATTTTTGTTTACTTTTTTCAAGAACCGTGACATTACTCAACACAATTCCTAAACACTTGCGATTCCCAAAAATTTTCAGATTGTGACTGTTCATGTGGTATGCATGCCTTGTTGACGTCAGATTTCCAGGAGCGTCGTGATAACGGTGACGCGTATGCACCTGCCGTCGCTCGGAGTACAAGCTGTCCCGATTCGAATACAGCCTTACTGTCCAAAGAGGCGAAAGACCTTAAAGGCCCTTATCTGTTGGTTCCAGGTATAATTTAGGCCAGTTGCTAATCAAACGGCGTTCTTCCGGACTGCGACTGCTTTTTGACGTTTCACACAAGCCCTATATATACTTACACGACAGTCGTCAACGTAATCTTAAAATCCATATCGGAAGCACGACACGTGCCCTGATGATTACATCTATCTTTCTTTTCTCATTCAATAGTTTTGATTATTAACCAAATTCATCACACATCTGCTCTCGATATGGATTGAAATTTATATCATAAGCTGTACTAATAATATGCTTTGTTCGTGAATTACTGGTGTTCATACGGTATATAACTAATACTCTTTGTACTTCATTAGCTAAGCGACTAACCTAATTAACCATCTTCGAGCAATCGATAATGATCCATCAGTAGTTAGTCTTGAGAAAGCTGTACAAGCGTAACAAGCAGTCATGACATGTTTGCATTAAATAATTATAGACAAATAGAAGTGCTATCGCGTGATTTTGATTGCGCTATCAGTACATTGAATCCTGTAAGATTCGCGTGTTCTTCGGCTATTACGATGAAAATTGTCAATGAACGAGCGGCACTGAAAAGTCACCAGTATTAGTCAGTGATTTAATCATTCCGCTGAACCTGATTGCAATAAAATTCTTTATACAACAGATTTGCAATCTTTTAAAGTGATGAACGATTCATTTGAAATAATTGTTTTGCTAGATGAGATTGGAATCCCATACGTGGTGGGTTTTACAACCTGGTTCGCAATGTGTCCACTAAAAGGTTAGGACTACAAGATTGTTGGAAACATGGAGACGTTTATAATAACTAGTTGTGTTCCACTACCTTTATCTATTTCTACTTTGGTGTTAATCTACCTGTTTTTGAATTTGAGAACTACTTATGTTTCTAATAATTCATCTTCAACCGCAATTTCAAACAAAAATTTTGTGTTCAAAATCTGTAATTGATTGTATTGATTGCCTCATCATTTCATTGCCCTGTTTTGGATAATTTTACTATAATCTCATTTGGAAACTGACACCTTGTACTAATAATATATTGATTGATCGTGCCTGTGGTCGATAGTTCGAGTGAAACGAATTGATATTGCAAAACGTGTTTTTATTTTTTAAAGTTAAGATTTCCAGTCGTTGGAAATTTGTTTTCTCTCGAAAAGTGTCAGTTATCACTCGCAGACATTAAGCAAGGTTATAACCTACTCTATTCTTCTCTATTAATGATGAACTTACGTTGCACCATTTATAATGATAACCTTTTTCAGTGTCGTCATTAAGCATGATGTTTTTCATCACGCGTCATGTCTGCTCGCTGTATATCCATATGTCGGTGGCGCTCTTTCAATATATACATAAAAAAAATTGTATCTCGCACATGATACATTAACACTCATGAACCTATGAACCTGCTCTTACATCTGTAATTTACGGCTTTTCTAAAGTCAATAATCCAATATAGTAGAATTTGATACCAATTTTAAATAATTCTTTACTCTTGCACGACAATACGATCTGTATACAAGGCATTCTACTGCATCAAGTTTTAACGAAAAATTAAGTTTGCTATTATAATACAACTAAAATGAAAAAAAATCCATAAATATTGACATTAACAAGAATAATCCATAACAATGATAACTTTGAATTCTTATTCGCGAGAAGCGATCCGCTGTTGTAAATAAAAAAAAAAAAAAAAAATTAGTCGTTATGTGTTTGGTGCTTTGTAGTGGAAGAATCAAATTCTGCACCGGCTATCGCCGCCGCCGTGGGTCAGGGCGGCGGTGCAGGACTGAATCCGAGCGGCCGCTTTCTAGCCATACCCGGTAACCCTGGTAATTCGAACTTATAAGGCTTGCCTTCTATATCATGTAATACGCACTCCATTTATATATATATACCCTACTGCTAGATACTTAGTTATCCAATCATCGTATTCCAAATATCATGATGTTAAATACTATTCTGCATTTATTTATATTCTGTACTATATGCCTCTCCGTTTGAAGTACGACAGAAAAATAGTAATGAAAGTTTGAATTCCTCTCCATGTTAACAACATATATAAATTTTCAAGTCAAAAGTGAGAGGACAACCCAGGAAACATTAACAACTCATATTTCCATATGTAAATGGCGACGTTTCGTCCCTGGTGGGGACCTTCTCAAGCCATAGTAATAAATTAACACTTAAAATTAAATTGTCAATACATCGTGAAAGCCTACATTTTCGTAACATTCGTCCTACGAAAATGTAGGCTTTCACGATGTATTGACAATTTAATTTTAAGTGTTAATTTATTACTATGGCTTGAGAAGGTCCCCACCAGGGACGAAACGTCGCCATTTACATATGGAAATATGAGTTGTTAATGTTTCCTGGGTTGTCCTCTCACTTTTGACTTGAAAATTTATATATGTAGAAAAATAGTAATTTGGAATGAATAGTGAAAATTATCTTCCCAAATCTCCCACGTGAACCGCTATTAATGCGGCATCTTTCTAAATTCTTAATCAACAAAAAAGCTCAATTTAATCGTTCTGAAAATATGAATAAACGACTTGTACTTATGTCGAAATAACATCATCGATCGTGTGTATTGAATAATTCAGTCTCAGAAGATGCTCTACTTACTTTCTCAGGGTGACACATTATTAACAATTGGCGTACCACCGTTTATGAAAAGAAAAACGTAGTCGAAAGTAAACTCGTATGTTAAACTATAGTCTGACAGCATCGTCACCAAAGGTATGTGACATGGCACGCCTGTTCATTGATAATGGTCTACAAGTTTATTTTCAATCGACGTTTTTTTTTTCGTGCAACAATTTCATTCTAAACATGGTGAAGGTTTTTGTCGTGCTTCAATCAGCTTACGAAACTTTAGAATAGAACCACGAAACGACATCGACTATCTAAATTTTTAAATACTCTTACGATAATCAAAATTAAGTACTTGCTAAAGCACGAAGCATGCGTAAGCTTGGCTGTACTAAAGTGCAGCCCTCTGTCATATTGGCTACCATTGCATGTTGAACAGAACGGTATAGACTTCACGAAAATGGGACTCTCACTTGTAAATAAGTGGAGTGAAATTTGAACCCGCAACTCGAGCTATTATGAAACGTTTGAGAAAAGCAGTAGGCAGTAAGCTAGATACGTTTCAGGTCAAGAACCCGGGCCAATCGGCATCGATCGAAGTCCCAGCAGTATGTCCATTAGCAGAAATCATAGTTCAAGTGCTTTAGAAAATGGGGACGCAAATCATAGGGTGAGTCGAGCTGTAAATAAGTAATGATCGAGCTGTCTTTAAGCAGGAGCACTGTCGAGCTGATTTGTAAATTGAAATTCTACAGGGTAATACGCATTTTATGCGGAAAATACCGGCGGGAGCTGAGGCAAGTAATATTTTGGTTGGAGAGGTTGATTTTCTGGACAAAACCCTATCTGCCTTCATCCGTCTTAGCCAAGCAAGTATAATGGGCGACTTAACAGAGGTGCCAGTACCGACAAGATTCATTTTCATATTACTTGGTCCTACGGTAAGCATTAATACATAACGAGTAAATTTCATGTAAAATTAATGACTTTATTTTTAGCAGAAAAATTACATAATTCATGACATGGTAATGAGCTTCTCAACGTTGATTGAAATTATTCTTGTATAATTTTAGGGCGGTATTTCAAGTTTTCATGAAATTGGTCGAGCGATGGCAACGTTAATGTCAGACGAGGTCTTCCATGACGTAGCTTATAAAGCGAAAAATAGGAATCATTTATTGGCTGGGATCGACGAGTTTCTTGACGCTGTTACTGTTTTACCGCCAGGTGAATGGGATCCTACCATTAGAATAGAACCACCCGCTGCTATTCCTTCACAAGTGAGTAAAACATACTACAATAATGCTGGGAATGGCTTGTGATTGCCGAGCAAGCAACATTACAATTGAGCGTAATTTTTAGGATACCAGAAAAAGACCGAAGGAAGAGAAATTAGAAGAAATCGACGAAGAAGCAGACGAACAAAAATTACGGGATGAGTCAGGACTTTCCAGAACAGGCAGACTATTTGGAGGATTAATAAACGATGTCAAACGGAAGGCACCATTTTACGCTTCTGATTTTAAAGATGCCTGCGCTCTCCAATGCGTCGCCTCGTTCATCTTTCTTTATTTTGCCTGTCTCTCGCCTATCATCACATTCGGTGGTCTTCTCAGCGAAGCCACTGGCAAAAATATGGCGGCTATGGAATCTCTTGTTTCTGGTTTCGTATGCGGAGTGGGATATGGCTTCTTTTCTGGCCAACCGCTCACCATTTTAGGCTCTACAGGTCCAGTGCTGGTATTCGAGACGATTGTGTTCGAATTTTGCAAGTTAGTATCCTTTCTCAACACGAATTACTAATTTTACTCAAACACAAATAATAATATCAATTATTTTTAAGGAAATACGATTGGGATTATATGTCGTTTCGACTTTGTATTGGTACTTGGATAGCTATCATTTTAGTCACCTTGGTTGCAATCGACGCCAGCGCTTTAGTTTGTTACATAACAAGATTTACCGAAGAGAATTTTGCAACCTTGATCGCTTTTATTTTTATTTATAAGGTAAGCAACATTACATCTTATACCTATATTGTTTTTTGCGTAAAAATTTTACATTTAAAACTTCCTGTTTCAGGCTATCGAAAATGTAATGTCGATAGGAAAGAAATACCCTATAAATACTCATGCAACTGATACAAATTTTACATCAAACTATGAATTATGTTTATGCAAACCTCCAAACAGTACTCTTAATTTATTGCCACCTGGTCGTGACAATTTCAATTTTTCAGCTATGACCAGGACTGCGTGTCAGGTAAATTTATATCGTCTGTATTATTCTAGGGTTCTCATTCAATGCAATAATACTGCTTACTATGTGATTCTATTTACAGAACCTCAACGGCACGGTGATTGACGATTGCAGCCTACCGCAACATGTACCCGACGTGTTCCTAATGTCAATTATTCTTTTCATGGGTACATTTTTGGTCTCGGTGGAGTTGAAAGATTTTAAAAATGCTCTTTTCTTTCCTTCAAAGGTACAACTTTTTCTTATAGATTCGACTTCTTGATTATTTGTATTTTAATAATTGCGCATTACCTACAGGTCAGGGCGATTATTAGTGATTTTGCCGTAATCATAGCCATTTTCTCAATGACGATTATGGATTATTTTGTTGGAATCGCTACTCCGAAACTGGAAGTTCCCGCTGAGTTTAAACCAACTTTGGAAGGTCGTGGTTGGCTAATATGGCCTTTCAACAGAAATCCATGGTGGAGTGCGCTCATAGCAATTGCTCCAGCACTACTTGGTACGATTTTGATTTTCATGGATCAACAAATTACTGCAGTCATCGTTAATCGAAAAGAAAATAAACTGAAAGTAAGTACAAATTTAATAAGAAATCATTCATAGTATCGACAAAGTTATTTGATATTAGTTTTGTAACATGCATTTTTTCAATTTGTAGAAAGGGTGTGGTTATCACTTGGATTTATTCGTCCTGGCGATCCTGATCGAGATTTGTTCTTTTATGGGTCTACCCTGGTTTGTGGCTGCGACAGTACTCTCGATAAACCACGTCAACTCATTAAAGTTAGAATCTGAATGTGCTGCACCGGGTGAGAAGCCTCAGTTCCTAGGAGTACGTGAGCAGAGGGTTACACACATTCTGATCTTTGTGATGATCGGTTGTTCAGTTTTTTTGACACCAATGTTAAGGCACATACCAATGCCAGTGCTCTTCGGCGTATTTCTTTACATGGGAGTAGCATCTCTAAAAGGGCTACAGTTTTTCGACAGAATAATGATCATGTTAATGCCCGTCAAATATCAACCAGATTACATGTTCCTTCGGCAGGTAAAGTATAATTAACCTTTAAAATAAAAATCAAACAAATCTTTTGATTTACAGTGGGACAATACAATATTCAATAATGATTTCAGGTGCCACTGAAACGAGTTCATGTGTTCACTTTCATTCAACTCACCTGCCTTGCCTGCCTTTGGATCATCAAATCATTTAGTTCGACTTCTATTCTTTTCCCACTAATGGTAACTACAGAGCTTGAGAAATAATGTTTCTTTGTGATTGACATACAGAGTAAATTTTTCAATTTACATTTCAGTTGGTGGTTATGATTGGCATTAGGAAAAGCCTGGATCTAGTGTTTACCCAGCGAGAACTGAAAATTTTGGACGATGTAATGCCAGAACCACATAAAAAGCACGCCGAAGACCTTCGCCAATTGGAGAATGGCGAGGTTAGCACTGCGACCAAAATATTGAGAGCCATCACTTGTAAATAGCATACGAGCAGTGACCCCAGGCCTCCATGCCCTGTGGTCACTATAGCTCTTTGCGATTACGAAAAAGCTACGCTTTACGATGGGAACACTTAATTTAGAGCCTTTATTTCTCTTACTTTTGCGGCCTATACGTCGTATTTAAAATCCGACACGCAATCTAATAAACGTGTTTTTTTTTTTTTTAATTTTAGATGAAAAAATTTTTTAAAAATATATAAGCCTGACTATGGGCACACGGAAACAATTTATTTTTCAAGTTCCGTTAGATAGGGAATGATGATTAGACTATTGCGGTGGATTTGTTAATGTAATTATAGCCAAGAAGTGGTAATACTTACGTGTACTATACTTGACAAAAGTATGTTGCCCAGTACAGGGAGCGTTGACGAAACACTAATCAGTATTAGAAGGATTGTTATGAATTATGATCTTGAATGATTTGAGTGTAGCTATGGCTCGCGTAGACGTTAATCTTTGTATTGTCGTGCCAATGACGAATATTGTTGAGGATAAGAATAACACACACACATTTATTACTTTTATAATCCCTTATGAAAATTTTCATCGTACAATAATGATGACGAGCATCAAAGGAATTGCTCTTTGTACTCTTGACTTTTTGAAAATAAACGAATCCTTATAATAAGTACGATTGAAAATACCTTCATATAGGGATGAGAGATGAGATAAGACAGTTTCGCGTTTCGTCGAAACAGCTTTTAGAGACGTTTATCGAAAAATTTTTGAACAAAGATTTTGCAATCCAGATTTTGATGCATCCTTCGCCTTTTATACTCCGAACTTATATACGAAAATATATAATTATATAGAAGTCTTTGTATAAAGTAAATAATAGCACATGTGTCGCTGTTAGCTAAAGTATTCTAATAATTATATACCACCTCAAACGCGAGACTGTCATGGAGAATGAACGTTAAACATGCAATATAATAATTCATTTTATATTAAAAATCATTGTGATCGGTTGGTTGAAAAATAATTGTTTTTGGATATGCAACTGTTAACCAACTAATTGCATATCGATGTGTCATTCACCAAGATTATACACACTTATACACAAGTATTCTTACATGCTCGTGTTCTTTATTTCATGTAAATACACTATGAAGTCGATCACCCAACAAGTTTTTCGATGTCAGTTCCTTTCAAATTTGTAGCACCATTTTTCCTTATACGTTGTGAAATCTATGGAAGTATCGAGCTCCGATCAGTATTCTGATTTAGGGGTATAATGTACATCAATGTTTCTTAAAAAGTAACTGTCATTGTAATAAATCGTAATAAATTGTAATAAATTGTAATAAATTAGAGCTTGATACTTTCACCGGTACATTCGTTTTAAAAGCTTTTCAAGTTTTGAGCAACACTCGCTTCTACCAATTCACCTACTGTCGTTGGATCTCATTTTGAGGTATGGATAATTTGTTTATGAGAAATTTTTGAAGTCTTGAACAAGGATAAAAATAGTTTAGTGATAGTTTTGACGCCGCTTTGATCACATTAATCATAATATTAATCAATGAGTGGCCTTCATCGAATTCATGAATCACACACAACGGCACGTGTGTGCAAGTAATACGTGTACTTCTGCCGCTGATAAGTTTAAAACTAGTGAAGTATAAAGCCTTGATCACCACGAGATGAAATGCAATGCAATAGTCGACCAATCCTCCTACTGCCCGTTATCGGTACGTTATATCAGAAAAGCACCTACCTGTAGTACATCTGTACTGGCATCGAATTTCGCAATTCGCCCTTACTATCTAATCATGATGCATGGCCTTGAACTTTTACAATAAAAATCATTCGCATAGATCGATCGACTAAACTGGCATTGCTTTTTTGGCCAATTTCTCAGGAGCACAACGAATCGATTGGCTTCGCGTCGTCTGGTAACTTGCAGATTCCTTTGGCCAACGGAAATATTATGAAAATACCTCTCACAAGCATAAATATCAGCGAGGAGGTGAATAAAACTGGTATCTGGCAGCAGGTCAACGAGGGAAACGACAAAAACAAACAATCCAATAAGTTGATCAAGTGAGTCGGCTAGCACGAAAGCTATTATATAAACAGTCACTTTGGATTACCTAATGTTGAGAAATTTTAGTGTAGGAAAACAGAAGAAGCATTCGAAGAAAGACGCTGTTCTGTCGACAGACGAGACGACGAGGCTAACTACGATGACGGAGGAAGACGAGGATGACGGTGGCATATCAATCAAGGTGAAAAACGTTAACAACTCTAAATTTTAATCATCACTACTACAACAACTACTACTACTACCACCAAGAATAACAGTACACGGCAAGAGCACGATACACCGGCATGCGACATAACCCTATGTATTATACGGCTGTGAGTAATATTCACGCGAATGAAAGCTGAAACTGACACGAGGCCATCGCTTTAGATGAATGTAGCTTAATTATCAGCTTTTTCAAATAAAACAAAACTAAATATTGATTTGTTATACCCCGTCCGATGATGATTTTTCGTGTTTGGTTTGCATTTACAATTTAGAAATACTCTATAGTATGATTGAGATGTTGAATTTGAAAATCTACTACCATAATGTAGTGTTAACATTATAGTTTACAGAAATTTTCCGAATGATGTACATTCAATTCAGTCATTGCAAGCACTTTTCTGATGATTACTTCAATATTACGTTTTTATATCGATGCAAAGAAATACAATCTCTTCTGAGTCTTTCGAATGATATCAACTGTAAACTAAGCCCGATCCTCCAGTAATGTGCATAATGAAATACAATATATGATGTATTTGACATTTGAAATGCGTCAATCTTTACAGATACGTATAACAAATATGCAATACGTTTGTTTCTTCTAAAATATCTTCAAACGAAATTAATGTAAGTTCTTAGCGTTATGACACTGTGCTGTTTGTTTGCGCATTATAATAATGTTGCTTCGCTTATGTGTGTAGCTGGTATGAATAACTGTACATATATATAGCACTTAACAGTTGTGTGAAACCACAAAAACAGTAACAATAAGCAACTCGTATCATTGATTTTTTTTTCATAAATTTTGATAATATTTATATCATGATATTGGACTTGATTTTTCATTTATCTAGAAAACATTGTATCGATATCCTGTTTTTACTGCTAATCCCTGCCCCGTTATTCATAAAAAAGTAAATAGTTTTCATTCCTTATTAAGTCCATATTTTTGGCTAGATTCCGGATTCATGGAGTATTGCATAAAAGCATAAAAAAAAGAAAAAAAAAAGAATTTAGGTATATGGGTATTCGCTTCTTTTTTCTTACAGGTTGACTTGATACGATCGAAAGATACTAGTCCTTTCAAGGCAAATGGTACTACTTCCGCCGAGACTTCCGTCTGATTTGTACATCATATACACAATGCCGATATCAATTTATACAAAATATGAAGTCACGTGCAGAAACAAAAGTTACGTTAACAGTTAAGATTTCAACTGAATAATCTCTGAAGATTTCCGAGGTTTTATATGCAATTCAAGATAGTGACAAACAATCTTAGTAACAAATTAGCACGGAGTAGTGAAAAAAATGACTTATTAACATAATAAAACGATTTAATAAAGACAATGTTTATTTTACAATCTGATGATGTACTTCGTACAGTTATACATAATAACATAACAAAATACAAATTAATATAATACCAAAATATTATTTCGACAAAATGTTCAGGATAATAAATCCACGTATCTTGGTGAATTTTAAGACTTCGAATAATTTTTGTGTCATAAATTGTGCGTAAATATTAATCGCGTGTAAAGTGAAAGTATAAATGCGAGACGCGTCTTCAAAGATAGTTTTATAGTAAAGAGGCTCTATTATGAAAAACATTATTTCTACACCGAAATCATAACTTATTGTAAAATGTCAGATAATGTCGCTGTGTTAATTGCAATTCACGTGTTATTCATATGATCACATGCATTATTCAAAAGTATTTGATAAACTTACATCACTGAGATGATAAAATTTTTTATTACAAGCAAATAATGATTATGAAAATTTAGCATTGCATTTTACACTGAAACGCACATTTTTAATGACATTAAAGCATATCAATGAGTTCACACATAATTGAAATAGGTACAACAAGTAAAGGAACTTATGACATTCGAAAAACTCGTTGAAATAGCAAAGAATTCTTAAAAATGTTTGTTAAAATTTTTATAATTTGTTGTAGAGATATGTTACGTAGCATTATAAAAATTAGCATGTTTAAATATTTACTTAGCGATAGCGATTAATGCTTACTGGTTGAAATTATTTTTAAAAATACCGTAAAGTGATTGTGAATTTACTAGCATTTTAAGTTGTAAAAATATATTTCAATTTAATAAGCAAAATGCCAAAAAACCCCGAATGAGTGCTTCCTTCAAGAAACTGTCACTATTTGCTTTACAAAATGGAATAGTACTGTTGAAAGAGTCATTACATTTTTAAGAAGTACGCTCTTAAATGCAGAGAAACAGCGTTTACTTGATATACAAGAATTGGTGGCTTTCGAGTAAAAACATTGAAGTTTATTTTGTTGAAATTTTTTAAAAGAACATTTTTCTTAGAATCAAATAAATGTAATAATGATTTTTTAAAGTTAAAAAAATGGTAACTAAAGAACTATTAAACAAATTGTCAGTTAGATGATTTAATTGATTGTAAGAATAATTTAAATTATGCGAATTTAAAAAAGAAATACGCATTTTGTATTTTTAATGATTATATTAATACTCAATATTTACAAGTTGTTAAATGACCTCCAATGTTTAATTTTATTCTTGTTGAATTATTTACGTGATAGAGTTCGCTTTTTCATCATTAATTTAAATAGACGATAAGAAAGTTAAAGGGAAAAAAATGTAATTTACAGAGCATAACTTTAAAGTGCATGTACCAGTTTATTAAATGTATCAAAATCTCATTATGTAAAACATGGCAATGTTCGATATTAAACATCGTAGAATTAGAGCACGTCAGAATTATTAGTATTATTTGGTTGTGATTAGATAATCATTATATTTCTACTACGTGATAAAAAGCGAAACTATACATGGATTCTGTAAAATGTTTTAATTAAAAACCGCAATATTCTAATGCAATAATTTTATTTCGTTAAAGTTAAATTTCAAGCAATCGCAAAATTGCGAAGCTCTGTAATCGAAATGCGAAAGAAATCAGCCGAGTGCTTTAATAAATTTTAAAGCCAAAGACGATTGCAATTTATTATATATACTAATGTATTAATTTATTAATCAAACAGAGGAGGCATCAAATTGTTTAATTAAAAAGTTTTTATTGTATTTTGCGTATAGAGGAAAGTGATATAAGTTTGGCATTTTTATCGTCATCTTGTATCGATGTAAATAAATAAATGCGTGTATAGATTAGGAAATAAACATGGTTAATGTAATAAAATATCATTGATACAAGCTTAGTAATGTCTTATTTATTAGTAAAATAACGATTACATTTTAATAGAGATGCTATATGTGGCATAGCATTCGTTGGCATTGAATTTTTGATATACTTGATGCTTATACTTATTTAAATTCATACAAGTTATAGGTATATGAATATTAGTAATATCTCGGTTGTTATTGTATCCATATACATGCACACACCAACACACACACACACACACACACACCAACACACACACACACACACACATCCCACACAACACCACCACACAACCAAAATCATATATATATATATACTAGTGGGGCTCGCCCCCCTGCTCGCTTCGCTCGCCAACCCCCCATTTTAGTTTTTGTGTGATTTTTATTTTTCAACTGTTATTTCGTTATCTGATGATTAAGTTCTAGTTGGCCAAGAACAATCTTATTGTATTATATAAAATTTGTAGATCATAAAAAGGTCAAGAATTTAATGTTTGTCGAAATAGAGAAAATCGAAAGAAAAAAAGTAAAAGTACTGAATTAACGCCGAACTTCTACTGCTTATGGCATTTAAAATATAGTTTTTTTTTCATTTTTTTGGAAATTGTTTTGAAATTAATTTTGATTCTTCCACTTTCAATTATATGTTACAATTATACATAAATCTGGTCCACTACTTTTTCTTATAATACCCATGCTGCGTTGTTGAATGACCTGTGGCCTCTAATATAGTTTGATGATCATCTTTTCGTTTTTACGTAGCATAATGAGGAAACAAATATGTTTTTCATTTTATTAATGTTTTAGTTTCTAAAAACCTCAATTATTAAAAAATAAAGTTTTGTTTCCTACTAGGGAAGCTTTGCATTTTACAGACCAAGTTAAGTAAAGAAATAAGGCACAAATCATATAAAAAATTTGGATCCGGACGTATTTTCTTGCTTATCTCAATTCTTATTTCTATGACGAACCGTCTGCAAGTTAAATATACTTCTTAAATCTTTACTGTAACCTGCTCATTAGCTTTATTTAATTTATTTTTGTCAACATTTTTTCGAAAACTTAAGTTTAAATCTTGCACCTAAGCTACATGAGTTACAATTTTACTCCAATATATTTTAAGGGCCTCTCGAACAGAATCGCTATATATATATATATATATATATATATCATAGCGATATATAGGTCCGTGTAGCCATATGTTTGATAGTTAGTTTTTTAGTTTTTCGTTATTTTGAATTATTTCAGCAGATATATATTTATCAATATGTTCAGAAGTAACTATTTTGTTGTCAGGATGCAATGTTATTAAAATGTGTGCATGTGGTAAACCTCGTTTTTGAAACTCAATTGTATAAACATAAGCTAATATTTTTCCAAAAATATTTTTTTTCGTTATATCATTTATTATTGATTGTAATTTTGTGTGAAATAGTCTAACAGTGATATTAGGTATATCATTTGGATTTGTGTTCTTCGGAAATTGTTTTAAAATTAATTTCAATTCTTTCCATTTTGGATTGCATGTTACTGTTATAAATAAATCTGGTCTGCCACATTTTCTCATAATAGCCATTGCATCTTGATAGTGTTGTTGCATATACCTAGGACCACCAATATATGTTGCTGGTAATATGAAAAGATTTCCGACTTTTTCTTTTTTTTCAAAATTATTAGAAATATTTGAAGCACTATTAACTACTACATCTAATAACCCTTGGTAACATTCTATTCTTAATGTGTTTCGATTATTTCTCAAATAATTCAAGCGATTGTTTTCTATCATTACATAAGCATGTATAAAAAATTGTTGAGTTAATCTCCCTGCATATAATAAAGGACTAAAATTTATTTCGTTTGGCCGGTAGGCAAGTCTATATGAATAACTATTTGCATGAGCGAGAAACGAGTATCTTTTTTTTCTTTTGACTGATAATTTTGGAATAAATGAGTAGCCCATCCTATAATCATCTGCACGGGCGAACAAACAATGGGAAAGACAATTGGATCAACCAAATTGCGATTAATTTATTTAAATATGTATCTTGTGAATGGATTTTCTGGTAAAGTTTTTAGGATAGCAGACACAAAAGTGATTATATACAAAGCAAAAGACAAATGCTAAGTATAACACATTCAAGTGCTCAACAATAAAAAGCAAAGGTCATGCTAAAGTATACGCCACATCAAAGTGTAACATACAAAGCAAAATAAAATCTTATAAGAATTAATTTACTTCAAATAACGTCAAATTTAAGCAAGCTTTTAACAAAAAACCTCCTGTCTTTTACGTCATAGGTGTGTGAAAAAACATAGAAAATAAAATTTAAGTATATCTCTTATATTTATCTCTACTGTTATATATAAGTTTTGATATCGCATGTGCTATTGAGCTTGTTATGAGGCTTGGAAAAGTTTACAAAGGATGTAGGATCTTCCCGAGGCTAAAGACATTATTAATTGGCCAAAAAGTATTGTATTGCTCGAGTCGTTCGGTTTGTAGAGTCGGAGGAAAGCTAACTCTTTTACATTATCTTAATATAGTGCTTAGCTAATATAGCAACTCATATTTAGAAAATCGAAATAATTATCACCGCGCTCGCTGAAGTTGCAGCAACTAGAAAAATGTCGTTAAAGATGATTCAAAAGTGTGTTCATAAATTGATCCGATTTTATCCGATGCTACTATTCAATTGTTGTTAAGTCAAATTTTTTTCGTGCGTAATAGAAAAAACTTTAAATAAAAAAATTGTTAGCTAACAAATTAATAATTTTTAGGAAAGCTGCTAATAGGAGGTGCGGGGCGGGCGCGCTGCCGGGGGGGCGGGACTCTTTCACATTAGCCAAATCACATGAAAATGAAAGCAATTTTGCCTTATTTATGCGGGGGGGGGGGGGTGTGCGGGGATTATCTCCAAAAAATATATTAATATAGTAAATATTCTTTCTTATATTAGTATAGTTGTAAGCGTCGATTTTAAATGGGAAATCCCTCCATCCCCTCCACTATCCCCTTCACCCCTCCACCGAATAACGTTAAATTGTTTCAAAATTACGTTATTTTTTTCATAATTTGCCCCTCCACACCCTCCACTTCCTTCCACCCCCTCACTTCCCTCTACTTCCTTCCACCCCCTCCACTTCCCTCCGCTTCCTTCCACCCCTCCACTTCCTCCACTTTCGCCTCCACTTCCCCTCCACCTCCTTTACTTCTCATCCGCTTTCCCTTCACCCCCTCCATCCCCCTCCACTTTCCCTCCACTTCCCCTCCACTTTCCCTCCACTTCTCCTCCACTTCCTCTCCGCTTCCTCTCAATTTCCTATATGTTCATATTTGACGTTATTTCATACAAATGTTACGCCTTATTATGATCGGTATATACTAGAACAGCTTTGTCATTTACTTCTCTCTAGAGTCGATTGTTTGCATGTTCTCAATTGAATCAAAATCTCTTTTCTGCGTTATCGGGCTGAGACCGTCATACTTTTACTACGTAAATAGTAAAATATGGCTGCATTAAAAAAGTTGATTTCTAATTCAGAAAGTAGAATTAGTACACATTTATTTAATAAATAAAAGTAACAGTTGATAATGTAATAAAGCAAGATGAGAAGAAAGTAAACGCATTAAGACACATTGTCTGTTAAGTAATTATATAAATTAAGAGATTAATAGATTAGTTTAATTTGTAAACATTAGTAAAAGCAGAACCAGAGCTATTTTCTGTATCAATTATATAATATGATCTTTCCAACTACTGACTTGAGCTTTTTTTTTTTAAGTGGCCTTTCGAACTCGAAAGTTCATCACCTCATCTACGCAAGCTCTTCACGTGTCTCTATTTTGTGCCAATCCCATCCATTTCGCACCCTCCCGCCCGATTTCAGTTAAGTCCGTTTTTACGTTGTCCTCCCACCTGCGTCTAGGTCTACTTAAAGGTCGCGATGTGCTCGGCTTTCCTTTCATTATACGCGCTGCCGTGCGATCATCTCCCATTCTTGCCACGTGCCCTGCCCATCTTAGTCTCCGTTNCCCTGCCCATCTTAGTCTTCGCGCTTTAATTATTCTGTTTATATTCGGTGACGCGTATAAATTGTGTAGCTCGTCATTATGCAGTTTCCTCCACTCCCCGGTTTTCTCATCTTTCTTTGGCCCGTATATTTTTCGCAGAACCTTATTTTCGAACACTCTAAAACGGGTTTCTTCCGCTTTAGTAAGCGCCCAAGTTTCGCACCCGTATAAGATTACCGGCATTATTATAGTCCTACATATCCTTACTTTAACATTTCTAGACAGCAGTTTTGAGTTTTAGGCACGACCGCGACACGGAAGTGCCTTATAGTTTCGTGCGCGAAAAATGTGTGAGATGCGATATCTCACGCAATTTTCGACCGATCGGGCTGAAATTTTAGGAGGAGTCTCCTCTCGCACAAACTAAAAAACTATTTTTATTCATCCCGATCCTCTACGTTGTTTTGAAATGCGGGCACAGTTTGTTTGATTTTACATGTAATTACATGTAATTTTTAATAAAAATTTTGTTGTGATGCAATTATCTCTGAGAGACTTTAGTCAATTAGGCTAAAAATTATTTTGGGAACTTCTCTCATGATAGTAAGGTGCCGGTCCTATTTTGGACTTGACCCTGCACATATACGCAGAATGCGGTCACCTTCAAAAATCGCTAAAAACGGTTTTTTAGCTGTAACTCGAATTCTAAGCATTCTACAAAAAAAAGTTAAATGGAAAAGTTGTAGATCTTTGAAAAATACAACTTTTTTCCATTTACATAAAATCATGAAAATGCTTAAAACTTGAGTTAACAGCCAAAAATCGATTTTTTTACAGCTAAAAAACCAATTATTTGCCATAAAACTTTTCGGATTTACGTTTTACATAAAAATATAAAATATAAAAGTTGTAGATATTTTCAAAACACAACTTTTTACCGTAGCAAAGATATTGTTTTACACTTTTTGACATACAACATTCCTAGAAGCGATTTTTTTATACATAAATTCAATAATAACTTCGCTGCAACATGCCCCATCTGACCCAGTGCGAAAAATGTGTGAGATTCGCTATCTCAGCCTGCTCTGAGAAGCCTGGCACGTCCCTCTAAACTATGCTATTATAATACATTTTCTAAATGAAACCCTATTACTAAACAAATCTTGATAAAATCTTGAATCTTCTGTTAACTATCTTTAAAATCCTCTTGAAAATCCTCTTGAGTCCTTCCATGTTAAATTGTTTTTTTTTTCACCAACAAGAAAAATAGAATTTAATTAATAAAACTAGAAAACAATGACTATAATTTATTTAACTGTTAAAGAAAAACTAGCTTCTAAAATACATGATTATAGATACGTATAGTAGAAGTATAGTAGTGCCATAGTCTTGAATGAAGTTACGTTCCAATTTCAAGATTTTGCTAGCTCAGTTATCAACACCATCAGTATCCTTAGGTTGACTCCGGTAGACGCAGTAGACCATAATCCAACAAATGCAGAAGTTTTTATACACCTAGACATACAGAAAAATATTACAAAATCAAACTCATAAATAATTATTGAGAGATTCAGACCACTGATCTCTGCATACAAATTTGAAACAAGGTAGCTTTTAAGTTTGAATACCGTCAAACCACCTGTCTCAGTCACATAATTCACATTTACAAACAGAAGATTATCATCATGAACACTGAAAAGGTATCCGCGAGCCATTAGACATCTGTTTACTGAACTTATCATAGGGGACAAAGCGTTTCAAGTTAAAACTTATTGAAGATACAATATAAATTCAACATACAGTTCAAGTTTATTCTAATATTTCCAAAATTACCTTGTCAGATAGTATAAATCCATATCCAGATTCGTATTAAAATAGTTGAAGTATCCAAGAACGCCAACCAATACTCCAAGACAGCATCAATTCAGTTGCAAGATCGTCTCAAGGTGATCCAATCACCTGGCAATCCCAAACATGACTGCCGGATAGTAGAAATAGAACTCCAGGATCATTCGCAGGTAGTTGAGCCAGCTAGAAACGCCAACCAGCACTTGCAGAAAGTTCAAATGTAATTCCAAGGTTGTCTTCTGGTGATGACATCAGCCAGAGATGCCAAGCAACACGATCATATACAATAAATCCAGCTCCAAAGTCGTATTGAGGCTGTTGAAGTAAACTAGAAACGCCAACCAGCACCACCAGAGAGAGAAAGAGAGATATTGAATCCAGTCCAGGGTGATCTTGGGAGGCATCGGAATTACGACTCTAAAAAACAGATCACACAATTACACTGATTATACTGCACATAACACAATAGATATCTGTTATAAACATAATGAACACAGGAAATAGAACAAAGGAAAACCAGTCGTAGATCTTATGCGATAGTGAATCTTCATCCAAGCAGCATCTTGCAAGAAGAATGTATCAGCACATCAATAGAATGAGCAGGAGCAGCATTCGCAGGAGTACTCCAATCCAAAAAACAAAGGATAACCTCCAAGCAAAAACTCAAGTTTCTTGTTGGAGCTACATGTCTTCCTATACTGCAGCACTCCTTCATGAACTGACACTCACACTGCTCACACATCGCATCGTCGGTGCCATTCCGGGTGCATCACTTTTGAATACCTTTTGCACTGTCTTACAAAGCAACAACCGCGAGCAGCTGATCCGCGAGCGGGATCGCGGTGAGCAGATGTTGCTTGTAAACACGTATAGGCACCATAGCAGCACTTCTGTTCTGATTTTAAAACTACATATAACATTGCTGCATCGCGTCGTCGTTTCCGTTTTTTCACTACGCACTCACTTATATCGCCGAAAAGTTAAACAGAGCAAAACATTGCGGTTAGCGGAGGCCGGGAGGCAGCTTCAAAACGTCAAAACACACACGGCAGACGGCTGCATGGGCATGTCGCCAACCGGTCGCCAGATCGATGCGCACAATGTATGCGCAGTGGTCGAGCTCGCTGCCTCGCTTCGACAGAGCCAACGAACAGCTGTTCGGCTTTGCTTAGCTGATAATAAAACTAATACTTTTTCTGTTCAAATTATGTAATAAACTATCTTTGCACAAAATTCACGACTTTAGGAACGGGATGGAATTCGGTTAGTTAAGCGTGACGTCACAGTCACAGCTTACATATAAATCAATGTATTTTCCACCAATAGGATAGTTCCGAATTTGGCCACCTTATGAAATTTCGCGTGTATAATTAATATGAATTCAAGTACTACAAAAAGATAATTTTTCTAATCTTACGGAATAAAAAAGGGTTTTTAATTATTTCGTTGCAATAAGAGAATACGTGTTAAAATTTATATGAATGTCTGATAAATATTGAAAATCATAAGTCAAAAACTAAAATATTTGTAAAAACTTTGAAGCTATGTATGTCCAACACATTTTTTAATTGTATACGAAAAAAGATGAATAATCAATGTTTTTTCATTGATTTTTTTTCTAATAATTAGATTAAGTGGTAAGGTTAGACAGCGAGCGCGAAGCGCGAGCGTCGGCGGTCGTGCCTTATGCGCAAAACGCGAAGCGCGAAGGCCGAAGGCCGCGTTGTGGCGCGCTAGTTTGATTTTCGAAAAACATTATTTTCGTTTATTTCAATCATTCCATTGTTACAAACAATTCAGCTAAAACGCATTTGAAAGATAATAAAATTACCTACTTGTCCTCGTTTGGTCCTCGGGATTGACCGCTCCGTTCGGCAGATAAAATGAAAAAGGTGATTTTAAAAAAAAAATCATATCTCTGAAACTAAACATCATAACCTCATGAAAAAAAATATGTTGATGGGTTACATGTCAAACTATATTCCATTAAAATTTCAAGTGATTTGACTACTTATTTTTTCAGTAATAAATCGAAAACTGAAAAAAATGAGTTTTTTTGAGTCTCGATTACGGGCTTAAGAAGGCGTTATTACACTTGAGATATTTACATATTTTACATATTTTTATTAAACTCGCGGCGGACACGGTAGGTGGGTTTGAGAGCTTTAGTTAGAGAAAAAAAATTTTAAGCGAGGTTATATTGTATATTTTCATTAGAAAGTTAATTTTAGGCAATTCCTTTTATATTGTTATCGATCTTATTCTTGTACTTTGTTATTTACACCAATGAATAGTCAATACAATTTTTCCGAACAATTTCGTATGTCGGTGCGGTGTGAAGTTAGACATCGGGTGCGATTTCTGCACTTCCGGTCGCCAACACTGAGTGGTGGTAGGGTCACGAATATTCTTATCGGCTCCCAACGGCTATCTTCAGGGGGCATCGCGGTAAAAGGCATCCGCTCTGTCCCCCGAAGTTAGGCACTGAGAGCCCCGGCTCTAAGAAACTACATTCGGATTGTCGGTGACCGCTCTGTTCGAACAACAATATCCAAATCTAAAACTCAATTACAAAAACCCCATACCCCAAATCCACTTACCCCATACGCGAAGAGTTGACATACCGAGATGCAAGTCAAAAAACGAAAATTATGCTAAACTAAAATCCCCTAAAAAAATCTACACACCAGACACAATAAAATGCTAATATAACACAAAAATGCTAAATTTTAAACACATAAACCCATGAGTATCGAGTTCCAAAAAGTAAATCAATAAATAAGAGTATATATTTTTTAATAAATACCCCAGGAGCCCCGAGTTTAAATGAAAGAATGTTTTTATGTAATAATAATAATCGGTACATCGGAGGAAGGCGAAAAATCTAAAATCAAAATGCTTAGACCCACCTACCCCACGTACATAGAGTTTAATACAAAAAATACGTCGACACATCGGAATAAGGCAAGCAAATCTAAAACCAAAATGCTTAAACCCACCTATACCACGCGGACAGCGAGTTTATTTAATAAAAAAATACGTAGGCACATCGGAGAAAGGCGAGCAACTGTGAGCAATAAATCTAAAATCAAAGCACCCCGCGTTTAAATGAGAATGTTATTTTATAGTAATAAATCGGCACATCGGAGGAAAGCGAGTAAGAGCGAGGAGTATATTACCGCGAAAGTATATCGATGTAAGCACTTTTAATAATCTCTCATTGAAACTCGCTGCGCCTAAGATAAGTGGAATAACATATCCTCAACTACAAGAGTTTGAATAAGCTGCTGTGTGGTGTGGATGGGTTTAGGAGCTTTGGTTTAAGATATTATCTATAATTCGCTCTCTTTTGTCGTCCTCCGTGCCGATTTATTATTACAAAATAACATTCTCATTTAAACTCGGGGTGCTTTGATTTCAGATTTGTTGCTCGCAGTCACCCGCCTTCCTCTCCGATGTGCCAATGTGTTATTATAAAAAACACATATTATTATCTCATTCAAACTCAGAGCACCTGGGATGAGTTGGTTTAACAGCTTTGGTTTTAGATATGATTCTCTCTCTCGCTCGCTTTCTTCTGATGCGCCAAAAAAAATTCTTTCATTTAAATTGGGGGCACTTGTGGTAAGTAGGTTTGAGAGCTTCGGTTTTAGATATTATAATCCTCGCTCTCGCTCGCCTTCCTCCGAGTACCAATGCATTAAAAAATATATACTCTTATTTATTGATTTACTTTTTGGAACTAGATAGTCATGGGTTAGGTGGGTTTATGCGTTTAGGATTTAGCATTTTTGTTTTATATTAGCATTTTATCGTGTCTGGTGTAGGTGGTTTTAGGGGATTTTAGTTTAGCATAATTTTCGTTTTTTGACTTGCATCTCGGTATGTCTGGGATAGATGAGTTTAGGGGTTTAAGATACATTGGTATATTAAAATATTATACTTGCAACTCTTCGCGTATGGGGTAAGTGGATTTGGGGTATGGGGTTTTTGTAATTGAGTTTTAGATTTGGATATTGTTGTTCGAACAGAGCGGTACCACCAACAATCCGAATGTAGTTTCTTAGAGCCGGGGCTCTCAGTGGCTAACTTCGGGGAACAGAGCAGATGCCTTTTACCGCGATGCCCCCTGAAGATAGCCGTTGGGAGCCGATAAGAATAATCGTGACCCTACCGGGAGAATGTACATAAGGGCTGTGTCGTGCTGTGTCGTGCCGTGTCGTGCCGTGCCGTGCTGTGCTGTTGCCGTGTCTTAACCGTGGTATTCCGTTTCGTTCCGATTTCTAACCTCTAAAAATGAATGATTCTTTTGCACTTCTTCAAACTGTCTATTTCATGGGCATCTTCAAAAATTCAAATTTCAAAATTTGTATGGATAGATGTTGCAAAAATTAAAAAATGTTTTATGATATAGTGCCACACTCTTCCCCACTAACATGTGCATAAAATTAATATACAGGAATAGCATATAACAAAACTAAAAAAAAATTGTTATGCTTATTTGAAAAAACTTTATTAATTTTCATTATAATACATACATTAATTTATTACAGTTTTCAACATACATTTTAAAACATTTATATAAAATTCTGTAAGAAATTCTGTTTTGCTGTACATTATTAAAAATATTATTAATCTCGTGCATTTGCAAATGTCGATTCAAGCTTTTTGATATTTTTGTTATACTTTCCAAGGCTTCTAACTTTAATACATTGCAAATATTAAATTGATGTGGACATAAAATAGGATAAACATCCTCTTGATGTGAAAACCAATCAGCTGCTACTTTGTTGTACTTTTTGTAGCAGAAGTCTTGCATTAGGACCATTATCGGATAATCTATTGGGTTGTATTTTAATTTTAATTGGAAGTACATATACAGGAGACATGATCTAAAATTTTCTTGTATATCATTGTAATAGATCTCAATTATCATAATTTCTCCATTTATGTACAGTATCCACCAATATGTGCATGGCCCAGTATAGTACTCTCTTGGTGCTTCAAGTAACGAGATCCAAATTTTTAAATACGCATCATCATTCTGAGTGCTCATGTGCTTTAAAGCAATTTTCATTTTATTGTCAGCAATAATATGACCAAAAGATAAGTTATGCTTATATAAACTATTAAAATCAACTGCTTGCAAACCGTACGGTGCATATTCTAAAAACTTTACAACATTGTTTTTATTTGGATCAATGAGGTATTTTATTGATCTGGAAAATGTAGAATAATTATTATATAGTAATTATAGTAGTATAATACTATAATAATTAGTCTATTTTTTAATATTTTTAAATGATTGAATGTATTTTAGGACTTCTGAGACACACTTGAATTTTAATTCTTTTGGCACTGCTTGTAAACCCTCTTTAATTAGAGGTAGATATTTATCGCTAGGATGAGTTTGATTTTTTAATGCTTCTAATATTGTCCCTGATATATCATTATGTACAGAAAGCAGTGACGATATATCATGGTCATCACTCTTTCTTTTTTTGTTGAATTTTTTATCTTCATCCATTGGAAAGGATCTTTTATTTTTATTATTACTATCTATTAAAGAAGATGTCATATTCAAATGCTGAACATACGGTATCAGAAACTGCAAGTAATTGTACCAAGTCCATGTTGACGTACTATATTGACCTCCAGATCCAGAAGGAGTATATCCATTGAATTTTTTGTACTCCTCAATAAATTTATCATGAAGATAAGTCCACTTGGCCATTAATTCCTCAACTAAAAATATATACTTTGTGAAAATAAATATTTGTTATACACTTAAAAAATTCGTAGTATAGAAGTTTTTATACATACCTGAGTAAAAGATATCATAAGTTTCAAATATGGTTTGGGAAATCATACTATATTTTTCAATTTTAACATTATTTTTCACATAATCAGGATCCTGTTTGTCATAAATGGCGGGTTCTTTTTGAACCAGAATTATAAAAAGCTCTAGGATCTCATCATTCATATTAGCCATTTTTAAAACTGTTTTTATTAACTGCAAATGAAATAATATAATTTAAGTAGTCAAGATGAATCTGCTGACTGTAACAATGACGCAACAATTAAAAACTACCGTTGACCATAGAATAGCGTGTTTCACTTTCGCGATTCATTTGTTTTACATTGTTGAGCATAGAGTAGCGCGTTTCACCTTCGCGATTCATTTGTTTTAACACTTCGTGTGTGCAACGTATTAATGACGTTTTCTTAATAAAGAAACAAGATATTTTGTTTAAATATGACGACAACAAATACCGAAGACGAATTGATCATTGACATGGTGAAAGATTGTGAAGCTATTTACAATAAAAAACATCCAAATCATAATAAGAAAAATGAAAAAATGAAAATATTTAGACAGATGGCAGAATATCTAGAAGTAAAACTAAATTCGAGTTTATCACGTAAATACTTCTTTTTAAAACTTTAAGATAATTTTATTATTGTCATTTTCATAACTATTTAGTATTTTATTTTAGTAAAAATATTTATTCTTCATAAAATAAATTATATTATATGACTCGAAAAAATATTTGTATTGTAATAAATTATAAGCTAAAAGTTTAATAAATTAATTAGAATCTTAAATTTGTGAATTGTTACTTTAAATTGCAAATTGAAATCGATAAAATTCTCTTTTTTTCAGCTGAAGATGTCAAGAAAAGATGGAAAAATATCCGTAAAGCTTTTACAAGCACTTTACGTGCTAATCGCTCAAATTATATTTATCATGATAAATTATTGTTTTTAAAGGCCCATCTTAACTTAAAATCTCTTGAAAATAAAGATGAAGATGAACCAGTTTGTGAAAAAGAGAAAAGTGAAGTAAAACTAAATTCTTTTCAAAAAACATTGAAGGAAGAAGTGCCAAAAAATAATCCCTTTACTAAGTACGAAGCACTGCCTAATATTGCTAAAATTTCTCCACCTATGGATCAATATGCTAAAAAAAGAGCTAGTGAATTAGAAAACATTGAAAAGGAAATAACCGAGTATGCTCATCATACTATGAAAACTATGAATGCAAGTCATAATGAAGAAAAAGAAGATTGCTTTGAACTGGCTATCGGAGAAAGTTTACGTAATGTAAAAGAAGATTCTATACTTGACTGTGTCTCAGGAGTTCTAGATATATTACTTAAATATCAACATAAACCATAAACTATTTTGTATATGCATGAAGAATAATAATATTAATACAAAATACTTTAAAACTTTATTTATTTCATTTACTTTGTTTTTTTTTTTCAAAGATGTAAAATTACAATATGCATATGAGATTATGATATTTATTTGTTTCTTATGCAGTTTTCAATTTTGAGATTTTTAAATTTGTTGCTGAATGTATAACTAACATTTGACAGTTTATTTAAATTTTGTTTAAATTTTTATATAAATTATTGAAGTACTTACTAAAAATTCCATCTAGTATTTCGTTTTATTCATCAACCACAAAATTTTCAGATGAAATTATTATATGTACAGACAACATATTAATAATGTGTACGCATACGTTTTTTTTATCAAATAGGTTACTTAATGTTGCAATCGAAATTTCACCTTATCAAAATGACATATTAATGTGTACATCATTTATTAAACTTCTTTCTAGACAGTCAAAGATAAAACACTGAACTTGTCGAAAGATTCATCGTGCTCTCTGAGATTTAAGTTAGACATCCTGTTGTTCATAAAATCTATCAGTTGAGGACAAATATATGTATACAAAATCTGTTTAAATATTTAAAATCTGAAAATAATAGAAAACTGTTAATATACTCTAAAGATTCAAACATAAAAATTTAAACGAGTCTTTGAATTTAACTCACCGGCTACTATTTAGAAATCATCATTTATAATTGTACTGTTTAATTAAATATATTGATCTTGCCAAGGTATAGCTCCAACCGGAGAAGTGAAATATTGTGATAATAAATTTCTTTGATCCACCGGATTAATTCTGCCTTGCTGCAGATGATGTACATTATTTAATTGATTGGCATTTTCATTATCAATACGTGTTAATAAACTAGTCGAAATAATATAGTTATGCAAGCAAATAGTTGCTGCAACAATATTTTTTGAAGTTGCTAAATTGAATTTTAAAGATTTTCTTAAAATTGAAAACCTTGAAGTCAAAATTCCAAAAGCACATTCTATAGTCAGTCGAGCCCTTTTTAAACGATAATTAAATATTTTTTTTTCATAATTCAAATTCAATCTGCGACTATATGGCTTCAATAAGTGTGTAAGAATTGGAAATATTTCGTCAGCAATAAATGCAAGTGGTAAATTTACATCTGTATTTGGTAATGGTAAACTTGCAGGAATATTCAAATCATCATTTACCATTTTACGGTATAAGTCTGTATACGCAAAAACACTTGAATCACTACAAGAGCCTATAAAAAATATTATTAACATTAAATATTGGTTTTTATTAATATATTTATCAAGTATCTAAAAATATAATTACCATAATCACCAAGATTAAACCATGTAATTTTGTAGTTGGCATCGCATGTAGCTAACATGCTAAAACTGTAATATTTTCTGTAATTAAAAAACAGCGTACCAGATTTTCGTGGACAGTCTAATCGGAAATGTTTTCCATCAAGTGCCCCAAGGCAGTTAGGAAATTGCCATTTGTTCCAATAGTCGTTTACTATTGACAACCATCTCTGCTCATCAGGGAATTGAACATAAGTTGGCATTAAAACATTGCAAATTACTGAACATACTTCATTAATCATGAGGTACAAAATTTCTTTTGAAATCCGGAATGACCATGATGTACTTGCTACATCACTTCCATGTGCTAAAACACTTGAAAAATTATTTTATTTTCTTATTAACTATTGCAACACTTTTTGTACAATAAATAATAATGTTCATTTAGATTTCTATTTTCTGATTAATTTACCAGAGAACTGATGCCAATCGTAGCATTGGAGGAAGTGAAGGTCGTCTACTTGTTTTTAACAAATGAATTTTGATAAGATCGTGCAAATTAATAAATTGATTAAAACTCATTTTTGCAAATCTATGAAATTCTTCATGATCCCTTAGAGCAAAATGTTGGAACAATGTATTATAAGCACCATATCGATTTCTCTCCTGCATTGTCAAATGTGGTCGAACCCACCACCTTCTGAGAGCTTTCTTCTTCTTCTTCACGTACTTTAATAATATAAGCAATTTTATTAAATTTGCACACTTTACGAGTTTATTTATTCTTTGCTTCATTTTAAACCTTTCTGTAACAAAATTGAGAAACAATAAATAATTATTATCGTTTTATAATTAATTTCTTTATAATTATGATCTTACCTTGTCAACAATAGGAATATTTATAATAAAAGATGTTTTTAACAATAACAGAATTTTAGGTTAGGAGCACATCAGTCATGGGATGTATGAAATGAAGAAATACAACATATCTATTTGTTTTGGGTAGGTGGAATATAGGAAAAGGAAATGGAACAAGCAGCATCGCACGGAATACCATCGGAACACCACGGCACGGCAACAATACGGCACGGCACAGCACGACACAGTACGACACAGCCCTTATGTACATTCTCCCACCACTAGGAAGATGTCTGACACCGTTGCTGCATCAGAAGCAGAAATTGTGCAAGAAAAGAAAATCATCAGTGAAAAAGTGTTGCTGCTCAGTCTGCCAGATTGAGAAAATACTGTGTACAATTTACGTATGAAGCCTGATAGTTTTTTTTTCATGAGCCAGTGGGTCTCAAAATTGGTGTTAGCGATTCAGAAACCATGAATGCAGAAAACCATAATCAAAGTTTAAATCATTCGGATAATACAACAGCTCAGAACATTTTGAATTATCAACCTCGTGACCAATTAGATGTTTGTAATGCTATTAGAATTAGAGAAATAGACAACTTAACAATAGAATTAAGACAGTTACAAATGGAAAAAGATGAAGCTATTAGATTACTGGAGAGAAAACTAACTTTGTCACAGGTAGAAATAGAGGCATTAAATGTATTAGAAAATGAAACTCAGCAAGGAGCTTATATGTGGTGAACCTTGCTTCAATGCTTTCAAGTTGATCGATCCGGACCAGTGTTGTACCTGCCAAATACTATCTGTTACCTATGAAGAAAGGTTTTTTGCAACAGAACCTGCATAAACGTTTTCAAAGAAAGAGGGTATGTTTCTTATATGATCTTAAATGAACAAGTCACAAACCAATAATAATTTAATGTCTTTTGTCAATTTTGCACAGATTCTGCTCATTTTTATTTGCACGGAAGCTTGTCCAATGCTGTCAGGTCTGAACAATAATGGTGTGCAGCAACTAGAAGGATCCGGATGAGATCTCAAATTTCAATGTGCTCTCTCGCAAGCATCACAATCATCACAAGAAACAAGAAGGGCAAGCTTGCGGATAAGCTGGACAGCAAGTCTGATAACGACACATGTTGGAGATTAACCTTGCTGCTCTATCGTACATATATGGACTTCTGGATTAACTACTTGTAAAGCAGTCCGCTGAGGAACATCCCTTACTTTCTGCGTACCAGCACTTCTCACGAGCTCATGTCTCAGCACTTGGACAGTTCGACGAGCTTCTGCATGGATCTCTACTACTTGGCGACGGGAGAAGCTGGCGCGGTTACATGATTTTGTTCTTTGCTGTTTTGCAGAAGATATAGATAGGTATAAAATAAGATATAACAAAAATAACGTGGTTAATCTATGCATATATGATCTCTCATTTTCTAAAGAACATTTTGATCATATTTTCATGCTTGCTTCTTAATACTATTTACAGAGCACGCTGGAAATTATTTGAGACGTTCTACTTCAGAGCTGCTTCTGAGAGGAAAACTCGCTGGAGGAAATACTACTGGAAATGAAAGTTCCATCTACGTATATCCTCATAGGTATGAAATCGTACATATATGAAATACATGTATGCGAAAATGACAATTTCCATTACTGATGGAAAAAATTTCTTTTTAAAGATTCGAAAGACCTGATACCTCCACGCCGACACATTGCGTCGCTTGCTCCGGCGTTTTATGGGGTCCTGTAAAAGCTGGATTGAGATGCGTTGATTGCGGCCACGTATGCCATGACAAATGCACCGATTGGTTGTTATTGTAAAAAAGAAGACAAAAAGGATCTCTGTTTCTCAAATTTACAAAAATGGACTGTTGTCATGTAGGATTTTTTTAAAGAAATGAAAAGTAATGAATGTGATAAGAGACTAAAATCATAAGCTTGCCAATAGAATCAGTATTTGTATGAAAAAAAAATAGACATAATTATTTTACATATTAAGCAGAAACATTATTATAATCTTATAACGTGTGTTTAGTACATAATTGTACTGTATTATATTATAATACGTATGATCGTTTTGAATAAAAAATAAAAAAACGCCTCCATGAATATTTATTTAAATAAACTCCAAGCACAAACATTCCTAGACATACAGTAGAAACCTCCCTTCGCAGAGCTTCTACGGCCTACGTTAAGCGCCTGATAGCACTTCGACGAGCTTCGTCTTAGAGTTGATGAGGGTGATAGTCGACGTTCAGCCATTCAGCAGGGGCAGGTTCAATGTGCAGCTGCAGCAGGATGCATTCTAGAGTTCTTTCACAATTCAAGTCAAGAAAGAGACGTACTATTGTTGTATTGTTGTAACTTTATGCAGAAAAAATTGTGGAACGTTAATTTAAGTCATATTTATAGATTCATATATTTTACAGCAGCCTTTGTAATTTAATAAAAACGAAGATGTGAGAAGTGTGCTTGATTGTTTGAATAAGTAAGTAAAACACTTTGAATGTTGGTTCAGGTACTCACTGTATTGTATGCAAGGTATAGTATAATGTTATTATTTCAGTTATATATAACTATATTTGCATTACACGGTTCAAACATGCATACACACACACACACACATACACACACACACACACACACACACACACATATCTATATATCATATACAATTTTTATAAACTATGTTTCGAACATTTGATTCAAAATTTTCGATATCTGCTTCAACTTTTTTCTATCGGCCAATCGTTGAGCGAGTTTTTGCGAGCTCGACGTAATTTTGCAATTGAAAAACAATCATTTCCTAAAGATTAGTAAGAATATCTTGGTGTTCACCTCTGCAAGTGGTGCCGTTATTAGTTATTAACAAAATTAACTGCAAAATTTTGTTTTTTCAGCGATATCTTAAAAAGTATCAACTTTAGATAGAAAAAGTTAAATTGTAAATTGGTTATTATGATTAGTTGCATAATTTTGTATTCTTGTACTTTTTTCTCAAAATTCATATTTTTACCAAAAATTGACATACTCCCGACGCAGCAATCGCTGCGCCTTATCTATGTTTGTTCGTCAAAAATTTAATGTATTTTTTTAATATCGACTCTATTTTTTCTTGCAATATTGTTATTCGTATATCATACAATAAGAATATCTTGGTGTTCAATTCTGCAAATGGTGCCGTTATTAGTTAGTTATTAACAGTTATTAACAAAAGTAACTGCAAAAATATGGTTTTTCAGTGATATCTTAGAAAGTAGCAACTTTAGAGAAAAAAAGTTACAATGAAAAGTGTTTATTATTATTATTTGTATAAATTTGTATTCTTGTACTTTTTTCGCAAAATTTATATTTTTACCAGAAATTGACATAATCCATTTCCGCAGCAATGTTTGTCAAAAATTTCATGTATTTTTTCAACATCGACTTAATTTTTTCTTGCAATATTGTTATTTGTATATTCTACAATAAGGATATCTTGGTGTTCAGCCCTGCAAATGGAGCCATTAACAAAAATAGCTACAAAAATATGGCTTTTTAGCGATATTTTAAGAAGTATCAATTTTAGAGAAAACGTTTAAATGGTATATTTATTATTTTTTTTTTATTTATTTAGACCATATACATATGTCTTATAAAAAGACATCCTATACAGACAAACTTAGTTGTCTGTACATGGGGATGGTACATAAAAACAACCGCTGCCAATTCTTTGGCACGTAGCTTCCTTCAACCTTATGTATCGCTTTAATATCTAAATTGTTTTTACTTCATATATAATTCTATAAAGTTTTTATGCTTTTTCGTTTGATGGATAAAATTATTTAGAAATAATTATATTACATAATCAACGCGTAACTGAAAATATTGTTTGTACTATTTGGTTGCGTTAAAATTTATAATGATCAGGGCGGCAATTATTGGCATAAAATAGTATATTGTATATTGCAACTAGGGGGGAAAATTGGCTTTTTCTAGCGAAGGTGATATTTTGAGCACGAGTCGGACACGAGTGCTCAAAATATCACCCGAGTCCTTAGGAAGGAAGCAAAAGGACTCATAGTATACAGGGTAAAAAAACAAAAGTTTGAAGCTCAATATCTTTGAAACTAACTGGATTTATAAAAATCCCAAAGAAAGGGATCATTGTGCTATATAATGCTAACTAAATCCAAAATTTGAACTTGATTATTGCCTTTTTACTCCAGTTATCGCGTCACGTAGAAAAACGATTTTTTTCAGTTTTTGATGTTTTTCTCAGGATCTGCCCCATGAAATGACTTAAAATGTAAGTGGTATATAGTTCTAATTACCTTCAATAATCATATATTTTTTTAGAATGATTCGCTATTTAGTTTTTGAGTTATAACGATTTAAAAAAATTGCACTGTATGGTGTATAATAAAAGAACGACGAACGATAATATAAATTTTTCACGGTAAAAACATAGGCAATTTTATTCTCTTTCAGGTACATATTAAGCAATTTACTTTTATTAACTTTTCCGATAACTTTGTTGGCAAAAACTGAAATCTCAAAATAAAAAATCACTTAAAAAAACGCGTATATAAATTGTAAAAACGGACTTTCGTCCCACTATCTTCTAGCAAAAACAAAGAAAATGAGACTTGGCGGGTTAAAATCCACCAAGTAGAAGCTGAGAAACAGGCGTATACATACGCACACACACACACGCACACACACACACACACACACACACACACACACACACACACACACACACACACACACACACACACACACACACACACCACACACATATACATCCGTACAGACATTTTCTAAAAACACCATTTTTCGACTAAAAATTCATCAAAACACACTTCCCACATGTTTTTACACAAACTCCAAAATTACTATTACAAGGCTTCCTTAGGAAGGAAGCAAAAAAACTTAGAATCTAAACTTAAAAAAACTACATAAGTACAGGAAGATGTCGAGCCAATTCTTCCTGATAACAGTTTAAATATTAACGCAAAAGTTAAATAACAGTACAAAATAATCTCTCCTTTGATCAATCAATATTTCTCTCTTATAAATACTTTTAGTCCTTCTTAATCGCGACTTTGCTAATTCACAAGTGCTTTCAGATCATTTGTTAGCAAGTTGAAAATTTAACGCAACAAGTAGCTATTTTTTTTTGCTTATAGCTTTATCAATTATGGCCAATTGAAGACTCTTATTTCTAGTATTACTTTTGCTATTTATGATATTTATTTCTTAAACGTTGCATAATGATAGTGTAGTATACTTTAATGGAATAAATTGCTTTACTGTAAGTGGAGAGCGGTCTTGACGCTGAAAATTATTTTGTTTATATACACTCAGAAAATGGCCTGTTCGAAGCAAAGAGGATTTTCCTCTTGTCTAAATCGTTTTGATTCCGAAAGGAAATTCATTTGATTCCAGGCGAAGCAAAGAAATATTACTCAAGGAATTAAATTTTTTTGAACCAGAGGTTTTCCATTTCATTTTAAGTACCGTGTTCGTCTTAAAATGCCCAGTTTCATCTATGCCAACAATTGAAGAATCCTCTTGATTCAAAAGAATCATTTTCTCAGTAGTATTTTACAAAAAGGTTCAAAAAAAGAACACTATCCTCTTCCAACAAGCAATGAATGTACATCTTGACGTCAAGAGATCGTTTTCGGGTAAGAATCACAATATTTTTTTAGCAATAAACATTTTGAATGGTGAAAGATTTCTTCCTTTTCCGCTCAAAAGGAATCATTTTGTTTCAAACTTATTATCTATTAGAAGCAAAATTTTTTACTCTTGTGGCAAACTGATTCCTATTCGGGGAAATAGAATTATTTTTCTTGCGAGAAGATTATTTTCCTGTTGAATCAAACGGAGTGCCGCTTGGGGACATATTTAAGATTATTATCCTTTTGAGTCAAAAAGATTCATTTTTCCTCAAAAGGACTTTTTTCTGAGTGTAATTTTCAATATTTTCCTCTGAATACCCTGTATTAGATAAACACAATTATTGTACGCTCCACTCCAAGCAATTATGTCATAATTTACTAAACTTTGGTAAAAAGCATAGTATATCATAGTTAAAGTTTTATAGTCCATTATATTCCTAATTTTGGCAAAGATAAAAACTAAGTATTTTGTTTTTTTAACCAAATAATTTACATGTTTATCCCATTTCATGTTATAATCAAAAATTAGACCTAGATATTTATAACTTTCTACTCTTTTTATTGTACTATATTAAGTGATTATTGTCTATCTCAATATTAAGTGAGACAGGAACACTATGGCAGTAGCTACCATAAGCAATATATACAGTTTTATTAACATTTAAAGATAATTTATTTACAGTAAGCCACTTTGCGACTTCCCTAAGATATTTGTTCATTTTCTCTTGAGCTGACTCCCACGTGTTATCACTAGCAATGATAACGGTGACGTCAGCATAAGAAACAACAGCATCATCTTGCATACCTCTCAGTAGGTCATTAACGTATAAAATAAAAAATAACGGTCCTAGTATGGTCCCTTGGGGAACTCCGATGGGTATATCTTTGTATTCACTTTTCAAATTCTTTATTTTAACGCATTGTTTCCTACCAGAGAGGTAGCTGTTTATTAAATTTAAGGCACTGCCTCTTATTCCATATCTCTCTAGTTTATCCAATAGGTTTTTGTGATCTACCGTATCAAAGGCTTTAGCTAAGTCTAAGAAAGTAGTTATAATTGGTTTCAAATTGTCGATTTTTTTATATATTATGTTTGAGATATAATTTAACGCATCCGTTGTGCCTCTATTTTTAACAAAACCAAATTGTTTTTCTGATATGATATTGCATTCCATTAGAAATAGATACAACCTATTATACAAGATTTTCTCAAATATCTTTGCTAAGTTCGATATTAGTGATATCAGCCTATAGTTAGTCATACATGACCTGTCACCAGCTTTATAAATAGGAACTATGTCAGCTTGTTTTAGTGCAGATGGCCAGGAGGCTTGTTGTATAGACGTATTAAAAATATGTTCTAATGGTTTATCTATATAGTTAACTAGGAATTTGATCGTTTTTGCATTGATATTATCAACACCTCCAGTCTTGTTTTTCAATGAATCTATAGTTTTTCGAATCTCAACACAATTGGTAGGATATATAAAGATTGATTTGCTATTTTTATCTGGTAATGTAGGTTGATCTGTATCTGTATTAGGGATTTGTTTACTCAAGTCTAATCCTATTTTGCAAAAATAATCATTCATGTGGTTAGCTATAAATAATTCGTCTTCAATTTTTTGGCTGTTTATAACTAAGTAATCAGGTGACTTGTTTTGTTGCATATTTTTACTAAGTTTAGTATAAGTAGTATTCCATAGCTGTCTTGGATTGTTACTAATTTTTTTTATTTCATTATTCTCAAATTTGTATTTCGCATCTTTAATGACTCTATTTAAAATTTTTTCGTAATTTTTATATTCATTTTTTAATTCCAAATTAGTTGGGTTCAATTTCCACAATTTATATAAATTTTCTTTAGTTTGACACGAGACTTGGATTGCTTTAGTTATCCACTTTTTTCTTGGCAGTGCTTCTTTATTTTTTTTCTTTAATTTTTTGGAATATGTAGCTAACTCAAGACAACTATGTATCATTTGAATAAGTTCATTTACTGCATCATTTGGATCCTGTTTTGTCAGTACTATCTGCCAGTCAAAATTTTCAGCTATGATTTTTAAATTTTTATA
>CM053169.1:18489061-18505976 GCA_012977825.3 Pteromalus puparum | reverse complement strand
TGTCCATTTTTTCCAGCGTTATTTTAATCCTACAATTTAATTAGGACTGTATACTTGTTCTTTATTTACTCACATACTCTCAGCAAGTTATCTTTTTGAGTAATTTATGTGTTTGGTGTACAACTTTCCTCATGTTCATAAGTTTATGACGTAGTTTCATCTTTCTTCTTGATAACGTTTCTTCGTTTGTATTGATTTATCCTTTTATCAAATTAGTGAGATACCTTTTTGCTTTAATTCATCAATACTTCTCATTCATCTTTTTTTTTTATATATCATTAGAAACACGTTTTGTCTTTTAGGATTAGTTTTGGTACTTGATATAGCATTCAGCAAAAGTTTTGCTTTTAACGTCGGTATTTCATTTCTATTCTTATCTAATAACTCCTTTAATAATTGATTTTTATCTCTTAATTCTGTATTTATCTCCTTTAAAAAGGCATTTTCAAGTTTCAAGTTGGTATCCAATGATTCACTATTACTTTCTGTTAGAACATTTTGAAAATCTTCTAGTATCTGTTTCCTAATTTCTTGTTTTTCAAAGTGCTTTACTTGAGCAATTACAATCCTCGCATCATTACTCAGCAATTTATTGTCTACTTTTGAGGTTAGGTCTAGGTCCTCGTGTTCATGACAGATTCCTAGAACTTCACTCAATAGCACTGCTTTGTCATTTCTCACAAAATCACTAGTATAGTATACTTCTTCACAAATAATACACACTACTACTTTAACTTTTTTATTTGGATGATTTTTATAAGTTTTGGTAGGATCACCACGCGGCAAGCCTCCGCTCGCCACGGCCATCTTGGCCATGAATGTTGTTTATTATTATTATTTGTATGATTTTGAATATTTGTACTTTTTTCTTAAAATTCGTATTTTTACCAAAAATTGACATAATCATTCTCGCAGCACTAGCTGCGCAATATCTATGTTTGTTTGTCGAAAATTTTATGTATTTATTGAACATCGTCTTAATTTTTTCTTGCAATATTATTATTTGTAAATCCTACAATAAGAATATCTTGGTGTTCGGCCCTGCAAGCTGAGCCGTTATTAGTTATTAACAAGAATAACTGCAAAAGTGTGCTGCGAAGTCTATGTCAATTTTTGGTAAAAATATAAATTTTGAGAAAAAAGTACAAGAATACAAAATTATGCAAATAATAATAATAAACATTTTTTATTGTAACTTTTTTTCTCTAAAGTTGATACTTTTTAAGATATCACTGAAAAACCATATATTTGCAGTTAATTTTGTTAATAACTAATAACGGCACCACTTGAAGAAGTGAACACCAAGATATTCTTATTAATCATTAGGAAATGATTATTATTCAATTGCAAAATCATGTCGAGCTCACAAAAACGCGAAATCTTAGCTAGCGTGTGTATTATTTGGCTATGCATCATTTGTCAACGAAACGTCGCAGTGACAACGTTTTCACTCTTTCTTGAAAAAGTAGTTGCAATATAGACGATTGGCAAAAAAAATTACGAGGAAAATTGATTGAGATTTATAAAAAGTGAGATTTATAAGACCCGCACAAGAAAGACGATTGGCGACGGAAGATTTTCCTGCATTACGATTAGAAATCGCGAGGAGAACCGGTAGCGCAAAGACTCCAAGAGATTCAGCCATTAGTTGAGAAAGGTATATACGATTGATGTATTGTAATATAAAATAATATATTCATTCAATATAGTTTACTTTGTGCGAATTTCACCTGCGAAAAATGTGTTAAAAGATAGTGGTTATGTATAGATCGCTCGAGCTTGTTTACAGTTTGATCAACGCGTTTATTTCCGAGTATATTTATTTGCGTGCCAAATTTTCTGTTCGCAAATACGTGGCAATCTGTCCTTTTATACCTGCTCCTAACATACATTTGTAATGCATTTTCTTTGGAAATTATATGGCGTTTAATATCATACTGTATTTTTAGTTTGTTTTAAAATGTATGCGTGCGCGTGTATCTGGTGTTTGTGCGCGCGTGTGTGTTTTAGGTTAATAATAACCGTTTAAAAAATATTTATAAATACGATTGCACACAGTTTGTAAAATGTAGATTTCATAACAATGATTTTTTATCGAAGTGTCTGAGGATCTTTGCATTTATATAATTAATTAAAATTTTGAAACTGAGGGCGGCTTCAGAATTTTATCGGAGGATATTTTCATAAATATATATATACATATTATAATGTATACTTAAGGATAGCTATAAGACCAATCATACAATTATATACCTTTAAGCACTGATTCAAGAATTTAAAATGATTTCTTGTTAGCTGACAATTCCAATATTTTAGGTACAAAACTCATATTTCTCTAGTATATGTATTCAACGGGGGGTTCGGATATAGCCGTGTGAATCAGCTAATAAGCGAGCATAAGCTTTTTACAAGAACGTACGTTTAGTACGGCAATAACTTGACCGAAGCTCTTACTCTCCGGTGTATCGCGCCGCAGACACGACACGCGTAATCGATTTTTCGCGCTTTTTCCACCGTTTTCTCGGATTTCAGAGCTGTGTGTGTATATAATACATAATGCACACATTAGCGGCAGCCGTCGATTCGGCCTTTTTTGCCCTCCTTTCGCGGCGTAATAATCTAATTCTCGATACTGCAGTGACACCGCTTATTCTCCTCGCGGTGGATAAATATATTTATATTTTAAACTAAAGAAAATGTTTACGTTAAAAAAGACGCATATATAAATTGCCAATTACCCGCAGCGCCGATGATGACGGCCGGCGCACGTGTAATTTTCCCTCGGCTTGCAAAATTAAATTATATACGTCCATATCATACCGAGCGAAAATAGAAGAACCGAAGAGAAAGATGGAGAGAGAAGATGACCTTGGCGAGAGATTTCTGTGTAAATCTCCACGATAAATCCGCACGCGCAAAGGCCGTTAAAGGCTACTTTATATTTCGATGGCCGGAAAGCGTTGTGGAGAAAGATTCGCGCATCGGAAATTATTGTCGATGATGACGAAAGCAAGAAAGAGATATACTTATATATGGGCACTCAGGAGCGTGCGTACGCGATTTTAGATACGGAGGTATAAAGCGCAAGCATTCTTCGATTCAGCGAACACGTGTGGAGCGTGTGAACTCTTTCTCGGTCAGCGTTGCTGATGAGCCGGTCAGTGATTATCTACGAGTGATCGAGTCTCTCGATTATGTTATAACCGAAATGTTCTTTAATATTACTGCTAAAGATTTGTGCCGACTGCGACACTCATTAATTATCTTTCTCTCGCTCGAAACCGTTAGTATACGTGCTTCAAACCCCGTACGTCTGTTTAACACAGTACACACTACTAGAATACCTCATACACCTCGTTTCTAAAATATAAAAACTCCCTGCAGTAGCGCACGTACGTAACTCAATTACTCCATAATTCACCAAACGAAACCGCGAGAGCACGTGTGTGTATTATAACCGACTCTCGGTGCCGCTTATTCCAAAAAGAAATAAACGTACACCACGACTCGCACGTCGTAAATGCTTTCTGGGTCGTTTAAGTCGCAGCGATTAGTGTGCGCGTGAGCATTACTCTCCTAAACTCCTTTGGCGCCGGTGTATATGTAGCTCGATAATGTCAAGGTGGCTACGACCACGGCGCAGAGTAATTTTTTTTCTTCTCTCCGTGCGCGCGCGCGGTGTATGCAAATTCGGAAGTAAAGCGCAGTCTGATATTTCGTCGTAAAAAAGTGAATACGAGAGAGACAGGTATGCACATACGAGCTTTAATTGTTTTCTCTTCGTGTGCAGTAGTATAGTGTATAATGGCGCGTGTACGCGCGTATATTGCCCGCGAGAAAACGCAAATGTGGGAGAGAATTAAGAGACGTATAATGCGCGCGAGTTTTCTGTTTTTCTAGCCCCTCAATTTTCTCAGAGCCTATGCACACAGAGCTCCGGGCCAGCGGCTGTACTACCGTGTTCGTTAATTGATAAGATAACGCTGCTCGGTTTATTTCGCTGTAATATGGATGCGGTGTACGTGAGAGACGAAAAATCGTATTCAATCTTCCCTCGCGATATAATTATTACTCTTTCCATCGTCCGACGAGCAAATAGCTGCAGGTAAGCTGCTCTCGCCCCGCCGAAGAAAAAAAGACGAGCAGCTGCACCAATAAAACGAGACCTGCGCGTTAGATATATAATACACACTCAGGAAGAAACTGAAAACCGGCGGCGCGTTGCTCAACGCGGCAAAACCGCGATGCTCGCGAGAGCGTGATTGCATTTGTTGAGCAGTGTATACGTTTTGAAACATCGAGCCCCTTCGAGCCGAAGCCTAAATATACAATTCGGCCGTAGCGCGCGCGTGCCCCATCCAAAAAAGCCGTCCTTCATCATGCTCTATACTGCAGCACCGCGTTGCAAACGTGCATGGGTGCATGAACTCAATCTCGCGCGAAAATTGTAATGTACTGGCATCCGCTTTATAGAGGAGCGTTGCTCGTGACGAAATCGCCGCTAACCCTCTGGCTAGCTCTTTCTCTTAGATCTATATGTATATAGATGCGATCTCCAAAAGCATAAACTTCCAAAACTATTCCCCTGACTCTCCGACAAAACGTTATAAAACGCCGTGTATGTAATACGCCTGTATATGTGATCTATACCGATAGGGAACTAGTCTCGTTTCGCAATCGATCGATCGCCGAGGCTGCAATCATTATATACACGTCATCATCGTCGTGGTCATCGACGTCGTGAAGCCTGTGTTTATGAGCGACGATATTTCCACGTGTATCCGCAGATTCTATTATAGCCTGGTTTTCGTATATTATATATTGAAACGGTCCAAAAAGGTTAGTAGAACCGCGTGAGATTCGAGACTCGAGGTTAGTTAAAGGGAATATAAGTACACTCAAAGATCGTTGCCGGACCCGGGATTACCCCGCACTATCGGTTGGGTAATCGCAAGCCTCCCTACCCCCTGTAGCGGATATCCACCACGGGGACGCTGCTCGTGTGTAACGGGAAGGTGAGTGTATGGGACAAGACTAATGTCCAGGGTTTAAATAAAATATAAAAACTATTGTCGATCTTGAATCAAACTTTATTAACGAAGTTTAACAAAAAAGGTCCTTGCACGACCTCTTGCTCTGTCGAGTCGCCGCTGCCAACTGACGTAACGCGCATTAGTCGCCGCCGAAAACTCGGGCCCGCTAAAACAAAGGGCTTTCCCGAAGACCACCGAAGGGACTCGAAGCAGTGCGAGCGCTCCTCTATATCTATATATAAACACGGATACATTTCCCGTGCGAACGCCTCCCACCACTCGACCACTGGCCTGGCAGTCACAGAACATCCCGTCGACTGCTCCGCACTGTGGTTGATCTTCGCAATCCGTGGAGAAACTCCCAATTTGAGATCTAAGCAGTCTAGGAGCAATTAAAAATTACTCCTAACCGTGTTGGCCTAACGCCACGAATCGTCCCCCAATTCGCGCTCATAGGGTCAAATGGCTGAGAAACGTTCGCTAAACTAACGCAAAACTAAAAAATATAAATTAATAATTATAAATGCGCCACACTCGCTTTCTTCCCCGACAACCCCTCGTTACGTCCGGAACAGTGAGGGGGGAGAAATATCCCTCTTATTCCACACACTTAGGTAAACCACGCAGCGTCAGACTGGTATGTGAGGTACTACAGTCTCACTACGAGTCTGTGATCAGATGAGAGCCCGGGGTACAGGGTACTACCATCCTGAACCGAAGGATCACCTGTGAGGAGAGGAGAGGATATTAACTAGGTGTGAAAATCAAGATATCTATACTTAATTACTTGTATTTGAATCAATAGAAATTACATGATCTGACTCTTAATAACTAAGGGGAGAGGGATGGCCGGCAGATGCACTGTTCAAGAGCGCTATGCTCGTAGACTACTAAGTACACTGGAAGCCGAAGCAATAGACGAGTACTACCATTCGTTCTATAGCTCCATATGAGAGAGTCAGATCACAAGTGACTCGCTGCTTAGCTCGGGTTCCTTATATACCCGTCGCCTTCCCTCTCCCTAATGTTGTAGGGAGTACCGTCTCCGATCTCTCTCTAGCGAGGAGAGGGGATGCCGCCATGTTGAGAGAGCGAGCCGGAACGAGCGAGCGAAGCCTCCTGCGCGAGGCTCAGTGTACCTTAGGCCCCCGAGCCGTGTACATCCCTGCTACAATAAATATACTTACCACGAATTTGTTTCCAGTCTCTTACCGCATCATCCTCGAGAGCAGTGGGCTCTCCTGGTCGTTCCTGGACCACAACTTCCCACAATGTTATATGCTCGCACGCCCTCTACCCACGCTTGGGTAGATTAATACATGGTGACAGCTAGCGCCGCTTAGTCGGTAACTTATCGGTGTCGTTAAATTATCCGTTGTTGCTCTCTTACCGACCTCGCGGTGTTGCCGTCTCAATATACATACATACAAAAATAATATCCCAATATCAGACAATTTAAATTTTATTTAGCAAATATAATATATTTCAATATGAACTTCAATATTTATAAAGTAAAGTATAATTTATACATGTCGCACAACTATATATTATTACAATTTCGTGTTTAGTATTAGTTATTGCGTTATATTAGCAAATTAATCAGTAATATGCTTGTGCAAAATTTGATTTTGTATATTTCTGAAGAGTTCGAACAGGCGCGTCAGTGTTCTGGATTTTGATTATTGCTTTTCTTTTTTTTATAGTTTTTGGAAATATTTTCATGGGCCTTTAATTATCAAGAACTATTAAATGATGTGTTTTTTATAACAAACCAAAAAGAACAGAGAGCCTTGATCGGGACATAAGCGCTATGAAAGATTATTCGAATACTGAGGTTCTGCCGTTCAGCGTAATCGGGATGGTGCTCGATTCTGGGGACCCACCGGGCCTAAAAAGTTGTGTTTTTTTTTTGCAACGAATGGAATGAGAGTAGTTAAAACAAGGAGCATTGATTGGGGCGGTTTTTTATATGCTGGCAGCGTCTTGGAGACTTTGTTTTTTTTTACTTATATATTTATATTGGTATTTACGATTTCAGTAAAAGTAGTAGTGAAAAAATTAAAAATATAGCATTAAATGGCAACTATAACTGATTACAAAAACAAGTAAGTATTAAAAATGTATTAAAAAACATTTTTAATGATTTTATTACAGATCAAGCGCATTAATGATGGACGAAAGTGATAAGATGTCTATTTTCAATTCCCCAACAATTATAGCAGAAAAAGGTGATTAATAATATATTAAGTGAACGTAAATGTACATGTTAATAGTGTTTTTGCGATAGCAGTAAGATTGCATTTCTTTTTTTGACACTCTGCTTGCGAAATTCGATTTGTCCTTAATGTTTAGAGAGTACAGAATTATACGAACAAAAATGAATACAAAAATAGTATACGATACGTGTACACGCGGGAGTGGTTAAGTATCTATTTCAGGCACTTGTATCGTAATATATTATTTTTAAACCATTTTATTTCTATGTATATAGGTTTATGTAATATTATTTTAGCTCTAGAGCTTGAAATTGATGACAACACACCGTTTAACTTCGAGCAGAATGGTCAACAGTGGGATTATGGAGATGAACCTGAAAAAAAAGGTAATGATAGTCATACACAAATAGTTGCGGATTTTTGTGAGCATGATGATTCAATGCGAATAAAATTACATAAAATCAGTAGTATAATATGCAGTTTTCCATCATCGTACGTAAAAGATTCAATCGCTTTAACTTGGAGGAGCTCTATTTGTCGTCTGATTAGTCCGATACAAACAGCGCGTTTGCGGTTTGATTTTAATTCGAAGTTGTATTTTAAATTTGAAGAATTTGATAGAAAATTTGATTTGAAATTGATGAATTAAACCTCAAAGAAAATACTTTCACAATATAAGGAAATTTTTATTTTGTACCAAAAAGGATAGTCTGCACCTGACTCTTATGAATGAGTCGTTCACGTATGTGAATACGTATTGGAAAACTCAAATTACTGAAAAGTAAAAAATTAAAATGTGCGGAGCGCATATAAATTCGCTAGTACATTAAAACCTGTATCATCTTGTTTTAAAAAACCAATATCCGCTTCTTCCTTGTTTTTGTAGCTATATTACTTTAATATTTTGATGTTTTATAGAGCTCAATTTCGTAGAAGAGCATTGTTTAGCCTGGTAACAGGATAAATCGTCGTCGTCGTGGAGAAAGCGATAACGGGAGCGAGCGAAACGGCGAATATGGGGAGTGCATAATGCTCGGTGCATGTAATGTGAAAATATCGAAGGTTGATGTTAGTTACATCTTGCCGCGCGTACTTATGACCTGGTTTTGCACAGCACGCGCGGCCGTTTACGTGCATCATCATTTCTTCCATTTTTAAAAAAATTTTTTTTTTGTTGTTCGACTTAACTTGCAGCGCTGAGGCTCTTCTTCTTTTGCTTTGTTGCTGACGATATCGCTCGATCAGAGGATCAGGATTTTGCATTATAGGGTTTATGAATGTTTAATGTTAACAAAATTCTTTTACCTACAGTGGGATAAATGCATAACAGATTTCCTTGGGTTGATCAAACTAACAATCCTAAGTATTTGCGATGTAAGCTTTGCGAAGCTGAATTTACAGGAACTAAATATTGTATTGAAAGACATGCTAGGTGCTTCCATCCACATTTGCTTACGGATGAGCCGAAGCCAAAGAAGAGGAAGATTTTCCACGAATCGGAGCTATCACCGCCTCAAGATTCCAATAATGAAATACCTCATGGATATGATCATACAGTAACGACGCACCAGAAGAACGATTGAAAAAAAAATTAATTACGATTATGCAACTGCAGTTACCAAAAAGTGGAATGAGAACGAGGAATACAAAAAAAACATTGATTTGAGTGATATCAAGAATGATAAAGTCACTTGTATCCCATGTAAAGCAGGTTTGAAAGCCAGGAATAACATCATTGATATCCATTTGACAAGTGAAAAACACTTGATTAGCACTAATATGAAGCCCGATCCTTTCAAACCCGATGTCGCAGCCGCTGAAATAATGTATACAAGTACGATGTTAGAAAACAATCTGTCCTTCCTGCAAGCTGAAAATGTACTTCATGAGTTAAAAGAAATCATACCTGACTCGGAACTACTTAAAAAAATGAATGTTGAAAGAAAAAAATCTCGTGCTATAGTGGAAGACATTCTTGCTCCGGCACACAAAACCCGCTTAACTAATATTTTGAAAAATACAGAATTTTCTGTATGTATTGATGAATCAACAGACGTTTCGATTCATTCATCAACATGCATTATGGTTAGATATTTAGATAGAGAGAATAAAAGAGTCCACGATACGTTATGGGATGTGATTCCCGCTTACGTAAAAGGCAAGAAAATTAAAATGGATGCTCAGTACGTATTTGATAGTGTAATACAAACCTTTCAAAATGCTGATGTGCCATTAGAGAATATAATTGCTTTCTGTTCAGACACATGCAATTTAATGATGGGCGAGAAAAACTCTGTATCAACAAGATTTAAAAAACTTTAACCAAACGTAAGAATTGTAAAGTGTGAATGCCATATAGAAAATTTGGTTGCTCAAGATGCAGTTAAATTTTTTTCACCAGAAATTGTAAATCTTGTGACGAGCATATACAATTATATAATGAGCAGTGCAAGACGTGTTACCGATTGGTATACATGCCAAATCGACTTAAGTCTTGACGCATTGATAATTTTAAAGTACAATTCCCTTAGATGGCTATCATTATATCGAGTAATAATACGAATATTACGCAGAAAATTAGCTTTAATTACATATTTCGAAAATGAAATTATAAACAATGGCAAGAATCCTGATGAAACTGCTTCATATATTTATGAGCAATTGAAAGATCCACTCATTCATACTTCTTTACTTTTTTTAGAAGCTATCCTCTCTAGATTAGTAAGAGCGAATGAAGTCTTGCAGAGTGAGAGACCTATTATACGGGAAAGGTTTTCAGAAATGACCCAAGTATACGATGATTTTTTGAAAATGTACATGGCAGAAGAATATGTTAACAATACAACAATAGAAGAAATTAATCCAGAAGAAGAGAGTCAATTTTTGAATTTGTCCGAGATTTATATTGGTAGAAAAACTGAAAAATACTTCAATACATATAAGAAAGTACTGGTAGATAAAGATAATACTGACATTAACGAAAGTGAGTTAAACTTTAGAAAAACGTGCCAACTAATGCTTATTAGATGTTGTCAAATAATGAAAGAAAAACGCAGTACAGAAGATAAAAGATTCTTCTTCAATGAAAAAAATGCTCTGAATAGAAATTTTAAAAAGGAGTATTGCGACCTTCAAGTTGCTTTTGAAGCATTTCCACAGTTTAAAGCATCAAAGGACTCTGACGCAAAAATAAAAATAAATGACTAATGGTCTTTAATTACAGAATACAAATTTCCATATGAGTTTGAAGTTAAATTAAAAAGTGCTAAACAAACAGATGAATTTTGGTTTGTTCTTAATGATTATTATGATAAAAGTAATAAGAAATTATTTGAAAATGTATCTAATTTTGTACTAAATGTTCTTTGCATTCCAAATTCTAATGCTGCACCTGAAAGATTATGGAGTGCACAAGGATTAATTAAAACGAAAATTCGGAATAGATTATCTTTCCAAGTTTTACGTGCGGTTTTGTTATCACGACAGTGCATAAAAGATAAGGGAGGTGCACTAAAATTTATACCCGATAATGATATGATAGAATTAATGAGATGTTTACGTACTACTAAAACAAAATCTAAGAATAAACAAAGCAAACAAGAAGAAATTGATGGACAAAGCGAAGTACAACGCAAGTATGATAATATTGTTTTAAGTCGTGAATTAATAGAAGCATGTGTCAACGAAGAAATGATGTTTAAAAAAAATACGCTGATCTTGACGAGTCAAATGATATGTGTGAAATTACCTTTTTTGATGATGATGAAGAATTTTTTAGCACTTTTGATAATGAAATGGCATAATTACAAGTAGGCACATTTGAGGCAACGATGGAGACTAAAAATGAGGATAATCTCTTTTCACATGCTGACCTCGATAATTATAATAAATCACAGACCAATCCAGCAAAATTTGGGGAAAAAGCCGATTTCAAAGACTCTAACAATATTACTACGGATTTTTGCATTGTAAATCCAAATTTCGAAATAGGAAAATTTGAGGTTTAGGTGAAAGAAATCGATAATGATTTATTTTTAGATGCTAATGTTGATTATTATTATGATACACCTCAGATAAAAGTAAAAGAATTTGAGAAACCGGCGCAAAATGAAACAAGTAAGATACTAGATGACTTTGTAAATATTGAGACAGATGTAAAGACTGAATTTGTTTTGAAGAAAGATAAGAAACACTATGAAAAGGAGGATATTTCAGCTGTCAAGCACGTTATTCCTGTAACTCCATGTGGGCAACTGCATCAGTTAACAAAAACATACAAAATTTTAAATAATGGCTTATTCGACAATGATCAGTATTATTTTGTTTCGAATGAAAATCGAACACTAGGAAAGTACAGAGGAATAATCAATCATCCAATTAGAGATTATAGAGATTTAGATTATAATAATAGAAAGCCATATATTTGCACGGCAGACTATCAAGTATATCTATTCACTAACGAATATAAATGTTTGAAAAGAGGAACTTCTAACATTAAAGATTTATATGTCGATGGCGATGTAGTAGATGCGTTTAGTATGATAAAAGAAAATACTTGGAAAAGTGCTATATCTGTTCCCACGCAACATACAAAAATATTATTAAAGGATATTTCCGAAAAAGAAATTGACAGTAATTGGTTTATGTTCCACCTAACAGGACAATTTAAAGGAAAATTATTAATGCCTTATGAAAGTAATGGTCATTGGTGTTTGTTCATAGCTGACGTAGACAGACAAATATTGCATCACATTGACCCCTTGTTTGTAGAACAGAAAAGTAAAAAAAGCAGACGTGCAATTCTTTGCGTCAAAAGTTTTTTAAAATGCGTAAGTCTCTCAAAGCCGATAACTAACAATAATTTGCAAATTAATTGGCGTTACGAGGCATTTACAATTGAACGACCATTACAACACGATTCATTTAACTGTGGGATATATGTTATGTACTATATGGATTGTATAGGTCGTGAAGAATAGTTTGATTTGAATTTTGATGCACAGCTATACAGAGAAAAAGTGGCAAGTGTATTAATTACAGAATCAGAATGTATGAAACACGTATGTTTATACTGTTTTACGGAAACAATTTTTGAAAAAGTAATTTGCATATGCTGTAAAAGATTTGCTCATCTGCAATGTTTAACACGTCAGGGTATTGATGTTCCCACGAACACACATTCATATAAATGCAAATTGTGCTTAAAAAATGAAATTAAGTAAATTTAATTTGAGACAGTTAAATTATGAAGCATACGATTTATAAAATGTCGAAGAAATGATTAACTTTTTGATGTTATAAAATAATGCCAAAGAAAAATGATGGAGGCGTTTAACGCCATGCAATTGGAGACGTTATACACTCTGTGCAATTAGAGGCGTGCAACGCCATGCGATTGGAGGCGTTCAACGCCGTGCAATATTTAATGTGCTATATTTGTTACGTGACTTTTAAAGCGGAACAAATTCTGTATATTAAATAAGTAAGTCATACATATCAACTATGAGGCGCTTTCGCCGTGCAATTTGTGTACATGTGTATATATTGTTTAAAGATGTATGTATTGAATCACAAAATCAATCCTTGAAATATTTTAAATATGAAATCAATCGACGCAGTATACACGTACACAAATGTAAGTCATACCGCATCAAAGCCGCACCTCTTTCATATTCAATAACACTCCAATAGTGCAATTAAATATGGAAAATTGTGTATTTATTGGCGTATATAGTCGCCTAGACAATGGTATTTAAGAATAAAAAATGATCGTAAATACGATTTGATGATGCATACCATGTCTGGTGTATTTAATTTAACCCGATGAAAAAGCAATTTATCGATCATTATGTATGGTTAAGCGATCATATTATTATCGATCATTATGTATATGAAGCTGCAGGACATGCGTCGATTATTTGCTTTTCTCTCTCTTTCACTCTTTCTCTCTCTTATGCACCCGAGGGGGCATCGGTGCTGCACGCGCATTTTTTTGCGGATTGGAAGTTCAACGTGCATGTATACACACTTTGAGAGTCAGGATTCCATTTCAGGGGAGACGCGCGCGTATAAGAGTAGTAAATACTTTTCCTATGAATGAGTTTGATGGCCTTGTTTGCAATTGAGTTATTTTAGAAAAAATGCATTTGATTTTTCCACCGATAAATAATATTTAGTATATTATGTATTATTACTATTATACATGTGTGAAATAATGTATGCTTTGAAAAAGTTAAATATTTATTATTTATTCATATCAATATAATATATATGCATATTATATATCGGTTTAGAAATTGTATAAATTATACTTATATAAAGCTGTAATGTTATTTGCAAACTGTGATTGTTGTGATAGGAAAGTTTCACATTTATAATAGGGTTAGAATAGAGAGATATAAGTTTACGGTATACATTGTAGTAGCGAGTTTTTATGTTATTTTATAAGAAAATGCGATGGAACGATTCAGCAACCCGTCGTACATCAGCATCGAATTCCAGCCGATACTGAGTATGAGTTCGATGTGTCATTCCTCTACGCTTCATACTTTATTCTTTTGCATATGTATGTGCTCGCTTGAAAGCCTGTTTTGAGAGGTGGAGATATTGCTTATACTAATCAGTACTTAACATCTACGTATTTTGATTATGAAGTACAGCATAATTATAAACACGTGTGTAATACCAACTATACTAAAGGGCAAAGTTATTAATCGAATGAAAGTATGAATGCGAAGTAGAATATAACGTTTAGCATAGTTATTGTAACTTTTGTATATATAAACTGATGTTTATGCGTCAAACTAAGTATAATGTTATTAATTAATTAATTATAGTGAAATACTACGTGTGCGATTTCGTCTAGTTATATCTATTATATGCTAAAATATATTACTCACCGTTAACATTTGCAATAACTATCAGATCATAAACTATAAAATCAATGAACAAATTGTTATAAACACAACGTAATGTTAAATTTTTTTAAAACTTCGATTAATTACTATTCGTACGTCTTGGTAAAACAAAAATGTAAATACTGAAATTTGAAACACATTGGAAAGATAATCACATCTTTATAAGTAATTGAGCATTATTTAAAAATAATGGTAAAATAATACAAAAAACCACTGCCAATTCTTTGGCACGTAGCTTCCTTCAACATTATGTATTGCTTCATATCAGAATTGTTTTTACTTCATATATAATTCTATTAAGTTTTTTTTTGTTTGATGGATACAATTATTTCAAATCAACTATATATGTATAATTAAATCTCTCTCTCTCTCTCTCTCTCTTTCTTTCGCATAGCTCACATAGCTAATTGTTAAACTGATCTCTAGAAGACATCACTCTCCCTTTTTTACCTAACATCTTATTCACTAACACTTTAAAATAATTTTATTTAACGTAAACTTTGTATTAATTTAAATGATATTGTTTCCTCACCACCAAGCGGTAGATATATCGGCGCGTTTTTTTTGTAAGGAAATGTAACAGTTTTCATATCTTAATATTTGTCTATTAACTAAGCTGAAATATTTTACAATTTTCTTTTACTTTTTTTGTACCCGCACGTTGGAGTTAAAATTACTTAACCTACTTGCCACTGTGAGAAAGCTAGAGATATAAGCGATACCGTTTTCAATTATACAAAATATACAAGAAGTGAAACGAAACAAACCCAATAACTGCAGTATCACATTTTTAATTGACATTTCCGAAATGTCCAGAAAATAATCTAGATCTGATTCTGTAATTTTTCTAAGTGTACCTATACTTTCACCCCTTGTTGATATAGTGTTATCAACAGCGGCATTCGTTGGTAACACACTCTGATTCCTAACTATCATGTGACAACCAAATTTGAGTGGTTTAAATCTTGTTGTTGAATTAATTCTGATTCTCTCTAATATTACTGCCTTTTGAACTACCGATTCTAGTATGTGTATGTTTGCATTCAAATTTTGATTCAGAATGATGTCATCAACAACGGCATTCGTCAATGTCATTCTGATCTCTAACTGTGTTGCTAGATAGTAATTCTAATTTCGATTTCAAAATGTCAAAATCTAAGGGGTCAGAACCCGAAAAACTGTCTAAAATTGATCTTGCTTTGCCTCTCAAGCAACCAAAAAGAATTATTAATTTGTTTACATTATCCCACTTATTAACGATCAAAATCAATTCGAATTGATTCAAATATTCTTGAAACGAATCCATCCCATCGTGATTTTTTGGTTCAAAAGTATATCCTAATCTACCAGAAGTGTCATCTAAGTTCATGTCCGTATTTGTGTTTGTATAATGCAAAAGACTTAGCTGCTTAAATCGATGTTGTAGATCCTTTTGTTTATCAAGCAAATTCTCACAGTTGTTTATGAGAAATTGGTTTAATCGATGTTGCCTTACCATCTCCTTATTCCAAACCACCGCCATGGAACGCTGGGTCAAATGAATCTCCAAACTTTTCCGAATAGCGCGTTCATGCTCAAGCTGTATCCTAAGCTTGTTCGCTTCTCTCAAAAGATCATCCACTTCCTCCATAGCAGACATTAGTGTTGGGTTGTGGTTGCCGTGTGATTGGTTTGTGGTGTCGAAATTTCCTTATCCATTTGATAACATCCCGGACGAACCCCCTAAATGTTATACTCGGGTTCAGGTATAATAAGAAATAACATTTATTTATAAAACCAACATAAACTCAGACTTTATTTGATAACACACAATTATAACACGTCTGCTCTCAGTAGCTGTCTTAACCAGACTGATCAAAATAATCACATTTAGAACATCGTTGATCTTGTTGTCAAGGGCGTTCCTATGTGCGATTCCCATGTTCGAATCCCACATACATAATTATATATTTGTAGAAATTGTAAAAAGTTGAGCATAAGCGAGGAATAAATATAAAACCAAAACTCTTAAACTCGCTACCCCACGTGTCATGAGTTTTAATGACAATAACAAATAAGCATGCAAAAGGAGTAGGAAATTGAGAACTCTTTGACGCATAGCATATTTTCAAAAATTTCAAAATTTTGAAAAATTTCAAAATTTTTAATTGCCGTAGACTACTTAAAATTAAAGTAGTCTATAGAATAACATTCGATAATCATGATGTTTTAACGAAAAGTTCAAAATTTAGTTTCCGAGATATAATGATAAGGATATAGTTCGCGGAACGTATCTAAAATCACCAGTGATCGAAAAATCGCCATGAATATACGCACATGCGTAACTGAAAATCTTATTTTTAACGAATTAATAAAACAAAAACAGCAAAAAACGAGTCTAAGTATAGATTAAAATCCATTAATGGAAACTGAGATCGAAGCGATACAGTTTTCAGTTATATAGAGTATACAGGGTAAGAAAACAAAATTTTGAAGCTTAATATCTTTAAAACTAACTGGTATCATAAACAACCCAAAGAAAGAGATAAAGGTGCTATATAATGCTAACTAAATCCAAAATTTTAAATTGATTATTGCCTTTTTACTCCAGTTATCGCATCACGTAGAAAAAACGACTCATAGTATACAGGGCGAAAAAACAAAAGTTTGAAGCTCAATATCTTTGAAACGAACTGGTTTTATAAAAATCCCAAAGAAAGGGATTATTGTGCTATATAATGCTAACTAAATCCAAAATTTGAACTTGATT
>CM053169.1:18444784-18489051 GCA_012977825.3 Pteromalus puparum | reverse complement strand
TTACAATAAAATAACTGTGCATTTCGCATATACACGCGTGCTTCGAATACACGCTTTTTATATTATAAAAATTAATAAATAATTACGTGTATTTCGCATATACACACGTGTTTCGTATACACGCTTTTCTTATGACAAAAAACTACTTTTGAGATGTGCAATTTTTTTTCCCAGAAATTTGAAAAAAATGAGTTTATTTATAAATGATGCATTGTATAAAGTTGAAACTTGGTATAAAAGCCCTTGTTATGTCTTTCAACAAATTTATACAGTTTAGTGACTTAAGCGTAACCAGAAGATCTAGTTTGTTCTAAATTGTCGCTTTTAGCGCAAGTGTTTTCGAACAAAGTAGATCATCTGATTGTAGTAAGTGCATCAAACTGCTGAAATATAGTGAAATACATTACGAGGGCTTATTATATCAAGTTTCAAGTGTATACAATGCACCACTTTTGAGATATGCAATTTTAGTCAAAGAAATTAAAAAAAAAATGAGTTTATGTACAAGTGATGCAATGTTTAAACTTGAAACTTGGTATGCAAGCCCTTGTTATATATTTCAACATATTTATACAGTTTAGTGACTTAAGTGTAACCAGAAGATCTAGTTCGTTCTAATTATATGTTTTTGGCGCAAGTGTTTTCGAACAAAATAGATCTTTTGGTTACACTTAAGTCACTAAACTGTATAAATACCCTGGTAGAATCGTTGCCGGGTTCCTGGCGATAAACCGAGCAGAATTTCCCAATATCGCTAGATTTAGGGGAACGGATCTCGCTGGAAACTCGCGACTGGCGACATGCATTTTGTATGTCGTTCTGTCTAGAAACCAGACATTGAGTTAAAATATGAATTGAGACTATTTATTGATACTGAATACAGTAAAACGATCATGAACAATGATATTATAGTAGATATAATTAAATGATCAATTATTTTAGTAAAAATTTACTTCTTTTGTGAGAGAGTAATAATATTTTAATTTTTAATTAATAATTTATTTATTAATAAAATAATTTTACATTACATGCATAAAATTAGACAACATGTTGAGATCAATATTTTGTTAACATATAAAATTAGTTATAAATAAATATTATTATGTCCACTTCTTTACATTGCATAAAACGTCACTTAATGCAGTAATCATATCTTTTTCTTCAGTGGATAATCCTTTTTCTGTTCTGATCCCCGCTACCACAACTACGAATAAAATTTTTTTATGTATATAACCAGAAGAAATAAATAATTTGGCATTAAGTGAGAAAATTAGTGAATTACTTACTATCCATGCACTTTGAGAACTCGTTACCCCTGAATTGCTCTTTAGATTTGTCATTCGTTGATACTCTCATGGCAGTGTACTTTGACGCAACATCTTTGGATAAAAATCTTTTTAACATATTGACATACGATTTAGACAATACATAGTTTTTGTCCATGTGTAGAGTCAATTCGAAGCACTGAAAACAATGTAAATATGTATATACTATTAGTAATAAATTAGTTTTAAAGTAAATGACTGAAAATATTTTCTTACGGTATCATTTTTTAGAAACTTATTCTGTTTTAAGTCTTGATTGAACTGTTTGAACCTTTCTTTTGAAGTAAAAGGTATTTCATAGTTGTACTTGAACGCAAAATCAACTCTGTTATTTACTATATTAACAACTCTCTTGTCGAGTAAAAAGTTGCTCATTGTGTTTTGCTGATCTTGCATCCGTTCAATAGCATTTGTAAGTCGAATTATCTGGGCTAGTGCAGCAGATTCAAATGCTGAAATTAAAATACAAAGATTAATAAAAATCTTAATGAAATGGTATAAAGCAAGGTTATTAGCTTACTTACGTGTGGAACATTGAACATTTTGCCAATCTATGACTGGTAGCTCCAAAGTGGCAATAACATTCGATTGGTGTTGCTCTTCCTGAACTGAAAACAACAAATTGGTATAGTAATGTACATACTGTTTTAAGAAGAGAAGCTTTAAATCAGACTTGAATTATATTCCCTTACGAAAATAATCTGCAGGTGAACCAGCATGTTCAAGTGCATGCCATCAAGCATGCAATCCAGCATGTTTACCTGCTCATGCACATGCACTCCGATATGCATGTAATTATGCCGGTTGGCCAGCATCACGACCAGCAAGGTAGCAGGCAAAACGATGTACATGCTCTTCTGCATGATAGCGAACTGAGAATTCACGATAATTCTGCATGGAATTCTGCATGTAAAGCTGCATAACTATATGCAAGTATCTCTGTACAAAAACCTGCATAAAAACCTTTTCTGAATATTTTATAACGGTGAAACCAATTGAAAATATGCAGACAGACGTGCTAAAATTTAAAGCAGAATACATTGGATTTCCTGTTTTATTTACATACTTTTTAATATCTTCTCTTGTACTGCATGTTCCAACGCGTTCACGAAACTCTTTTTATACACGAAGTCCTGTAGATTACATGGAAACTATTAGGCCCATATGTTAACGCATATTAATATATGATTTAAACTTTCGTGGATGCTGCAGGTAATCATACATGCTTATCCTCATAAGTGTTGTTAGCAAAACAAATAATTGAATATGCATACATGCATGCCTTTACTCCTGCACGTTTGTTTATTATTTTCTATTTACTTGATATACACTATACACAAAACGATTAATAATGTAAATTAAGAAAGTCATTTATCTGAATATTAAGTATCTCAATTGAATATATTTGAATTAATCAGATATTTCAAGATTTTAATAGCGATATTAAGTAAGTAAATTAATGTAGCTGTTTATTCCTAACGCAGCAGAGATCAAGTATGTACCTTATGCTCAAGTGTGTCAAAATTCATGTTTTTTTTTTTTTTTTTAATTGAATATCAATCAAGTATTTGTTAAGTTTTAAGTACTTTTAAAGAATATAAATTCACAAACAGTGCGCTTTCTTAATACAGAGAAAGCCAGTCATAGATAGAGATAAGTGAGATACCGAGATAGAGATAAAGGTAGTAATAAATATAATCGTAATTATGCAAACAAATAAATAATTACAAAGATAGTCATTTAACAATTTCTTTATTATCAAAATAATTATCATCCATCACAAAATGAAAACATTGATGAATCTTAATCAATCATTACATTTCGTATTAGAACAGCCATTTCTATGAACTTGAACAATTGACAACAATAAAACATAGTAATAATCTAACTGTAATTATTCTGATACTTTATTTTGTTTTGCTTAACTCCTTTCGCTTGCTGCCAATCTTGTTTTGCGTAGTCTTATTGATTCGAGATTTATTCTTTGAAGTTTTTCCAAAAAACTTGTACACTGTTTCTGTAAAGTAAAAAATAATAAACCAATAGTAATGCAGCATCACTATCATCTGGTCATTGTTTATTATTAAGGAGATTTAAGGCTTGCACGAAAATGAGAAAAAATAAAATTTAGAAAATAAGTTCCTTTAGAGTATATGAAACTTTTTCGATCGACATAGAGTGCAATGTTGTAAAAACTCAAAAAATGGATTAAAAAAATGTAGAATATATTACTTAAAAACTTAAGAAGCTCTAGACAAAATTTTAGCTTTTGTTAACTCGATAGGGGTCAAGATGAATTGAGTAGATAACAACATTGAAAATAGTGATTAAAAGTAGCCTTTTTTAAAAATAAGTTAGTGTTTATAAGAATGAATGATGGATAGTAAATGTTTATATCGGCATTTCTTCTGGAGTCTATATATTACGAAAAAAGTCTGCAGCTAAATCTGCAGCCAAAGCTGCAGTTTGGTATCTCATTTTTCCGCATACTTTCTGCATAATTTCTGTATAATTTTTTAAAAATTTCTCTACAGAATTTCTGAAAAATTTCTACACAAAAATTTCTTATTTTACACTGTTAGTATTTGAAAGTTAACTCTGAATCAACATCTGCAAAAACACAAGCGCTGCAAGAGACGCTGCAGAAAGAATGTAGAAAGAATGCAGAAAGAATGCAGAAAGAATGCAGAAAGTATGCAAGAAATATGCATGCCAGGCTGCAGGTTCAGCTGCAGACTTTTTTTTATAAGGATAGACTGGATTATTCGTGTCATTTAGACACAAGCGTCTTAAGTAGCACTTCCTAGCACATTCAGTTTAGAGCCTTATTAGAGCAAAGACGCTAATGCTATTCCAGAAAGTAATATTAAAGCCACGCGTATCATACAATATTTTATAGCACCGACTATCATAAATGTCAGGCCTATCCATACCGTAGCAGTTCATTAGAGCACCGTAAGGTTATCGCTTGAGCATAGCAAAGGCGATGAGTACAGCTCAATAATGGACTACTTAAGGGCACTGATATGTTCGACATATAAGTGCGAATTTATGCCACGTCATGCTATAGAAGCATACTAAAATAATAATTAATAACATTAAAACTAAAACAAGACAAAGAATAAAGAACGTACCTCTAATATAATTCATTCTTTCGGGATCCAAAGCTGGTGCAACCTCTTTGCTCGTAGATGCATTACAGATTACACCCGTTACTGAATGGGTTGCTAACTCTTCATCCGTAAATACGTTTTCCAACAGATCATTTGTAAAACTCTCTATGGAACTCTTGTCCAAATTACTAATAATCGTAGATCTAAGACTAAATTTTGGCTGACCAGAGTGATGATTTCTTCCTTTATCTTTTTTATCAATTTTTGCCTTAAGAGCATATATTGTTGCATAAGTTTTTGCAAAACATTTAGTATGAATAGAACTAAAAAAAATTCATATACCTTCTTTTTCTTTGGTTGCTTGGATGAGTGATCATCTTCACTTGATGAATTACTGTCCTGGTCCGAACTCTGTAACGTATCAATAACATATGAATTTTTATAGTGTTTGTGTTTGTATCTCTGTACACACACACACACGCACACACAGACAGTGCGTGCACGCACGCACGCATGCGCCGCAAGCACGCGCGCACCCACAACCATGCACACGCACGCACGCACGTGCCCACACACACACGCACACAAGCACGCATGCACGCAAGCACGCACGCACCCACAACTATACACACACACGCACGCACGCACGCATGTGCCCACACACACGCACTCACACACACGCACGGACGCACACGCACGCACGCACGCACGCACGTGCCCACACACACACACGCACGCACGCATGCACGCACCCATGCACACAAGCACGCACGCACCCACACACACGCGCGCACGCATGTGCCCACACACACGCACTCACACACACACGCACACACACACGCACGCACGCATGCACACACGCACGCACACACACGCACGCACGCATGCATGCATGCGCCCGCAACCATACACACGCACGCACGCATGTGCCCACGCACCAAACACACACACACACACGCACGCATGCACGCAAGCACGCACGCACCCACACACACGCACGCACGCATGCACGCAAGCACGCACGCATGTGCCCACACACACACACACAGACACACACACACATACGCGCGCGCGCACGCACGCACGCACGCACGCACATATTCTTTTCAATTGATAAGGATGTACATGTTCACTTAGACAGCTAAATAACTAAAAATAGCAGCTTAATTTTAAAAAGTATTGAATAAAAGTTGTCTGAATCAATGGGGCGCAAGAGTTAATCTTGACTTTGATACTTGTTCGAAGATCATTTGCAAGTCAATTTATGTTTTGAAAATGGAAAACTAAAAGAATTTTTGGATTCGGTAAGAGCTAGGTATTTAATGTTAAAATATTCAATTACGGAAAAATGTATGTCTTAAAGGGATGTCAGAACCACGCTGATTGGTCGAAATGTTTTAGTTTTCTAACCTCAAAAATATTTTAGATCATAAATAATAAGTACATACACTCATTTATCGCACGTAAACGCGGTGTTCCGAGTTGCATATTATAAAACTGTATATTTACAAGCGCCTAAATATGTACACCAATGTGTAATTTGGACAAACAATGAGAACTACGGCGCGAGGTGGAGGCGACGATGAAAGTGAGAATCAGTAAGCTGACTTCTTGTACAATATTTCATGATATAAAGTTTTTTAATAATTTAATCACTGAAAACTCTGTATTCCGAGATCACTTACACAATAAGGAATAATTATCAATTTGATTCTTATTGATTTATAGTATATTGGAAGCAAATAATGAGACCTACGGCACGAGGTGAGGTCACAATCGGTAAAGTTCGCTCCGACACCCCCTTAAATCGGTTAACTTTGCCTTGTCGTTGCCATTTGTATTTTGCACAAAAATTATTCGTCGCCAACATAAGGTAAGTGTGGAAAACGATGTTCGAGATAATGTACATGAGTGTCTTTAGGCAAAACAGTTGATAGTTTTGCAGGATCGCATGCGAAAAACGACAAGATAAAATTACAAAGATAGCCTGCATACACTGTGAACGATAAGGTGCATTCATCCTGCAGGAAATTGTGCAAGTAAGGTCGCGAAATTTGTAACATCCTTACGGAAAAAATGTGCAAAGACTGCACTTAACTCGAAATATCAAAAAATTTTTGTTAAAATTAAATTTTGGAGTTTTAAACTGTTTTGGTGTTATCGTCCGAATGGTAGTACCGATACAGACACTGCAGATAGATACAGGCACAGATACAGAATTTCTGCAAAATTTCCGCAGCTTCTTTTGCCGCGCTTATGCAAATAATAATATTGTCGGAGGAATAAAAAATGTTTCAACTTACGTGCCCAAAGTTCGATTTTGCGAACGTATTTGTGTTTGCAAAGTGTCACTTTTCCAAACGCTGAAATAAGCGTGCGGAAAAGTGACGAGAGTGCGTGCACACTTGTCACTTTCCCGCACGCTTAGCTACTTCCACACATGCTCTTCTCAGCACCTGGAATAGCGACGCTTTGCACGCAAATGCGTTTGCAGAATCGAACATTGTCCACATCAGTAGGAAAAGAATCGTAAGATACTCGGGCTCCAAATAGATATACCCCACACTCGCTCTTGTGTGACCCTCGCTTCGCTCGGGCGACAAACTCCGCGAGTGTGGGAAACACCGACTTTGCGCATTGAAAATTTACAGCTGACATCGTAGTGACCTCTAGAACATATCCCCCAAGATTGGGCAAACATTTTTTAGAGAACCACCTACATATATATATATATATATATATATATATATATATATATATATTTATTCATTGTGAGTATACAGTGGCACTATGACCACTGTGAATGCACTAAATAAAAATTTTGTAGGCGACTGTTTTTATATACGGCAACTGTTTTTTTTTTAATTCTATAGACATCCTGCTTTTCCGCTAAATTTCCTGCAAGTTAACTGCACATCATTGTGCATGTAATTCTGCAGAACTGTGCTAGCTACAGACATTCATGTACATTGTCTTGCACATTATTCTGCACATTTACCTTATGTTGGCGTATAACAAGTCATTAGTCATTAGTCATTTCAGTGGAGGGGAACTTCAGCGGCCCCTGTTCGGGGACGTGCTGGTTGAGCACTCGGTTAAGCCTATGTTAGTGCTATGCCTCCTGGCGTATAACAAATTTTGTACCAAATTCGGTAGGCTTAGCAGATTTTGTGCAGATTATTAATTTTGGTACGAAATAAACTTAAAGGCTCGTTTTAAGGCCAAATCAATACTCTAAAGAACGATTTGCTACTTATTAAAAAAGCTGTAGCAAAGTCGTACACGTTTTCTGTATACGTTCCTGTAGAGTATATATACAATCTTTGTGCATACTACCGTGAAGCCAATTTTGCGTATTTTGTGCATTTTGTCTTGCAGTTGCTTAATCCAGATATAGCACCTACTGGGTAACTTATTTTCAAATTTTTAAGATACTTGACCGCGTAAGAATTGAGATTCAAAGTTTGTTCCGGTAGCGTCAATAAGTATGCAGAAAGTTCGCATAAGTAACTGAGAGACAGAATGCATAAAATATACAGTCTGCAAAATTGGTTGCACGACAGTGTAAACAAAGTACGCATACAAATCTGCAGAGAAATATGCTGAAAAAGTGCATACATGACTGCAGCTGTAGCTGCGCACCCTTATGAAAAATCTGCAGCTGAATCTGCAGTCGAAGCTGCAGCCTGGCATGCAAATTTTGCAAAAAGTATGCACAATATTATGTAGAAAATATGCATACTAGGCAGCAGATTCAGCCGCAAACTTTTTTTGCATAGACATATGTTACGTGACGTGCGTACGTATTTTAAAATTTTGTATGCAATCGCGCGATTGTTTGAATATTACACAAAGTTGAAATCTCATTTGATTATGAGTTTCTAACTATTCTATCCAAGTTGACCTTTACATATTGTTGCAAATAAAGAAAGACTAGATTACCTATTTATGAAAGCCTTTGTCTTAAACAACTTTTATTCAAAACATATTTTGATTAACTTGCAATTTTGTTAAGTATTTGACTGTCCAAGTCAAAATGATTAACTTGTATTAGGCTATCAATATCTTAATGATTATTTATGAAAGGAAGAGAAGAGGAAAGAAAGAGAGGAGATAATGCAAGCATACTTTTAGCTAGACAATTTAGAAATTGATGATTTCGCAGAGTATGAATATAGTTCATATTCTGTTAACTATTGGACTTTATAAAACGAAAGCTCGACCCTGATATGGACTGATCTGTGGCGTGCGATTGTGCCTGATACAGTTGTATTCACGCGTTTACTCTAGAAAAATATGTGCACTTCCAACACTAAGTTACAATATTCCCTTATGAAAAAAAACTTAAGCAAATTCTGCAACTGATCTGATTTCAGCATTGTGTGACCTTTTCGCACTTGCTTCGCTCCTGGAAACGGTCACACACGGCTAAATTCACATTCTTGCACTAGTATCGAAATGTACTAGTACGATACACGTGTCTCTAGTGACGTTTTCGGGCACTTAACTCTCCGTGTCAGAAAGTGCCACTTATGCCACTTGTATCGTAATGTACTATTGCGCACTAGTTGCGTAATCTACTAATTCCATAAGGGCAATAGCAAAAGTAAACATATTTTTCTCATATTTTTTACTATGATTGCTATGCTAACATTACCAATACGTCAGAGGATTTCTTTGACTTATTGCGTCGTGAAGGTTCTTGGGAATCTAGGATAGGATCTTTAGAGGAGGAAGCATCAATCCATTCAAGGCAATCCTTGGTTATCTTCGAAATCTTGGAAAGTTCTAAATTTAGAAGACAAGAAATGTATTACGTCTTTATTTATTATACCATAAATTTGCCTTTTTGTAAAGATGATGTTTGAGCATGAGTGAGAGTCGAGTAACAAGTGCTCAATAAGAATGTGCGAGATTCCGAAAAAAACTCGAATCGAGTTGAGCCGAATTTTTTGGCAGAGTTTAAGTTGAATTTCCGAAGTTATCAAGCTGTAGGAAATGCTCGAATTACTCGAATTTTTTGAGCCAACCGAGTTTGGTAAGTTACTCGAATTTTTCTATTAATCAAACTTTTCAAACAGCCCAAATTTTTTTAAATTTTAATAGGGAACAGACATGGTTGTACTATATACATAAATACTTATATATAGTAGAAAATAGCATAAGAATACGTTATGTATCAATTTTTTGCTGATTTAATGCCTCTAGGCCCTTGACTGATTAAAAATTCATATTTTTGAGTAGTTTTTAAAATGGCAGCTCTCTAATATGGCGGCTCGAAGGATAAAGACCTAACCTAACGTACGGGCATTTGAGTAAATAAATTCAGTCCTCATGAATCTATTTTGATTTGGAAGCATTATCTCTCATCTCTATTATGATTTTTGAAAAAAACAATAGGATTATTTTATGTATTAGAATTTACATGCGTTTATACATCTATATATATTTTCATCCTTCACTCCGCCATATTGATCACGTGAGCTCTCAATCGTTTAAACGTATAATTAGCAAACTGAATTTTCAAAACAATATTACTCAACAAATATTGTAGTAAAAATCGTAACTCTTATACTTTTGTGTAAGATTTAACCTTAACTTTATTTTAGAAAAGGTTTTAAAAATCATGTCTGTTCCCTATAATCATATATACTTTAATTTTATAGATCCAAACCAGAGAGCGTACTTTATTATTTAACGCCTATATAAAGGCTTAGATATATTAATATTTTGTACCTTTTTTTGTGTGTCTCATAAGCTTTTCATAAGCATCGTCACCATTTTCACTGTCTTTACTATTCCTTTGTTCCACTTTTTCTTTATATGATTCAAAATCAACTTCAATTGCTTTTTTTTCAACATCTAAATGTTCATATCTCAATTCTGACATTTTCAATTCGTGTTCCAGATCTTTAATTTTTTGTTCTAACGTGTTATTTTCCTCTTCTGTAGACTCTATGTACTGTTCATATAATACTTTTTGAAAGCTTTCATCATCGTCATCATCGTCTTCCTCTGATCCAGAATGTTCAGGAGATTTGTCACTCAGGCTGTAATTGATCTATTAACAATAAAGTCAATTTATGAATCCGATTTATTTTCTGTAACATGTGTGCGATAGGCGATGAAAATAGTGGGAAATAATAATAGTATACTAATGTTTGTAGACAAAGTAGTTTTTCATCATAGTTTTTATAACGCATGTATAAAATTAAAAAAGTATTGACTGGATGTTTTGAAGCCGTTAAAGAAGCCATTTGATTGGTTGAAAAACATATATCCGGTTGAACATAGTTACGACCTTAAAATGTTAACCTTAAAATTGTGCGTGTGCGAAGCGTGTTGGATTTTGCTAGTTAAGAATTAATAAAGTGCCACTTATGTCACACATATCGTAATATTTATACGATACTCGTGACCTAAGTAACACTTCTGCACGGTGTATTTAGGTATTTAGGTGATTTAACATCACGCCGTGCAACAAAGTGCTACTTAGGTCACATGTATCGTAATGTACTATTTTTTTTCTTTTTAACAATATTATTAAAAAATTAAAATTTAGTAGATGTTAGTACCTATAGGTGCTACAATCTGGATGATAACACCTATACGGCAACTCTTTTTCCAATTCTAATGTATTTTGAACTGTTAGTATTTAAAACTTAAGTCTGATTCAGCAATCGTGAAAAGTTTACACAAGCGCTGCAAGAGACGCTACAAAAATTCTGCAGAAATTATGTAGAAACATTCTGCAGAAAGTATGCAGATAGTATGCATGAAATATAGCTTGGCATGCAGTCTATGCATGACAGGCTGCAGCTTCGGCTACAGATTCAGCTGTAGACTTTTTTCATAAGGGGTGAATATTAAATTACATGAAACTTAATGAAAAAAACGTAATAAATATTATATAAATACTTTAAACAATATGCTCACAACATTTTTTGCACACTTATTCTTACAGTTGAATTTTTCGGGTCCACCCGCTATCATAGATTTTTGCGCAACATTAAAAGTGATTTTGTCTCCCGACCCGGTGGCAGAGGCCTACTAAAGCATAATAAGTCCGGCTGCAAATGCCGCATAGGATCGCGAACCTTTATTAGGCTTTTGCAACGGGGGAGAACTCCCAAAAATGTCCTCTTGATCTAAGAAAAATTAGGAACCAAAATTAAAATTAATTTGTTTCAAATGGACTCATTTTGAATTAAGAGGAATACTTTTGCTTTTAAAAGAATACAAAAATTGAAGCAAAAGGATTCCTCTTAGATTAAAAGGAGTCCATTTGAAACAAATTGATTTTAATTTTGTGTCCTAATTTAAGATTACATCCTCTTGGACCAAGAGGACATTTTTTGAGTGTATACACTCGACGGAAGGTGATTCTGAGGAAACGTTTTTTGAAACTCACTAATAAGATTGTTCGATTAGAAAAACTTAACCACTGAGAAGGGGCGATTTTAAAAAGTCACTTAATGAGCACGAAAGCGCGAAAATCGAGCATGTGTAGTATGTGTACTAACCCTTACGAAAAAATTCAGCCTTATTGGAAAATCACACGTGAGATTTCACGTCAGATTTTTCAAAAAAGAGCTAAATCTGTAGCCAAAACTGCAGTGTGGCAAATATATTTTACGTCCCCAGGGCCGAAAAGTGAAATTTTCTGCCCGCTTCGCGTAGCAGGTGGGAACTTTTACTTCCTGGCCACTAGGGTACGTAAAATCGTATACGCACCGAGGGAGGTAGAATGGCGAGCCCACAGCTCGCGTTTACTTAATTTACTCTAGCTGTGGACTTGGTAATACTTTTTCCTACTTACGTGCGCAAAGTTCGATTTTGCGAACGCATATGCGTGTGCAAAGTGTCACTTTCCCACACGCTCGGCTGCTTTCACCCATGCTCTTCTTAGCGTCTGGGATAGTGATACTTTTCACGCGTATACGTCTGCAAAGTTGAACATTGGGCACATCAGTAGGAAAAATAGTATACGATGCTCGTGCGTGCGTAGGTCATCCCGCACTCGCTTCGCTCGTGCAGGAACGACCTACTTTGCGCACTCGTATCGTAATGTACTATTTCCTACTTACATGCGCAAAGTTCAATTTTGGGATCGCATCTACGTTTGCAAAGTGTCACTTTGCCAAACGCTGACATGAGCATGCGGAAAAGTAGATGAACGTGCGAGAAAGTAATGAGAGTGCGCGCATGCGCGGGCTCCTTTGCACGCACTCGCTTCGCTCGTACACAAACCAGCTCGCGCATGCGTGCACACTCATTACTTTTCCGCACGCTCAGCTAATTCCACACATGCTCTTCTCAGCGCCTGGGATAGTGACGGTTTGCACGCAAATGCGTCTGCAAAATCGAACATTGTGCACATCAGTAGGAAAAGAATCGTAAGATACTCGTGCTCCAAGTAGATATACCCCACACTCGTTCTTGTGTCACCCTCGCTACGCTCGGGTGACAAACTCCGCGAGTGTGAGAAACACCTACTTTGCGCACTCGTATCTTACTATACCTCCCCAGATGCATAATGTACTATTCTGCATACTTTCTGGAGAATTTTTCCATATAATTTCTGCAGAAATACTGCAGCTTCTCTTGCAGTGCTTGTATAAAATACGTTAGATTCAAATTGAGTTGCTATATAATTGTTACCATCCGGATGATAGTACCGAAAAAAGGAACTAGCAGGGCTAAGTGGAGTTGTTGACCTTGTAACGACTTACCAGATAAACCTCTTTATAATGTTTGTTCAAACTTATCAATAAAATTAAAATAAACAAGATGCAGTACAATAAGGTGTTAGTTGATTGACAAATGTAAAAATTGTTGTTTTTATACCAGGAACTGTCAACGTGCCTAACACTGCCTTCCTTGTTTACCTTTGTTGCATGTTTTTTAATGAATAATGTATTTAAAATTATGTTAATCAATACAAAAACCATAAAGAACATTAAAAAACACACAATAACTGGTTCTATCCATATTCATGCATTTGAGGTTTACATAATTATATTTTAGATTATCCTTACAAAAATAACCTGCGGGCAAACCTACATAACGTGGTACAAACATCGTTGTACCTCAACATACAGGTAAATGTGCAGGATAATGTGCAGTACTTAAATTTTAGATACTTATGATGTAAAATACATTAGAATTGAAATAAGTCAACATACTTTACTAATATTATTAAAAACAATTAATTTGAATGGTAGCACTTGACGTCGACTCTTTTCAATTTAAGGATGTTCTATACTAAATAGAAATAACGCCAAGATAATTCTGAAATTTCGTATAAAGGTTCATATATGCCTCAAAATTATCTACATAAATTTTCAGAAAGCTAGGGTACCTACAAGTCGAGAAATCAATATTTTTATTTTTTGTTGTCTAACGTACGCTCTTATGGAAATCGCAATTTTGTCATACTCATTTATGTATTGGTAAAGATTTACCGCCAAGTTTTTGTTGAAAAAAAATTGTACTATAAGAAAAATATCTGATATATAATCAGAGCCCTTAAGAAATATCATTGGATACCTCTTACAAATAAAAAAAAATACACAATGCCGAAAACGGACATTTAACCTCAAAAAATTTGTCGAATCAGTTACTACGGGAAAAGTTTTATTCTTAATCAGGACAAATATGATTGTTAAATTTAGTCGAAAAATCGTTATTTGTTGTAGGTTTACGGTTACAGCTTCTTTAACAGAACATATTTAAAAATAAACGAAAACTAAAAGAATGCACCGATTTTGAATAGTGTAGTAAGGTTAGAACCTCCTTAAACATATTTTACAAAGATTAGTATCTAAAATTTAGGTCTGCATAAGCAAGTGTGATAAGTCTCCACAAGCCCTGCATGAAAAGCTCCAGAAATTCTGTAGAAAAGTCAGCAGAAAGCATGCAGAATATATACATGCCAGACTGCAGCTTTGACTACATTCTTCTGGAAGCTTTTTTTGTAAATTTAGGTTTGTATGCAAGTTATTTTCCCAAGGGATTATATGTATGTTTTATATGGAATCATTTTAATATTCAACTAGGATTGATAAAATAAACTACAATAAATCATCAAATGATGAACTTTTTTAATGTTATAGTCGCATAGAAAATCTAAAAAATTCACTTAGATGATTATGTATTGTTTAAATTGAATAATAATCTGCATCTGAACCTACGGTCATAGCTAAAGCCTAGCATGCATATTATCTGCATACTTTCTGTAGAATTTTATACATAACTTCTGCAGTTTTTCTTGCAAGACTGTGCAGATGTTTCTCTCTTGCTAAGACTTCTGTTGCAAATTCTTTACATAGTATGCAAAAAATATGCATGCCAATCTGCAGATTTTTGTCTTAACAGAATGGAATCATTTCAACATATATAATTAAAATTTTTCCAAATTAAAAAAAAATATATTTATTCTGTTTTGCCATTGAGACACAGAATAAATATATGCAACATCAGAAGTATTTTTTAAAATTCTGACAAGTGAAATATAAATGTAATTATTGGTTTACCTGTGCATTGTTATCTTCTTGTGAATCCTGCATTTTCTCTAGAATACTTTTATCAGTTGTATTGACACTTTGTAACATTATTGATAAATCTTTCACTACCTCCTTTGCAACTTTTTCAGTAGATTGTCTAATAACAGCTTTATTTTTGGACTTTAGAATCTTACGTTCCTCTTTGGTTGAAGAAATTTGTCCATATGTAGCTAAATTATTTTTTTTCCTTTGCATGTCAGTCCAGTCTAAAAAATAAAAAATATATAATAATATATCGTATCAAAATAACCCCATCAAAGCAAATTTTTAGAAGATACTGCCTCGGGTAGACTGATAAAAGCAACAACAATATTTTGATCACTACCGAGGGATAGCGTCAAGCAGAGGATCCTAACCTCCGCTTGCATATCTTATAAGATACGTCTGATATTAAGTCTCAAAAAAGTCTGCAGAGATTCCTGTTGAAAAATCTGCAGGAAACTCTGCATATCTTTCTACAGGTTTGTCTGCATATCTCTCAGCAGGATTATCTGCATATCTCTTTGCGGGGTTATCTGCAGACTTTCTTTGAAACGTAAAATAGTAAGAATTTGAGATAGATGATTATCAATATAGTTAGCTACTTACCACCCACTGCTAGCACCTTGACTACATGAGTACTGAATGTAATGAATTTTTTTCTTTTCATATACTGCGCAGTTGGGATTACAGGACAATTATCAGGCCACTCAATTGTCACGTTAGTTTCGTTTTGAATAAGCGTATCAATGTTTTTACTGTCTTCGTCATGTAGCCAGCATAAATATCCAACAGCTGATTTACTACTTTCATTGATAAATTGCACTAGCACACACATATCATTCCTTACATTTATTAACCTTTCATCGCCTTTGCCTTCTTCTACCTCTGATGCCATTTCTATAATTGTTTAAACTGCTGCTCAATCAAAACTATTCTTACACTTTAATCAAATTATCTAGTTGAAATAAAATTTGCTGATTTCTTTATAAATAGACTTTGTTGGCTAACTTGGCTTCTTTGCAAAACTTTTTGTTTACGAATCCCTTTTACATATGCTGATTTTTTGTATAGACATATACTGATGATTGTAAACTGATTTTTAATATTGTTGTTAACTGTTTAAAGACAAAGTGAGCTGTGCAATCGCAACTACAAGAAGTAGAACTTTGATCGATGTATGTCGTGAGACTCATGAGTCGACACTATATTTAGGGTGTTTGAACGTTGCCATAGAAACATCATTTCGTGTTCTTATCTGCATTCGATCCTGTACCTGCGTCTATATGGTCCGCGACACTGATACGCATAACTGATACGGATGAATCTTCAAAATTATATATAGAAAATATTATATACATATATATATGTGCGTGCGCGCGCGCGCGTGTGTGTGTGTGTGTGTGTGTGTGGGTGTATAGATACACATATACACATGCACACGCGTACAGTTAGTACAGACTTTACAATATTAGTACAAGTAGTGAGTACACACGCGTACACACACACACAAACACACACATATATATATATATACACACACACACACGCGCGCGCGCGCGCGCACGCACACACACACATATATTTCTGTCTATATCATATTCTAGGATGAGTAATTCGCACTTCCAAGCAAAAGTGTCCCACCTAGCGGCACGATCTGAAAGTGCTGAAAGTGATACCAAAAAAACCAATCTGTATATCTATATATATTTAACCATAAATATATGTCCGAATCCACTGATTTCACACTATTATATAATAGTGAATAGTGATAAATATATACACAGATCACAGATAGCGTGCACACAGTATAAAATCCGCTCTAATTGATTAAATATTTAATTATTTAAAAACTATTAAGAATTTTGTATTTATGCAATTACTTAAAATAATTTGCAATTTAAAAGTATAATGCACTTTATATATTGCCTATAGTTGTATTCTTACATCTCTAAAAGTTTTTTGATTTTTTTTTTATAAATAAACGCATTTGCTATAAATTAAGCAGTAGACGCAAATTTTCCAACAATTTTGCGATCCTTATGAGCAAATATTTCCAACAATTTTGCGATTATCGAAATTTTTATTTTGATATAATCAGTTTAATCGTATAGTTGTAGTTTACGGAGTTCGATTTATATATATAGATATACATTCCGTCCTTATGTATGTATGTATATATATGTGCTATATACAAACTTAGTTACCTACAAAACAACAGTCGCAATGTCGCATAGCCTATAAGTCTAAACTTCTTCTTAGCTATTTCGTATAACGTTTTCACGTTTTAGTGCTTTAAAAAAAGTGTTCATAAAAAGTTTTAGTGCATCAACATCAAAAATATTTCTTAAGAAGTATTAAAATCATTAACACGATTATTGAAACATGGAGACATCAAGTGAGGACGAGCAAGAAGCACCAATGCGGAATAAAAAAAGAGGGCCATATAAGAAGTATAAAAAGGATCCTACAATTGGAATTCCTGAATCTACACTACGATATCAAGAATCAAAGAGAATTAGAGAACTAATTGATAATGCATTCAAGGTAAAATTAAAACTTGTTTTCTTTTCAATTCCCTAGAAGTTTTCAATAATTTTCTATGTATATGTTTACTTTAATTTTCAAAACATCTTTCGTTACAAAAAAGTATATAGAACATCCTGTAGATAGAGATCTGTAGATGTCACTGCACGTTTGTAACAAATCCATATCTCTGCAGGGATCTCTGTAGATTTTTTTGATAGAAAAATGCTGTAGACTTTTTTGTAAGGGTTATTTAGAAGATTTTGTAACATACAATTATTGGCTTTCCAGCCCAATCCTTAGTCATGTAGATTACTTTCATGGTTTTTTTCTAAATTTGATTGTTATATGTGGTTATTTTATGTTACAGCCAAGTATAGATGCATACAACTATGAAAGCGACGAGAGTTATGAAAATCTTTCAAACAATTCCACAAGTTGTGACAGTGACAATCATATAAGACAGAAGAACCTTATACCAGCAGATTTAATAAATTTGGATAACACTATAGATGACAGAAATGAGGACCTCATTCATTTTGACCCAGCTAACGAGCCCACTCAAAAATCAGGATATGATTCAAGTGATTGTGAATCTGAATTAACGGATATTAGTGCTGACGATCATGAGGAGCATGAAAATGATCAAAACAGTATTAATGATAGTGAAGATAATACTAGTACTTATGACGATAATGACGAAAATTGTTTGGATGAAAGTGACATATTTTTCAATGAATATCAATATAGTGACGATGAGGATAATGGCTATTTCAATGAAGAAGCAACGACATCGGATAATCAGGTAATATAATACAAAATTTTATGGTGAAATAATTAAATAGCTACTTTTGCAAAAATAATGTGCGAATAAAATTTAATAATCCTTATGAGCAAAGTCTGCTGCTGCATCTACAGCCAAAACTGTAGACTAGCATGCATATTTTTTTTGCATACTTTATGTAGAAGTATCTGTAGACCTTTTTACAGAATTTCTGCATAATTTCTACAGCTTTTCCTGCAGGGCGTTAGACTACTTGCACCTGCTAAAGCTATCTGGCATCAATTTTAGATAAATTTTATAAAATACATTAGAATTAAAGAGTCGCTGTATTAATTATCCGGACTAATTATTTTGAATAATACTATTATAGAAAAAAAAAATGAAAATAAAAAATTCTTGAGTGTTTGGACCTATTTTTGATCCAATCTTCTGTATAGAAGCAAATATATGTTGACTCATTTTTCAATTCCAATGTATTTTACACAATTAATATCTAAATTTTAGGTCTACTTAAGGAGGTTCTAACCCTACTACACTAGTCAAAATTGGTGCATTCTTTTACTCTTCGTTTATTTTTAAATATGCACTGTTAAAGAAGCTGTAACCGTAAACCTACAACAAATAACGATTTTTCAAGTAAATTTATCATATTTATCCTGATTAAGAATAAAAATAAAAACATACATATAATCCCTTGGGAAAATAACTTGCATACAAACCTAAATTTACGAAAAAAGCTTCCAGATGAATCTGTAGTCAAAGCTGCAGTCTGGCATGTATATATTCTGCATGCTTTCTGCTGATTTTTCTACAGAATTTCTGCAGCTTTTCATGCAGGGCTTGTGGAGACTTATCACACTTGCTTATGCAGACCTAAATTTTAGATACTAATCTTTGTAAAATATATTTAAGGAGGTTCTAACCTTACTACACTATTCAAAATCGGTGCATTCTTTTATTTTTCGTTTATTTTTAAATATGCTCTGTTAAAGAAGCTGTAACCGTAAACCTACAACAAATAACGATTTTTCGAGTAAATTTAACAATCATATTTGTCCTGATTAAGAATAAAAATTTTCCCGTAGTAACTGATTTGAATAATTTTTTGAGGTTAAATATCCGTTTTCGGCATTCTGTAATTTTTTTTATTAGTAAGAGGTATTCAATTATATTTCTTAAGGGCTCTGATTATTTATCAGATATTTTTCTTATAGTACAATTTTTTTTAACAAAAACTTAGCGTTAAATCTTTAGTAATACATAAATGAGTATGACAAAATTACGATTTCCCATAAGAGCCCGTGTTAGACAGCAAAAAATAAAAACATTGATTTCTCGGTAGGTACCCTTGCTTTCTGAAAACTTATGTAGATAATTTTGAGGCATATGCGAACCTGTATACGATATTTCAGAATTATCTTGGCGTTATTTCTATTCAGTAAAGAACCTCCTTAATTAACAAAAAGTCTACACAATCACTGCAAGAGAAGGGGTAGGAATCCTCTAGAAAAGCCTGTAGAAAATTCTGCCCTAAGTATGCAAAAAAGATGCATGCCAGGTTGCAGCTTCGACTCTTTTATAAGGAATTAGCCTGCATAATATGTATAATAATCTGTGACGAAAATCTTAACAAATTTTATGCAGACTACCCTTTAAAAATTTCTACAGAATTTGTTCAAACATAGAAATATGTATATACAAATAATATCTAGATATATCTGTGTGTGTGTGTGTGTGTGTGTGTGTGTGTGTGTGTGTGCAGAATTTCGGTAGCTATATATATGCATTATATATATATATATATATATATATATATAATGCAGAATTTCTGCAGCTTCTCTTGCGGCCCTTGTGTAAACTTTGCACATATATATATTATTTAAGCACATATATTTAAGCGTATATGCTCGGGCCAAATAGCAGTATTTTAATATATAGTTTATAGTTTATAGCATATGGCTGCGTACCTTAAATTAACATTTTATACAGGCTCTTAGGATATATTTGAACCAAAGATTTAAATAATCATCACTAATAAGTAATTTTACTATATTATTATTATTTTATTATTACTTAGTATATTATTACACGGCGCGACAGTATCGCAAACGCTCCCGCATTATATATATATATATTATTTGGTCGCTCAATATACGCCGTGTAATAATGTGCCACTTATGTCACCCGTATCGCAATATACTATTATGACACAACGTTTGTAAACCGAGATTTAGCGAAATTATTTTTGCACGAGCGTGGCATAAATCAGAGTTTACGCCACGGCGTGTCATGAATTAAAATAAAGTGGGCGTTCCCTGCTAATAATTGTAAATTAGAACATATTAAAATATTAAAATAAAGCACAAATGCCAATAAAAATAGATTAAATTAATAGATTTTAATCGGCATTTGTGCTCTATTTAATATTTTAATCCGTTCTAATCTCCAATTGTTAGCAGGGTTAGTACCTATTTTACGGTGCTATCATCCAGATGGTAGCACCTTCACGGCAAGTCTTTTTGAATTCTAATGTATTTTACACTGTTGGTATATTTTAAACTTAAGTCTGATTTAGCAGGCACGTAAAGCTTACACATGTGCTGCCAGAGAAGCTGCAGAAATTCCGCAGAAAGTATGCAGATAGTATGCCAAGCTGCAGCTTTGGCTACAGATTCAGCGGCAGATTTTTAATTCACCTCGATACCGCGTTCTTACGAGAAATTACCGCCATCTAATAATTTGACCGCGCTTCCTTTGGCGGAAAAACAACATAGCACGACTTGACTGATGACTGTCGACACCAGAAACTTGTTTGGAAACTCACGGCATTCTCTACTATGTGACTTGTGGACTCTTATGGAAAAAGTCTGCAGCTAAAGCTGCAGGCTGACATGCTCATTTCCTGCATACTTTCTGCATAAATTTTCTACAGAATTCCTGCAGAATGGCTGCAGCGCTTTTGTAAACTTATTGCACCTGCTGAATCAGACTAAAGTTTTGAATACTATTAGTGTGAAATACATAAGAATTGGAAAGAGGAAAGACGAGTTACCGTATAGAAGCTACTATTTATAAATGATATGACCGAAAATAAGTATGCGGGAGAGAAACGAGAGTGCGCGCATGCACGGGCTTCAATGCACGCACTCGCTTTGCCCGTGCAGGCGTGCACAAACCCGCTCGCGCATGCGCGTACACTCGTTACTTTCCTGCACGCTCAGCTACTTCCACACATGTTCTTCTCAGCGCCTGGGATATTGACGCTTTGCACGCAAATGCGTCTGCAAAATCGAACATAGTACACAACCGTAGGAAAATAATCGTAAGATACTCGTGCTCTAAGTAGGTGAACCCAACAATCGCTCTTGTGTCACCCTCGCTTCGATCGGGCGGCAAACTCGGAGAGTGTGGGTAACACCTACTTTGCGCACTCGTATCTTAATGTACTATATTTTTATTTAAAAATTTTTGTAGGTGTTACTACCTATTTTCGGTGCTATCATCTATAGATGGTAGCTCCTATACGGTAACCTTTTTTTCAATTCTAATGTACTTTACACTACTGATAGAATTTTTTTTAATAATATTGTTAACGGAAAAAAGTTAGAAAAATTCCGTTAATATTAGTATCTGTTTTTGATGATACCATTCGAATGGTAGCACCTATACAGCGACTCTTTTTTCAATTACAATGTATTTTACACTATTAATGTGTAAAACTCAAGTCTGATTTAGCAGGTCCAAAAAGTTTACACAAGCCCTGCAAGAAAAACTGCAGAAATTCTGCAGAAAATATGCAGATATACATGCCAAGCTGCAGCTTTGGCTGCAAGTCTTTTAGGAAGAGTCGCCTACGATTTTTGGCAAAAATATTAACATTGCATATTGTGCAACAAGTGGACAAAATTGGCTTTTTCTAACGATATTAATACGTGAGCACGAGTGACAATCAAGAATTTTTGAGATGAACCCCTTATGAAATATTCTACAGCTGAAGCTGCAGTCTGGCATGCATATTTCCTGCATACTTTCTGCAGAATTTTTCTACAGAATTTCTGCTGGTTCTCTCGCAGTGATCAATCTTTAGTTTTCAATGCTAATAGTGTAAAGTACATTAGATCGGACGATTGAGAAATTAGTCGCCGTATAGGTGCTATAATTCGAATGATAGTACCAAAAATAGGTAGTACCACCAAAGAAATTTAAGCAATTATAGCACCTATTGGAAGTTTAAAATAAGCCTGCGACACTAGCGGCTGCTGAGAGAAGTAAAAAACATGGCGTCGTCCTACCTACACTTTGCATTCTTTTAACATGGGAAGTGTCACTTTTTATCAATTTAGTTAAAAATGAAGGTGTCTCAGGGCTTTTTATCATCCGCTTTAATTGTTTTATTCACGAAACGTTACATATCGTCCAAAACATTGGCTCCCTTTTATTCAGTGTGTGTAAATCGTGCTGCAAACACGTGTAGTATATCTGTATATACGGTATATATAGATATACTACACACATTATACCGTGACGGACGAACTCTAAATTGTACGAAACACACCTACAGAATTTTTTCATAGTACAGAAAATCATCTACGGCATTAGCCTGATTGCCTACAATATCTATAGAGCTCTGATACCATTTTTCTCGCGCTTAAATTTCTTATTTCAACATTTTTCTAACCTACTCCATACACTTCATATGTAACGTGTAGGTAGGGCGCCGCCATCTTTGATACCCATGAGCCCGCGAAACCTTATTTTAAACTCCCAATACGGCTACTCTTTTTTCAATTTCAATGTATTTTTGCACTATTAGTACCTGAAACGTAAGCGTGATTCAGCAGGTGCAAAAAGTTTATACAATAACTGCAAGAGAAGATGCAGAAATTATGTAGAAACATTCTGCAGAAAGTATGCAGGAAATATGCACGCCAGACTGATGCAGCTTCAGCGGTAGAATTTTTTATAAGGGCGTCCATCTCATAAATTCTTGACTACCACTCGTGCTCAAGTATCAATATCGTTAGAAAACGCTAATTTTGCCCACTTGTTGCACAATATACTATGTTAATATTTTTGCCCAAAAATCATAGAAAACTGTTACTAAAAAACTTGCAGCCAAATATGCAGCTTGGCATTTCAGCAGTTTTTCTTGCAGGGCTTGTGTAAACTTTTTGGGCTTGCTAAATCAGACTTGAGTTTTACACATTAATAGTGTAAAATACATTGTAATTGAAAAAAGAGTCGCTGTATAGGTGCTACCATTCGAATGGTATCATCAAAAACAGATACTAATATTAACGGAATTTTTCTAACTTTTTTCCGTTAAGGGGGTCTCAAACCCATTTCTGCGATTTTACCGACCTTGCGGCCGGTAGTGCAGGTAGTGCTTATAATAACCTCTGGCGCCATCTGGCGTCAACGACTACAAAAATTTGCAATATCGAAACTCACATGACTGCGTGTTGCCGTACACGCAGATTTGATATAACGAAAAATGCCTGCTATACATAATGATCTGTATTTCGTATATACATCACACGTGTTTCGACTACACGCATTTTTTACAATAAAATAACTGTGCATTTCGCATATACACGCGTGTTTCGAATACACGCTTTTTATATTATAAAAATTAATAAATAATAACGTGTATTTCGCATATACACACGTGTTTCGAATACACGCTTTTCTTATGACAAAAAACTACTTTTGAGATGTGCTATTTTTTTCCCAGAAATTTGAAAAAAATGAGTTTATTTATAAATGATGCATTGTATAAAGTTGAAACTTGGTATAAAAGCCCTTGTTAAGTCTTTCAACAAGTCTATATAGTTTAGTGACTTAAGCGTAACCAGAATATCTAGTTTGTTCTAAATTGTCGCTTTTAGCGCAAGTGTTTTCGAACAAAGTAGATCATCTGATTGTAGTAAGTGCATCAAACTGCTGAAATATAGTGAAATACATTACGAGGGCTTATTATATTAAGTTTCAAGTGTATACAATGCACCACTTTTGAGATATGCAATTTTAGTCAAAGAAATTTAAAAAAAAATTGAGTTTATGTACAAGTGATGCAATGTTTAAACTTGAAACTTGGTATGCAAGCCCCTGTTATATATTTCAACATATTTATACAGTATAGTGACTTAAGTGTAACCAGAAGATCTAGTTCGTTCTAATTATACGCTTTTGGCGCAAGTGTTTTCGAACAAAATAGATCTTTTGGTTACACTTAAGTCACTAAACTGTATAAATATGTTGAAATACATAACACAGGCTTGTATATCAAGTTTCAAGTGTATATGTTACATGAGGTTTGAGATATACAATTTTTAACCACATAAATCTTAAAAACTTAAATTTATATAGATGTGCTATATCATCATATAGACTTGCGACAAAATTTTGGCCTGCAAAAAGCTTTGGAAGGAACAAGAAGCGTCAGAAGCTACTTAATTAGCCGTATAAAAGGAGATGTACTAGTATAAGCAGCAAGTTGATCTTGGTCGAGGACCAGTAGGGAATCCTGAACATACAGCTGTTGCAGGAGTTGCTTGTATTGCAGCAGCAGCAGTTGACCAAGCTCGAGTAGCAGCAGCAGCAAAAGTTGTATGAATATAAGCAGCAAAAGCTGCACACACAGCAGTCGCAGCAGTGGCCCCTGAATATGCAGCTGGAGTACACTGTGGACCAGTAACTCCAGCAGCACTGGACTCCGTACTAGTAACAGCAGACCCTGGTCGAGGACCTACTGTAGATCCTTGATGTACAGCTGTAGAATGTATACCAGCAACTTCCAACTTCAGGGTCGTCTACAGATGATTGAAACAGGTCAGCAAAGCTAACCAGGCCAGCAAACAGCGTGATTTCAGCTCCAGGGTTGTCTTCTGATGATTGAAATGGGCCTGCAACGCTAACCTGTCCAACAAACAGCGTGAATCTGGTTCCAAGGTCATCCTCAGATGACTGAAGCCTCCAGCAACCCCACCCAGTAGCACCAGAGAGCGTGAACTTGGTTCCATGGTCGTCCTCAGATGTTCGAAGCCTCCAGCAACGCCAGCCAGTACCACCAGTGAGTGTGAACATGGTTCCAAGGTCCTCCTCAGCTGATTGAAGCCTTCAGCAACGCCAGCCATCACCACCAAAGAGCGTGAACCTGGTTTCAGAGTCGTCTCCAGATAACTGAAGCCTCTCGAAACGCCAACCAGCATCAGTAGCAGCAGACAGTTTTTATCCAGCTCCAGAGTCATCTTGTTTGTAGCCGTCAATGCCAACCTATAATGCACAGACAGTGTAAATCAGCTATAGAGTCATCTACACATAATAAAACCACGTAATCACTGATTTCACTGCACATAACACAAGAAATACTTGTGAATTTTGAGTGTCGACGAATCTTCATCCAGACAGTATGTCGGAGGAAGGTATCAGCACAGCCGTAGAAGTAGCAGCACAAACAGTGATAGTCGATCCACATCTAGAATGCATCTTGAAAGTTGAATGTATACGCAGAAGTGGAAGCAGCAAGAGCACCAGCAGCAGCAACAGAAGCAGACACCAAAACAAGGGATAACCTCCAAGCGCAAAAAGTCAAGTTTCTTGCTGGAGTTGCGTATTTTCCTCTACTGCAGCACTCCTTGACGGACTGACACTCACACACTGCATCGTAGCTGATATTCCGGAGCATCACTTTTATATACTTCTCGCACTGCATTAGAAGTAAACGAAGCACTGGCGAGTCTCGCCGTGAGCAGCAGATCCGCGAGCGAGATCGCGCTGAGCGGAGGCTGCTTGAAAACATATGCGCTTTTGATTAGCACACTAACACTGCTGTATCGCGTCGACGTGCTGCACTTATACAATTAATACCTTTGAATAACTTGAAGTTGAACCGAACGAGCGAAGGCCGGGATGCAGCTTCAAAACGTCAAAACACAAGGCACGGCTGGCGAGTGGCGGCTGCGTGAACGTGTCGCCGCAGACGCCAGTAGGTCCCCAGATCGACGCGCACAATGTATGCGCAGTCGTCGTACTCACTTCGCCAGAGCCGCGGACAGAGCAACGAACAGCTGTTCGGCGTCGCTTGGATGATAATAAAACTATTTTTTTTTTGTTCAAATTATGAAAAACCAAGACATAGTTGCCCTTTCTCTCATCATTTTATACCTATGTGCAAAGTTTCAAGTCGATCTGTCAACGCATATAAAAATGGCATTTGAACGAAATTTTCAACATGCACACGCTGCAGCTACTGGTTTTTGTTCAAATGCCATTTGTTAACGCATTTAAATATTGACTTGAAACTTTGCATTGTGATAGATGATTCCGAGAGGAAGGGCAACTATGTCTTGGTTTTTGATAATTCACCGTATTTATTTAGTTTCAAGCAATTTTCTACCGAGTACTCGTTCTATCGACTCGGTCGGTAAAAATTGGGTTTGAGACCCCCTTAACAATATTATTAAAAAAAAGTTCTACCAGTAGTGTAAAGTACATTAGAATTGAAAAAATGTTGCTGTATAGAAGCTACCATCTATAGATGATAGCATCGAAAATAGGTAGTAACACCTACAAAAATTTTGTAGGTGGTAGCACTTATTTTAGGTGCTATCACCTATAGATGGTAGCACCTATACGGTAATTCTTCTTTCCTCTTTCCAATTCTTATGTATTTCACACTAATAGTATTCAAAACTTTAGTCTGATTCAGCAGGCGCAATAAATTTACAAAAGCGCTGCAGCCATTCTGCAGGAATTCTGTAGAAAATTTTATGCAGAAAGTATGCAGGAAATGAGCATGTCAGCCTGCAGCTTCAGCTGCAGACTTTTTTCATAAGAGCAAGGCTGCCGCCACTCCGTATTCGTTTAGAAGCCGTCACCCAAATTACTTAAGTAAAACATCGTAGAGAATGCCGTGAGTTTCCAAACAAGTTTCTGGTGTCGAAAGTCATCAGTCAAGTCGTGCTATGTTTTTATGTTCGCCAAAGGAAGCGCGGTCAAATTATTAGATGGCGGTAATTTCTCGTAAGCACGTGGTATCGAGGTGAATTAAAAAAAGTCTGCCGCTGAATCTGTAGCCAAAGCTGCAGCTTGGCATGTATATTTCCTGCATACTTTCTGCAGACTTGCTGCAGAATTTCTGCAGCTTTTTTTGCAGCGCTTGTGTAAACTTTTTGCGCCCGCTGAATCAAACTTAATTTTCAAATACTAATAGTGTAAAATACATCAGAATTGAAAAAGGAGTTGCTGTATAGGTACTACCATCTGGATGATAGCACCGAAAATCGGTACTAGCGCCTACAAAAAATTTAATTTTTATTTTTTCCGTTAACAATATTATTAAAAAATTAAAATTTAGTGATTATTTTTAATAATTAAAACATGAATTAAAATTAATTAAAATTAAGTCGACGAGCGACGCGCACGCGCAATGCGTCGCACTAGCGGCTTGCGGTGCGTTCGAGTCTATCAGACGAGCGTACTTAACCTTGATTTTACGGTTTCAAAGAATATTTGAACTATTACTTCAAGACTTGAATACTTAAAAAAACTTCAAATTAATCAAAAATATATTATTCTATTTATTTTGACCAGATTTAGTAGCCATGTATGTTTAAAAGTGTTGTAAATAGTCAAAATACTTTCGGCCCCATAAGAGTCAATGTATTTTCCCAATCTATCGCGGCCATGACAGTGTCCTATATATGTAGTGTCGTATTACCCAATAAAGTAATGGAGATATGGATTATTATTAATCAGTATATTTGTTGCAGGAATGGTCTCCATTATACGATGATTGTAGCATCAGTAGAAAAGAAAGCGAACTACTTCTCATGGCTATGGCCCTAAGGCATAATTTTCCTGATATTGCCTTAGAACATACGGTGCAAGCAATTGACTGTCATCTACCCCACGTCGAATATGGATCAAAGTATAAATTTCTCAAAGAATTTCCTAAAACTGATTTAATTGAATATTATTACTGCGAAGATTGTCATAATATTATTACTTTTGGCAACCGCTTGTCTACAACTTGTAATATATGCAAAAAAAATTATAACAAAAAGGTACTGAAGAAAGATGGAAAATATTTTATAAATATTTCGTTGAAGAAACAATTAGAAGAGATGGTTAATAGTAATTTATATTTAGACTTAAATACAGAACGTAGCGAAGACGACGTAATTAATAAATCCGTATACAAACAGTTTAAACAAAGTAATATTATCAAAGAGAACGACATAAGCATACAATTTAATGTTGATGGCGTGAGTTTTTTCAATTCCTCTAAAGTTAGTATGTGGCCTATACTTGTAACTGTGAATGAACTATCGTATAGATCAAGAAAAAAAAATGTCATGCTCTGTGGATTATGGTACGGGAAGGAAAAGCCCTGCATGAACATGTTTCTGAAACCATTTATTGAAGAATTGGTAGATCTACGAAAAGAAGGAATGCAGTGCACAACATTCGTCAACAAGAATGAAATAAATATTAAAGTGCATGGCCTTCTGTGTGTAGTTGACTCTGTTGCTAGACCTATGGTACAGAACATGAAACAATTTAATGGAAGATTCGGCTGTTCATATTGCTTACACAAAGGTGAACAAGTTCAGGTTGGAAGGGGTACAGCACGTGTATATGCATTTAATAAAGTAAAATTACGAACAAGTCGCACTTATAAAACTCATGTAAGCTTGGCTACACATAGTGGTATGGTGGTCAAAGGTATAAAAGGGCCGTCAGTTGCTTCACTCATTCCAGGATTCGATATGATAGACTCATTTGCTCCCGATTATATGCATGCTTGTCTTCTTGGAGTATCCAAGTTATTCACTTGTGCATGGTTCGATTCTAAAAATAACAGCAAAAGTTACTATCTAGGATTAAAAATTGATGAATTTAATAAAAGATTAATGGCTATTTATCCACCTTCAGAAATAACAAGGGTACCAAGGCCAGTAACTGAGAAGTATAAGGCTAATGAGTGGAAAAATTTCGTATTATATTATTCAATCCCTTGTCTGAAAAATTTATTAAAAGAAAAATATCTTAAACATTGGTTTTTGTTTGTATTTGGTCTATACACATTCTCAAAAGAAAGTATTACTGATGCTGAATTTAAATTAGCAAAATCTGCGTTTAAAAAATTTGTTGAAAATGTTGAAGATTTGTATGGTATTACATATCTAAAATTCAATGTACATCTTTTACTACACATACCTCGATTTGTAAAAAATTACGGAAACTTATGGGCATGGTCTGCTTTTCCTTTTGAAAGTTTTAATGGAGTTATGAAGAAGGTATTCCATGGAACACAGTACGTTCCAGAGCAAATATGTAAAGCATTTCAGAGATTAAGGTACATTAAAAACAACTCTAAGGTATTCGATAATGATAACTGCAGTGCAAAAACACTGAAGTTATTTTTAAAATTAATGAATGAATGCACTGTAAAAAATTGTATTGAATATACTGATGATTTAAAAATATTTGGAAAACCAAAAAATGTAAATTTATCGATGGTAGAAAAAGTCCTTATATATTTTGATAAGTTACTAAACGTACATGAAAACTGCGAGAAAACGGGAGACGAAATCCACACTGCGGAACTCCATATGGAAGAACCGACCTACAAAGAAGTAGAAGCCGCGATCAAAAAACTAAAAAACAATAAGGCCGCGGGAAACGATTCTATACCAGCTGAACTACTTAAATACGGGGGCACCGCGCTTACACTCAAAATTTTTGAACTAGTATGTGCTATTTGGAAAAATGAAACGATACCGGAAAACTGGAAAGAATCTATCATTATACCGATTTTCAAAAAGGGAGATAAGACAGATTGCAATAACTACCGGGGAATCTCACTTTTAGCTACCTGCTACAAAGTTCTATCAAACGTAATACAGGCCAGACTCACGCCCTTCGCGGAAGATATAATAGGAGACTATCAGTGTGGATTCCGGCGTAACAGGTCGACGTGCGATCAAATGTTTACTATAAGACAGTTGTTAGAGAAAAAATGGGAACATTGCGAAACAATACACCAACTATTTATAGACTTTAAAAAAGCGTATGACTCTATCAAACGAAGCAAAATGTATCAAATCCTGGTGCTCCTCGGAGTACCAAAAAAACTCGTGAAATTAATTCAAATATGTCTGAACGGAAGCACGGGAAAGGTCCGAGTAGGCGGTAACGTATCCGAATCATTCATGATACGCGACGGTTTGAAACAAGGTGACGGTCTCTCTACAGTACTCTTTAACTTAACGCTAGAATATGTTGTTAGAAAAATGCAGACTAGCGGGCTAGGTGCAACCCTTAACGGAAAAACACAAATTCTAGGGTATGCGGATGACTTGGACATACTAGGGGATAACGGTGCAGCGGTAGCGAGAAACGCGGAAATTCTCATAAAGGCGGCTGAGGACACGGGTTTAGAGGTGAGCGAATCGAAAACGAAATATATGATCATGGATAAATTGGGCATTTGCGAAGGTGAGGGTGATCTTAGAGTCGGAAATTATACTTTTGAAAAGGTTAGCGAATTCAGATATTTAGGCACAACCATAAATGATCGAAACGAAATTAAAGCCGAGATTAACAAGAGACTTCATTCGGGTAATGCTTGCTACTACGCCGTGAATAGATTACTAAAATCAAAACTGCTGTCTAGAAATGTAAAAGTAAGGATATATAGGACTATAATAATGCCGGTAATCCTGTACGGGTGCGAAACTTGGGCGCTTACTAAAGCGGAAGAAAACCGTTTTAGGGTGTTCGAAAATAAGGTTCTGCGAAAAATATACGGGCCAAAGAAAGATGAGGAAACCGGGGAGTGGAGGAAACTGCACAACGACGAGCTACATAACCTATACGCGTCACCGAATATAAACAGAATAATTAAATCGCGAAGACTAAGATGGGCAGGGCACGTTGCAAGAATGGGAAATGATCGCACGGCAGCGCGCATAATGAAAGGAAAGCCAAATACATCGCGACCTCTAGGTAGACCTAGACGCAGGTGGGAGGACAATGTAAAAGCGGACTTAACTGAAATAGGGCGGGACGGCGCGAAATGGATAGGGTTAGCACAAAATAGGGATACGTGGAAGGCTTGCGTAGATGAGGCGATGAACTTTCGAGTTCGAAATGCCACTTAAAAAAAAAAAAAAAAAGAAAAAGTCCTTATTGAAAGATTGTTACAACAAAGAGTAGATGAACGATGTGATAAGTATTACAGGTTTATATATAAAAATGTACTATTCCATTCTTGTGATTATAAAAGATTGAAAAAAAGAAATAACGCATGCATTTTAACAAACGATAACTCAATATTAACCATTTCTAGTTTGATAAAAGTTAAGCTTGTTACGCCATCTAATGATACTGACAGTATGTGTATAATCATGGGAAAAGAAATGATAATTTTAAATGAAACATTGTGTCGATATAGAAATTATAATTCAAGTACGCTTTCCTTTGTAGTGTCAGAATCGCCTAACCTTACTTGCTGTGAGGTATCTTCGATAAAGTCAAAATGCGTTGTTGTTCCATACGATGTTGGAAAACAATGTATTACACCTATTGTTAATAGATTCGAAACTGATTGATGTGTTATTCATTGCAAACTCATTAATATGATACTAGCGACAAATGCCTCGCTCGCTAACGCTCGCTCGGTTGCATTTCGTTTATGACCCTATCGCATTAAACAATTTTAAATTAGTACTATTTGTTAAAAGGTAATTTAAAATTGATATAATAGTTAAATAAAATTCGACACATTACTCATACTTAAAATTAAATAAAAATGCAGGTATAGTTGTCACAAAATTATTAAAAAAGTAATTTCTTCTAATTTTTATATTTTTTTGCAATTAAAATTAATTGTGATTCATCTAAAATATTAGCAGTATTACGTTTACAGTATGATACATATTTTTGATACGTAATTTACGTAAACAAGTTTGAATAAATTTTTTTAGGAAATATTCGTATGAATATGTGTGTGTATGTGTGTATGTTTATTGTAATATCTATAATGTAATATCGATCAATGTATTTTGGTTTTATTGTGAATTTTCAAATTTCAAAAATTTTAATTTAACTGTATGTTATTTATTATTGAGGAATAATTTATGCCCTCACTGGATAATATGCCATACTTTATAAAGTAAATGTACATTTTTTAAATTTCGAATAAATGATTTATATTACTTCCTCCTAAAGAAGCTTTGTAATAGTAAAATTTTCAGTCCTTCCTCCGAAGCTTTGTAATAGTAAAATTTTCAGTTTTGTCAAACTTCTGGAAAATACGTTTTGGTGTGTTATAAATTTAAATTAAGTGTTTTTAGAAAATGTCCGTATGTATGTGTGTGTATATGTATACCGTGATATCTACGAAATTATACAGGCAATGTTATTGGAATTTTATATTATATAGTGTGCTACATTTGTGAACGAAGTTATAGCATTTTTTGGTATATTTTCAAATTTTCGACGGCAAAGTTCGGCGGCGCTGCTAAAAAACCAATTCAACCCGATAAAAATCAATAAGATTCACCATTCAAATCGATAAAATTTTTTATCCACTTGAATGGTGAATTTTAATTTCATTTTTTGCAATAGGTCTTGATAAAATCTGACATAAGTTGGTCCAATATAGACCGATCAAACTTCATACAAAAACTTATAATTGAAATAAAGAGACTTGAGATATATCGATTTCAATTGTTATTTTTTGTATAGAGTTTTTATAGGCATACATCGACCTATATTGGCTCATATCGACCTAAATCCCAAAATTGAAATTAAGATTCCCTATTCAGCTCGATCAGACATTTTATCGGCTTCTATTAACTTTTTCTAACAGGGGGATTACTCATATATTTACACTACTACATATTAGAAAGGGAGGAGCTTAAAGGCAAAGTGGAGGAGGTTACATGCAATGAATGTAGAGATAAAAAAGGAAAGTAGGAGGAGTTTAGTATAAGAATAGATTAAAATTGTTTTTATTGACGAAACGGCTATGAGATTATTGTGCGAGATATGAGAATACAAGTGAATTTTTATTTTTTATGTTTTTTTTTTTTTACTTTTACATATGTTTCGATGCTTTAATCATAGCCTTCATTAATGTTGTGAGGTTATTTTCCATTCTTTGATTATAATTTGAATAATTTGTATTATTATATTTATGATTTCTATTGTTAGAAAAATTATTTCTATAATTATAATTATTATGATTGTTTCGATAATTGTGTCTTCTTCCACCTTTGTTTCCTCTATCTGAAATTTATTTTATTATGATTAGTAAATTAATATTTTTATTGTTTATTGAATTTGTTAATAATTGAGAGTATTTACATTTCTTGTTTTTGAATTGATTATGATTATTTTGCTGTTGATGCCTATTGCTGGATTGATTCGGTCTTCTTCCTTTTTTTGAAATTAATAAATTATTAGTTTTGATAATTATTGTATGTTTATGTGTGTGTATACATACACACACGCACACACGCACACACACACACACACACACACACACACACACACACACACACACACATATATATATATATAAGTTTCGGAAATTTATGTTGAAAAAATTGAATTCATAACTTCAATGATTTTTCAACAAAAAGGCATGCATTTTACATAAAAAAGTATTAAAACATTTTCGTATTAAATTTGTATGAAGAATTGAAAACAATTTTTTTTAAACAGAAATGTTGTAATATTGGAAATTCTATCAACTTGTAGACCTTATACAGACAGGAAAATTTTAATCTTACGCGTGCTCCTTCAACGTACGGCTTTCTCATACCAAATACTAACTTTTTTATGCTATTAAACATTTTTTTCAACAGTTTAAATTTTCGATACACCCTAATATATATATACATATATATATATATATATATATATATATACACACACACACAGAACAACGTGAAACTTACTAGTTTGATTATTTGTTTGATGAGCTTTGTTAATTTCAGGATCATCACATTTATTTTTAGTGCCCATTGACGTACTGTTGTTGCTGCTATCATTCTGAACTTCAATATTTTTTTCTGAAATAATGAAAAAAAATATATTTATTTACATGTATGTATAAAATTTTAAAAATAAGTATTTTGTTTCTTAATAAAGATGCAAAATAAAATACTAACGTAATTTATTGTCTCTTTCAGTTTTGGATAGGTTGTTTGATGTTATATTTATTGGTGTATTCAATAATGTTTGTTCAAAATCCATTAGAGAATCTTTACTGTTTTCTTCGTGAATGATTCTTACAGTATTTTCTGAGAAATTGAAATAATCATATAAATTAATATAGGTATACAAGATATAAATATTTATAGGGATACAAAATGAATACATACTTTCAGCCATTTGCGTATTGTAATTACTTTTATAACACGTGTCACACAGTTATGGTTTTTGCAGAACTAAGCAGGTAGAAAATATTCGGCACTTGATAAGAAGGAATAGGTGAAAGATTCGCACACATACACAGACATGCACGTCCACATACTCACATATACGCATACATATACATTTGTCTCCTTTTATTCGTTTAAATTATAGCTTAAAAATTGTTTTAATATAAATATATATTTATGACATTTACAATTTAGAAAATTTAATTTTTTATTATAAAGTAAATAATTATAATTAAAATATAATTCATTAATGAATATACATGGGTTGATTATAAAAATCTACTACTCTTTGTAAAATATTTTGATCACTATGATAGTATATTTCCATTCTAACTCAAGTGTTTACGTACGGATAATACATTGTGACTTTGGCTAGGACTAAATTTCTCTATGTCAACAGTGTATACACATTCATTATAGCCATACTTACTCTCACTGTCGAGATACAGAGACATAGTTTGCTCGGATATAGAAAATTATTATGAGTGATTGTCCTGAAAATAATGCAAAAAGGTGCAAAAAGTTATGTAGTGATTTTGTTGGAGTTGGAGACCTGGAAAATTTAGTCAATGCGTAAGTGTATTATTTATTTATTAACTAAAAATGTAATGTATGACTGTAAATTGAGAGAGAGAGAGGGGGGAAATACACTTAAATCAGAAGCACGTGTTTCAATGTGTATAATAGAGTTTTTATTTTTTTTTTAATTATACTGTACAAATCACATTCCAGATTAACTATAAAAGCTCGCGTTATCAACGTTGAGTCGCTGAGGGTATATGCAGCTGGAAAATGTTTTTCCTTGACGTTACTGGATAGTACAGGAGAAATTAGATGTACAGCTTTTGATGAGGTGGTGGATTTATTTTATAATAAAATATTGGTAAGTAGTCCGTAATTGAATAATTGTCCGTTATTTAATTAAATTTATATTATTTTTATTAAAGTTTTATAATTTATTCTTACAGGTCAATAAAGTATATACGTTCACAAGAGTAAATTTTTCATTGGCAAACTCAAAATATAACAAAGGAAAAAATAAATTTGAAATAATTCTCACTACTAATTCTGTAGTAACAGAATGCAAAGACAACACGGATGTGCCTGATTTACACTACGACTTTAAGGATTTTGCTACAGTAGAATGTTCTGCAAAAGATTCATTAATTGGTATATCAATTTTTTTTATAATTAATATCTTATCATAAATCAACTTGTAGTATTACAAAACATTATTTTTTAAATTGACTAATTTACTTTAATTACAGATGTAATTGGTAAAATCAAAAACATTGGCGATATTGAAGCCATTAAAACGAAAATAAATTTATTTAAACGTGAGATACAAATTTCTGATTCTGAGGGCAGCAATTTTGTAAGTAAATGTAAAAAATTAATAAGATTTTTTTATAAATAGTTCTAATTTATAAATATCTAAACTTTATTTTTTACTTTTTAATTTTTTTACAGTTTACTTTGGTATTTTGGAATAATAAAGCCAAAGTTATGACTTACAAGGAAAATGATGTTATCATTATAAAGAATGGAAAAGTATACGAATTTAACAGTAAAAAGTATATATCCATAACCAACAATACGATAATAAAAATAAATTCGGAGGATGTTCCTGAGGTTAGCAGGTAAGATTTTGCATTTTATAAGAATATTTATAATGAATTTTAAAATCATAGCCTACTAATAACAAAACTTTATTCTTTTAGGTTCAAGGAAAAATAGTTTATAAAGGATTTCAAAAAAATTTTGAATATTATAAGTGAATACATTTATAAGATAAATAAAAATTTATAAATCAATGTATATAGTATTTAAAAAAAAAATAAAAGAGCAAGAATCAGCGAAAGCAAAAGAGAGAGAGGTACTAAGAGAGCAAGAAAGATATTGAGAGAGAGAGAGAGAGAGAGAGAGAGAGAGAGAGAGAGTATTTTTACAGAAATTAATATGTGTATTTATTGTTAGGTTTATTTTAAGTGTTCATATACATGTATTTACAAAAAAAGAATATAATAACAAATCATTGTTTTGTTAAAATATCGTCGAAATCATCATGGACTGAAACAAAAAAATTAAAATGGTTTTAATTATTGAATTAATGTTTTGATAAAATAATGAATAATAAGTTAATATGTTTACCATTTAAAAAGTGCCATATCCTTGATTTTAGTGAAATATGAAACTTTTCATTAAATTTCATTATAATATTAGTAATATCTATAAAGCAAAAAATTCAGTTTAAAAATTCATGTTTTCTAAAGTTAAAAATATTATTGATATTTATACCTTTAATGCAAGATGACTTTTTCTTGATATTTTTTCTTTTAATAATTTTTCCTTTTTTTACACCTCTCAATTTGCAAATCACTAAAAATTTATTCATTAGTATATTTTATGTTAAAAAAAATTTCGAATCATTAATTTTTTAATGAACGCTGTTTTATTCAGAAATAATTATAAAATAAGTACAGTATCTTACTTTTTGTAATGTATTTTGCCATTATAATTATAATTCGGTTATATACTTTTCAATATAACTGGTTACTTTCAAACAGTCAGTTTATTATGAAGTCTAGTCTAAGTTTTGCATGAGATAACCATGAATTACACGTTATTGTGTGATGAGAAATCTTGGTCTGGTCTATCAAATTTTATCAAATAGGCTTTACCTATATATTAGTATATAGTATAGTAGTTTTAAATGTTTCATGTGAGGGCGCTATTAAGGATAAGGGTTATAATGTACTCTGTATTCTTTGATAACACATTGCCATATTGATAAAATTTCTATTGTAAAAGTGACCACATGCGTTACAAATTGAATAGTAAATTAATTAATTAAATAATTAATTAATTCTTTGAATTAATTAGGTTGTAAAAAAATATTGTTGATTTTTTTAAAAGGATTAACGGTAAATTTTTATTCATACACACACACGCACACTAACACACACGCATATATATATATATGTATATATATATATATAATATATACACACACATAGATATATTTTTTCACTTACATATAACGTTATGACTATTATAATGCTAAAATATGATTGAAATGTTAATGTAACATGTTTAGTTGAAAGTAGAGACAAAGTTAATAGGATTATTATGCCAAAATATTATTATCATATGTCTATTTGTGCCAATACTAATAGGTTATACTCATGTAACTATAACAAATTTCTTGGCATGGTTTTTATTGTTTAAAACAGATTAATAATGATATGCTTCAAAAATATCAAACTGTGTTTTATAGTTATAAAATAGATAATAATGAAATCTTGTTTAAAAATGTATTATAGGCTTTTACTTTTCCATTTGCATTTATAGGTTAAAATGATTATTATTATTTCATGCTCTTTTTAAAAATGAGATAAATAGTATACACCGACTCAATTATTGTTGATCAAGTATACATCATAAAAAAGTGTCATCAATGTGCCTAAAGAGTGAATTGCACAAATATTTCAATCTCATTAGTATGCGAGTGCAGTCACACTGTCAACCACGAAATCTCCCATAATCATGCTAAATCCATGATATTGAAGTTTGATGTTTGTTCTTTTGCATTAAGACTTCTTAAATTATTTTAAAATTGCCTGCTATGTCAGTTTTTACTTAACTGTCTTGGTTCGGCTTGTCACCTTAAACCCCATGGCTTCAGCTTAAAAAAATATAGGAGGGTCTATGTGTAAAAGTAGAATTCATATCAGCTACAATTGATTCAACTGAATATATTGCTTGAACATGCTCATACAAATTAAGTTGCAAAATTTCATTGCTCTAGGTATGATAGTTTTCAAATGAGATCATAATGAATTTTTCTTGGTTTCGATTACTTGTTTCACAGTTTTATTTTTGCTCTCATTTGAAAACTATCATACCTATAGCACTGAAATTTTGCAACTTAATTTGTATTGGTATCTTTAAACAGTATATTGAGTTAAACCTATTCTAGTTGATATGAAATCAACTTTTACACATAGACCCTCATATATTTTTTAAGCCGAAGCTATACGGTTCAAAGTAAAAAGCCAAACCAAGATAGTTAAGTAAAAACTGACATAGTAGGCAGTTTCTAAATAATGTAACAAGTCCTAATGCAAAAGAATAGACATCAAACTTCAATATCATGGATTTAGCATGATTATGAGAGATTTGGTGGTTGACAGTGTGACTGCACTCGCATACTGATGAGATTGAAATATTTGTACAATTCACTTTGCATATCTCATTATTAGTGATTTTAGGCACATTCATGACACTTTTATAATATATACTTGATCAAAAATAATTGAGTTGGTGTATACTTATTATTTTATATATTTTGGGCATGTGCTTATTGGGTATTGTCGTGGTTTTGTGTATTAAGTGTTTACTGATGATTTGTTTAGTGTTATAAGACATCTAATAATAATTTTTTTTTATTTTATCTTTTCAGTTAAAATAATTATCAATACCCATTATCAATCATATAATAATATTTTAAAATGGGTTTGACAAGGGAACAAAAATTAGTTGTAAAAGGTATAGGTTCATATTCTGGAGATGCTTCAATGTTAAATGATATACATATTTTCGAGTTCAACGAAATCATTAAATCTTGTTCATTTTTTAATATGCAATCAACACTCTTAGTTCAAAAACCTCAAAATATTCATCCAATTTCAATCAATGATGAATACATACAATTATTATTTTCTGGAAATTCTGAAAGAGGCCATTGGATCTGTATGTATTATAATAATAAAATTATACATATTTATGATAGTTCTAACGCCAAACGTTTAGAAAATGAGCATAAAATTTTTATTAATAGATTATTTCCAAATGCTTCAGACTTAAAAATAACTTTTGAAACAGTACAATCGCAAACTAATATTTATGATTGTGGTATTTTTGCAATAGCTTTTGCCGTTTCCATTCTTTATAATGTATGTCCATGTAATATACATTATGATGTTTCACAAATGCGTTCACATTTATTAAAAATTTATGAAACACGAAATATTAATATGTTTCCGATCTATCAAAATATGTATGATAGAAACACAATTAACGATTTTTCTGTCATATCTATACATAGAAATCTTGTTCACAAATCCCATATTAATTTAGTAAATTTTAGGCTTGATGCTAGAGAAATAGAAATCATAGAATCAAATACAAAAACAAATTTAATTATTGAACAACAAAAAATAATTGATTTTTATCATAAAAATATGAAAAAATATGAAAATTTTGTTTTAAATATGGAAGTAGACGATGGTAAAATAAAAACTTGTGATGAAAAACTTTACAAACAAGTAACAGTAAATATAGAAAGACTTAATTTAAATTATATTAATAAGTATACAAATAAAAATGACAAAAATTGTAAAGTGGATGAGAAAAAACTAAAACGAAAACAGCGAAATATGAGAAAGATACAAAAAATGAGTAGTGAAGAATTAATAGAGAAACGTAAAAAAGAAGCTTTGCGAAAAAAATTAGCTTATGAAAAAAGTAAAAAATGTAATAACAACAAGACAAAAGATAAAAAATTAACAAAAAAAGAAAAAAAATTGGATAAGATGAAAAAAATGAAAAGCGAAGAGTTACAAAAAGTACGTGAAAAAGAAGCGATGCGCAAAAAAGAAAATTACTGGGATAAGCAAAGTAATCAACACAAAAAACTACAAGAAAAAAGACTTAGAATCAAAATGTTAAATGCTGGAAGAAAGCAAAATGTTGAACAATTGAAAGATTTATTATTAAAAAAAAATTTTAGAAAGAGGGGGTTGACAACAATAAATTCAGATATTGAAGAACCAATTGTTTTAATAAAAAAATTAAAAATTCTTGAAAATGGAAGTTACGATAATATATATGATGATTTTGATTTACCTAAAAATAATAAAGAAATTAGAAATATAATTAATGCAAGAGTAAAAATGCTTCCAAATGCAAATATTGTAGGTCTTATAGCTAATATAGAATTTGATGAAACTTTAATTACAGAAAATTATTTAGGGCCTATGACTGAAATTTGTGATTTTTGCGAAGCTAAACATTTTTGTTTTGAATATACCGTGGATAAAAAATTTTCTAATTGCTGTCATAAAGGAAAAATTTATTTGCCAGAAAATCCTGATTATCCTTGTGAATTAAAGTTATTGGCAATCGGACAATCTGAAGATAGCATCGAGTTTCGTAAAAATATTAGATCATACAATAATGCTTTGGCGTTCGCAAGTTTTGGTGCTAATTTTGACAAATTATCTGGCAAAGGTCCTCAAGTTATTCGAATTTGTGGTCAAATCTATCACAATGTTTATTCTCTGCACCCGAATGAAAACGAAGCTCGAAAATATGGTCAATTATATGTTCTAGATAATGAAATGGCAACAGCTGAACGAAAAATTGATAAAAACAATTATAATACGAAATTGGAATTATTGAGTAAATTAGATAATTTATTAAGAAAAATTAATCCATATGCCCAAGCTTATAAAATGATGTATGAGGTAGAACAAGAAGAAATAAAACGATGTAGTAAAAGTAATTGCAATCCGAGAAATGTTATTATGTCAATAAAACGAAATGATAAATTAGACAAAAATAGATATAATGAAGCTACGTGTAATGAAGTTGCAATGATATTTGTTGGAGAAGATGGTCAACCACCAATAGAACGTGATATTGTTATATATTTAAGACATGATAGACCAATTAGTATCCCACCTATAAGTAAACATACTGACCCAATGACATATCCACTTATTTATCCCAATGGAGGCTATGGTTGGATGCCTGATATGAAATGTAAAATTGGTACTAATAAAATTTCAAATTTACAATTTTATAATTATAGGCTTAGTGTCAGAAGCGGATTCAATCCGTATCTTAATTTGGGGAAAATTTCTCAACAGGCAATAGTTGATGCATTTGTAAAAGTTGAAAGTTCAAGATTATATTTTATAAGGAAAAATCAAAATACTTTAAGAAGCGAGTGTTATAAAGGCGTAATGGATTATTTGCACAAAAAACAAGAATCTGAAAATTTGAAAATCGGTCGAATGTTTATTTTACCATCAACTTTTATTGGAAGTCCAAGATGTTTAAAACAGAATTATATTGATTCCATGACACTTGTTAATCGTTATGGAAAACCTGATTTATTTTTGACAATGACATGTAATCCGAAATGGAAAGAAATTGTAGAAAATTTAGAAGAATACGAAAGTCCAATCGATAGGCCAGATATTGTTGCTAAGGTTTTTCAACAAAAAGTAAAAGAGTTTAAAGAATTAGTTATCAAAGATGGAATATTCGGAAAAAGTATTGCTCATACTTATGTTATTGAATTTCAAAAACGAGGTCTTCCTCATATGCATATGTTATTATTTTTAGACAAAAATTATAAACTTGACACTCCTGAAAAAATAGATAACCTAATAAATGCTGAAATTCCTAATGAAAATTTTTATCCAAATCTATACAGCATTGTAAAACAATTTATGATCCATGGTCCTTGTGGCGTACACAATATTAATTCTCCTTGTATGGATCAAAGTATAGGAAAATGTACAAAAAATTTTCCAAAAAATTATATTAATAAAACTACTTTTCAAGGAACAGGGTATCCTTTATATAAACGAAGAAATGATGGTAGGCAAATTAAATATAAAAATAAAAATTCATATAGAATTGCTGATAATCGATTTGTCGTACCCTACAATCCTTTTTTGTTATTAAAATTTAATTGTCACATAAATGTAGAAGTGTGTTCAACAGTACAGTGCATAAAATATTTGTTTAAATATTGTTATAAAGGTCATGATTGTGCATTCATTGAAATTCGTAATGCAGATATTAATTTTAGAAAAGATGATAATAATAAAAATGAAGAAATAAACAATGAAAATAATGAATACAAATATGATGAAATCAACCAGTATCTTAATACAAGATATTTATGTCCACCGGAAGCTATGCACAGATTATTAGAATATTCATTACATGAAATATCGCATGCTATAAAACGTTTGGCTATTCACAATAAAGATGAACAATATGTTTATTTTGAAGAAGGAAAAGAAGAGAAAATAAAAGATAAAATAATCGAAACTACGTTAACTGCATTTTTTAAATTAAATCAGGTAGATCCCGAAGCACGAAATTATTTATATTCAGATATACCAATATACTACATATTTGATGAAAAACTGAAAGTATGGAACCGAAGAAAAAAAATTAATAAACCGATATTAAGCAGAATGTATTTAGTAAATCCAAAAGATCGAGAACGATATTTTATCAGATTACTACTTTTGCATGTTAAAGGGCCAACATCATTTGAAGATTTACGTACTGTTGACGGAGTATTGTATTCTACATTTTTTGAAGCTGCTATAGCAAAACAACTTGTTACTGAAGATGAAGAATGGGACAAATGTTTAAAAGAAGCAGTNTTTTGCATGTTAAAGGGCCAACATCATTTGAAGATTTACGTACTGTTGACGGAGTATTGTATTCTACATTTTTTGAAGCTGCTGTAGCAAAACAACTTGTTACTGAAGATGAAGAATGGGACAAATGTTTAAAAGAAGCAGTACAAATACAATTTCCTATGGCATTGTGTGAGTTATTTGCATTCATTTGCATTTTTCATAATCCTATTAATGTGCGATTTTTATATGAAAAATACAGAGATAATTTTTACCATCCTAAATATGAACAGAATATAGGTGACAATCTGGCACTTAATGCAATTGAAAAAGTTTTGCAAGTCCATGGATATACCTTAAGTGACTTTGATTTGCCTAAAATAACTACGCATATTGATGATTGGAATGATGTTACATCAGTTCACCAAGAAAGTATAATGCTAAACGAATTACAAAAAAAGGTGGAATCGTTAACTATTATCCAAAAAAATATATTTGACACGATTTTACAAAGTTTTGAATGTAAACAGCATAGATGCATTTTTATTGATGGACCAGGTGGAAGCGGAAAAAGTTATTTACTTAATGTTCTAATAGACTATTTAAAAATGCATAAAATAACATTTTTATGTGTTGCTTGGACAGGCATTGCAGCAAATTTGTTAACTAATGGAAAGACTGTACATACGACATTTAAATTACCACTTAATATAACTGACAGTACTACATGTAATGTGAAACCTAACACAAAAGATGGCAGACAATTGAAAGATGTACAAATTATAATATGGGATGAAATATCGATGACATCCAAATTTGCTTTTGAAGCAGTTAACCGTCTATTGCAAGATTTATGTGATGTGGCAGAAATTTTTGGAGGTAAAACCGTAGTTGTATCAGGCGATTTTAGGCAAACGTTACCTGTCGTTCGTCATGGTAGTAGTATAGAAGTTATTGAAAATTCTGTCAAACATAGTTATTTATGGCCTTATTTTGTTCGAATGACATTAAATGAAAATCTTCGCATATGTAATAATGATAATAGTTTTAAAAAATGGTTATTGA
>CM053169.1:18374174-18444684 GCA_012977825.3 Pteromalus puparum | reverse complement strand
ATATATATTTTAGGTCACTCTTTGTCATTTTTTATCACTTCCGGTCACACGCAATCACTTGCAATCGCTTCCGGTTCACCTTCGGTCCATTTCCGGTCATTTCCGGTCACTTCCGGTCACTTCCGGTTTACTTCCGGTTGACTTCCTGTTGACTTCCGGTTGACTCCCTGTTGACTCCCTGTTGACTTCCGGTTGACTTTAATAAAACCTACATATATATTAAGCACGATCATTTTTCTGGTCCAATTTTTTCGCGGTCACATTTTGAAGTAGCTCATTTTATTTTGTTTAGGTGTTCATTTTTTAAAACTTTTTTATTAAAGTCAACCGGAAGTCAACAGGAGTAACAGGGAGTCAACCGGAAGTCAACAGAAGTCAACGGAAGTAAACCGGAAGTGACCGGAAGTGACCGGAAATGACCGGAAATGGACCGAAGGTGAACGGAAGCGATTGCAAGTGATTGCGTGTGACGGAAGTGATAAAAAATGACAAAGACGTGACCTAAATATATATAATATCGAATATAAATAATAATAATAATAGGTATATATCAGACCGGCGATGGCTCCGTTGTAAACCACCTGCCTCCCGCGTCAAGGGGTCGTGGGTTCGAGCCCCCATCAGGGCGATCAGTTTTTTCAGATCCGATGGAATCTTACTCACGACACCGGGTTTGAGAAGGCGTAGGTGTGATGAGCCTACCCTGGAAACTTTCGAACGCTAAAATTCATCTAGAAACACAACACGATACGTTGTGAGGCATGAACTTTCGAGTTCGAAAAAGCCACCCATTTTTTTTTTTTTTTTTTTTTTTTAATAGGTATATATCATATATACCTTCAATATACTATGTACCTTTCAATGATCCATCAATGTTTCATCAAACTGATAATTCCGTGATAATTTGAAGACCTGAACAAAAAAAAATAAATCGTTAACAACATAAGAATATCCTTCCAGCGTCTGCCAACAATATATTTGTTGCCCAACTCTCACGGCGAGGACGTGCTGGTAAGGTATATTTTTCGAGAGTCATTCTAGCGCTGCATTCAAACGAAGCTGCAGCCGATTTTCACATTTCCAGCGCCGCATTCAAACGAACGCTGCAGCCGATTTTCACATTGCCAGCGCTGCATTAAAGAAATGCTGCAGCCGATTTTCACATTGCCAGCGCTGCATTCAAACGAATACTGCAGCCGATTTTCACATTGCCAGCGCTGCATTCAAACGAATACTGCAGCCGATTTTCACATTGCCAGCGCTGCATTTAAACGAACTATTTTTACAATATTTCTTTAAAAATATTTTTTGTATAAATTTTTGCTTTATGTTCATATTTAGCATTATTTAGTAGTAGCAATTTTAAATGTTCTCTAATTCTTACTAGATTAAGCGACGTATAATTGACCGTGACTAAAAACTGGTGATGTAGATAAACACCAACTTGATTGTATGATTGACTTGTGATTTATTGATTGTCTTGCAAAGCCTAATCTAATTCGAAATTGTTTTCGGCGCATATTAAATGGTACTCTCTTCCTTAGATGGTGACAATGTTATTCGTGGAATGATAACTAATTTCCCAATATTTTTCCACTTAGAATTTCGGCTTGAATTGAATATTTAAGAATCGCTTTACAATTATCTTGTACCGTTACAAAGACCTTCATTAATATTTAAATTTCTTAATAAAATACAATAGCACCACTTTTAATTGTAACTTATGTGGAGGAAGTCCATTAGAGTTAATGAATTTAAGAATTCTGTAGGAACATAACATCTAAGTTTTCTCCATTATCATCTTCTGCTGTATCTATATCTTAAATATCAAAACAGCATCCTTCCATTATATTAGAATTTTATGATTATATCAATTACATCATTATTTTTAGGAGCAAAATTTACTTTATCATTCAATGTTTTATCGTTAATTCTTATTTATTCCCAAAAATTTCTTTAATAATGTCTCCGTCTTTGGATTATATTCATCGGAATTTCAATTAACTCATTTTTTCTTCAAATGAATTACAATATTTGCCATCGCCTACACTCAATAACCATTTTTTAAAACTATTATCATTATTACATATGCGAAGATTTTCATTTAATGTCATTCGAACAAAAATAAGGCCTAAATACATATGTTTGACAGAATTTCAATAACTTCTATACTACTACCATGACGAACGACAAGGTAACGTTTGCCTAAAATCGCCTGATACAACTACGGTTTTACCTCAAAAATTTCTGCCACATCACATAAATCTTGCAATAGACGGTTAACTCGCTTCAAAGCAAATTTGGATGTCATCGATATTTCATCCCATATTATAATTTGTACATCTTTCAATTGTCTGCCATCTTTTGTGTTAGGTTTCACATTACATGTAGTACTGTCAGTTATATTAAGTGGTAATTTAAATGTCGTATGTACGTCTTTCCATTAGTTAACAAATTTGATGCAATGCCTGTCCAAGCAACACATAAAATGTTATTTATGCTTTTTAAATAGTCTATTAGAACATTAAGTAAATAACTTTTTCCGCTTCCACTGGTCCATCAATAAAAATGCATCTATGCTGTTTACATTCAAAACTTTGTAAAATCGTGTCAAATATATTTTTTTGGACAATAGTTAACGATTCCACCTTTTTTGTAATTCGTTTAGCATTATACTTTCTTTGGTGAACTGATGTAACTCATTCCAATCATCAATATGCGTAGTTATTTTAGGCAAATCAAAGTCACTTAAGGTATATCCATGGACTTGCAAAACTTTTTCAATATGGCATTAAGTGCCAGATTGTCACTATATTCTGTTCATATTTAGGATGGTAAAAATTATCTCTGTATTTTTCATATAAAAATCGCACATTAATTAGATTATGAAAAATGAAATGAATGCAAATACTCACACAATGCCATAGGAAATTGTATTTGACTGCTTCTTTTAAACATTTGTCCATTCTTCATCTTCAGTAACAAGTTGTTTTGCTATAGCAGTTCAAAAATGTAGAATTACAATACTCCGTCAACAGTACGTAAATCTTCAAATGATCGTTGGCCTTTAACATGCAAAAGTAGTAATCGATAAAATATCGTTCTCGATCTTTTGGATTTACTAAATACATTCTGCTTAATATCGGTTTATTAATTTTTTTTCTTCGGTTCCATACTCTTCAGTTTTTCATCAGATATGTAGGTATATTGGTATATCTGAATATAAATAATTTCGTGCTTCGGGGATCTACCTGATTAATTTAAAAAATGCAGTTAACGTAGTTTCGATTGGATTTATCTTTCTTATTTCAAAAAAAAAAAAAAAAAAAATGGGTGGCTTTTTCGAACTCGAAAGTTCATGGCCTCACAACGTATCGTGTTGTGTTTCTAGATGAATTTTAGCGTTCGAAAGTTTCCAGGGTAGGCTCATCACACCTACGCCTTTCTCAAACCGGTGTCGTGAGTAAGATTTCCATCGGATCTAAAAAACTGATCGCCCTGATGGGGGCTCGAACCCACGACCCCTTGACCGGAGGCAGGTGGTTTACCACGGAGCCATCGCCGTCTGATATATACCTATTATTATTATTATTTATATTCGATATTATATATATTTAGGTCACGTCTTGTCATTTTTTATCACTTCCGGTCACACGCAATCACATTGCAATCGCTTCCGGTTCACCTTCGGTCCATTTCCGGTCATTTCCGGTCACTTCCGGTCACTTCCGGTTTACTTCCGTTGACTTCTGTGACTTCCGGTTGACTCCTGTACCTGTTGACTTCCGGTTGACTTTAATAAAAAAGTTTAAAAATGAACACCTAAACAAAATAAAATGAGGCTACTTCAAAATGTGACGGAGAAAAATTGGAGCCAGAAAAATGATCGTGCTTAATATATATGTAGGATTTTAGGTCACTCTTTGTCATTTTTTATCACTTCCGGTCACACGCAATCACTTGCAATCGCTTCCGGTTCACCTCCGGTCCATTTCCGGTCATTTCCGCTCATTCCCGGTCACTTCCGGTCACTTCCGGTTGACTTCCGGTTGACTTCCGGTTGACTCCCTGTTGACTTCCGGTTGACTCCCTGTTGACTTCCGGTTGACTTTAATAAAAAAAGTTTTAAAAAATGAACATCTAAACAAAATAAAATGAGCTACTTCAAAATGTGACCGGAGAAAAATTGGACCGGAGAAAAATTGATCGTGCTTAATATAATGTAGGATTTTAGGTCACTCTTTGTCATTTTTTATCACTTCCGGTCACACGCAATCACTTGCAATCGCTTCCGGTTCACCTCCGGTCCATTTCCGGTCATTTCCGCTCATTTCCGGTCACTTCCGGTCACTTCCGGTTGACTCCCTGTTGACTTCCGGTTGACTTTAATAAACAAGTTTTAAAACATGAACACCTAAACAAAATAAAATGAGCTACTTCAAAATGTGACCGGAGAAAAATTGGACCGGAGAAAAATTGATCGTGCTTAATATAATGTAGGATAGGATATTTCTTACGATTAAAGATATAGCAAAGTCTGCAACTGTGGCTGCAATCATAGATGCATCTTTGCTGTATGCTTTCTGCAGACTGTTTATTAGCTAATCTTGCAAAATCGCTATACTATTTGCTATTTTTAAATTAAAAATAAATTATTTGCCCATACAGGTGCTACAAAATTCTCTCTGAATCAAAATTAATTCCAAGCTTGTAGAATCCAAGTTTGCAAAAAAAAAAAAGAAATTGCAGAAATAACTGCTGAAGAGTCTGCAGAAAATATGCAGTCAAGACTGCAGCGAAAGCTGCAGACTTAGCTACATATATTTTTTATACGGGTATATTTATAATAAACTAACAAGTAGTTGTACTGTAAAAGAATGACATGATTGTAAATAAATTATAAATATAAATTGTTACTACTTTTTACTTTAAAGACTTACTTTAAGGACAACGCGACAATTATAAATAAAATGTGAAGTACGATCTCTTTCGCTTGAACTCTGTATTTATTTAAAAATATGTTGAAAAATATATATATTTTTTTTAAACCGAAATTTGAGTTTTTATTTATTTAAAAGATTGTTGAATTTGCCATTCAAGTAACTAATACATTAAATGCATTTATAACGGTACAAAACTTATTTCTTAAAATAGTGAATTTTCTACGTTTTTTTTTATATCATATATGAGAACATACATAAAAAAGTTTAGTGTACATGTACGATTGCATGTATGACAAACTGCAGGATCCTCTGCATATCGACTTACACGATAATCTGCAGCTTTACATGCAGAATTCCATGCAGAATTATCGCGAATTCTCAGTTCGCTATCATGCAGAAGAGCATGTACATCGTTTTGCCTGCTACCTTGCTGGTCGTGATGCTGGCCAACCGGCATAATTACATGCATATCGGAGTGCATGTGCATGAGCAGGTAAACATGCTGGATTGCATGCTTAATGGCATGCACTTGAACATGCTGGTTCACCTGCAGATTATTTTCGTAAGGGATTTACCATTTGAAGTAGAGGCTGCACCAATTTTTAATGGTTCCCTTGGAGCCCTTGGTGGAGTGGCTTGTTGCTTTTGTACATCCTCATGATTTTGGGCTGATCCGTTGAAAGTTCGAGTACTAGTTTTTGTACTTTGTATTTTTGTACAAACTCTTTGTACCTTTTTCTTCGGTGCGATTGGCTGCGGTACATCTTCTTCTGAATCTGACATCTTCTCCTCCATTAATGTTTTTAATTTTTCAGCTTCGCGTTGAAAATGTTGTTGTTTAACAGACTTTTCCATTTGTTTCTCGACTTCTGATGCACTCTGTTCTGATTCAAGAGAAAAGACATGTTCCTGAACTTGCAGTTTTTCCAACTTTTGTAATGCCTCTTCATAAGTTTCTAAAACAAATAATTTATTCATTACTATACAATACAAACTTCATCAATATTTTATAAACTCACCTGCTCGTCCTTTGATGTCAATAGTGTAAGTAGTGTATGAATCCGGTGCATCTGCAAGCATCTTTACCAAATCATGTAAGACTTGATAATCTTCTGGACTCGAGTCCTTTGGAACATATTTAGTAGTACATCTGTTACGAGTATAATCAAATTTCAGCCATGTGCTAGGGACAATATCGATTTCTTCCACCTTTCTTTTTTTTCCTTTATGTACAAACTTTACAAGAGTAAAGTTGTACAGAGCGGGAACCTCCTCCACCTCTCCTGAACCACTATCACTATTAGAGCTCATCCTGCAACTTTGGTAAATTAATTAGACTAAAGTAAAAGTAATCTTAAAATTACAGGTTAGGTTATGTATTATTTAAAAAAAAAATCACAACTTCAAAATTGTAACTTTTAATAAATGTAGATAAAAAAAGATTTATGTTGGAAAAAATAACCTTAAAACACTTCACTCTATCAAATAACTTGACTGAGGATTTTTTTTTCTGTGAGAAAGTTGAAAATCAACAATGTGAATATCTAATATATAAATGCTATTATGGTTTGTTTGTATAGCAATACGCTCGAGCGCGCGAAATTTAAAAAGGGAGGTTATGTTAGGTTAGCTTATAAGGTACACTTATAATACAAATAAAAATTTCAAAATTACCTTGTAAAATCTAATTTGATGATTCCTCCGACGGATCCAAATGCAATAGTGATATCAAAAAGAATCTTGTCTCTTCTGTAGTTGAAAAATTCTGTTGAAATTTTATACATTTTTGTTTTATGCTTTGCAACGGAATTTCTAAAGTCATAGGAGATACACGGTTCACCTCCCAAAAATTCAAAAATCCTGAAGGTAAAGTGAAAACGGATTCTTTTCTTAAAAATTTGTTCACTTTCACAATAGATTCTCTATCACTATCAAACTGACAAATTTCTGCTAATGATCCATCTTGTAATAACACTGTGTTATTCGGATGAGTTGTTGACAAAATCATACCTCTTGTTAGTTCCCGTTTCGATATTCTCTCCTAAAAGACGCGTCTCCACCCCTTCAGGCCTTAATGGCTTGGGAATCCCGGAGATTGTTTGTCGCCGCCGAGGATGCAGCCGCCTGGGCCATAAAAGAGAGAGAAGCGCTAAGCTCTTTTATGACCACCCGCGCTACAGCCGGAATTTCCCGGGCGTGCCGGGCCAAGTCCCTGCCAAAGCGGAACATCTGGGACCAACAGCGGAAGGGGCAGCCTCACGGACTACCGGAGGGGATGGCGTCCCGAGGTAACGAGACACTCGAGGCGGGGGAGAGGAGGAATTCTGGTTCGGGCTGCAACGGCGTGCACTACGGCTTGCTACGACGACTCGTGTCATATTGTCGGGTACTGCGTGTAATAAGAGACCGCTCCAGGAGGAGAGATCGCCGTTCGCGCAGGCAAGTGAGATCAAGGAGCATTACGCCAGGGCCGAGTCCGCGCTCAAACGGCACGACGCCGATGCAACAGAACGCCAGCCCGCCACCGAGTACTGCCACGACTCATTACGATCTCGCGGACGTCATGAGCGTCGTGAAGATCGCGATTGAGTCGATAGCTAAGACGAGAGTAGCCGACAAAGCTGCTGATTGGTCAACCAGGGAGATAAAAAATAACATCCCCGACTTCGACCCCGAGGACACACATCAAAGTGTGGAAACCTGGATCGAGAAGATCGAGGAAATGAAAGCCATCAACAAATGGAACGAAGCAACAACAGCCAACATTGCCATGTCACGACTACGAGGACTCGCCCGGAAGTGGTATGAATCGCTCCCTTCGATCGCGTTATCATGGGAAGAGTGGAAAGCTAAGTTAATAGTTACATTCGCGGATCGCGTAGAATTCCCCGTCCGCATGACTAGAATGCTCGCGCGTGTTAAACGGTCGGATGAAAAAATGGTCAGATACTTTTTCGACAAACTGGCACTCATCACGCCGTGCGGACTAACTGACGAAAAGAAGGCCGTGCAATGTATTATGCACGGTATACAAGACGAAGCGATTAGAGCCGCGGTGCGCGTGGCGAACGTCGATACGGTAGACGTGCTCCGAAACTTACTGGCTAAGTACGACGAAGATATAGCCCGCGTGCCAGGCAAACCACATCACCATGAGAAGCGAAATAATAAATTCGCGAATGCCCCGCGACACGGTCGGAATGAACGTCACACTCCGTACAAGAAAGAGCCGCGACCCGCGAACTACATTGAGTGCTACATATGCCATGAACGCGGACACTACGCACGCGACTGTCCCAAGGCGGACCAGAAGAAGCGGAAAAATGTACTGAGCATTGGAAGTAGGCCGACGCCGGCAGATGACACCCGTTTTATCGAGGCGAGCGTCGACGGAAAACCTCTGCGCGCGTACGTGGACATGGGAAGCCAGTGCGTCACCTTGCGGAAAAGCGATGCGGCCAGCCTGGATCTAAGCTGCGAGCCGACTGAGGTCGTCCTGCGTGGCTACGGCGGAGCGATCGTTCGGCCATACGGGAAAGCCCGTGTCCAGCTGAAGGTCGACCTAGCTGAAGCACCGGTCGAAGCGATCATCGCCCTGGATGAAACCCAGAACGTGCCTATAATAGTGGGCCAACCATTCACCGACGGACCAGGGGTTACGACCGTGCAGAGGGACGGACAACTGCGCTTGTTTGACTCCACAGCCGCGCCTCTGTCAGGGATGGAGATACTGCCACCTCGCAAGGTAGAACTGTGGGCCACTGAGGCCACGGTGATACCCCCGGGAGAAGCCACCAATGTAAAGGTAAAATTGAAAGATAGTACCTATCGAGGTGATGTGTATGTCGAGTTGAGTCTTCGCGGTAAAGAACGCGAAGAGCATTGTATACCGCGGTGTATAATGAACGTGGCGACCGGAATCTTGCCCGTTATTAATCTCGCGGACGTGCCACTGCGCATCAGAGAGACGCAACTGATAGCTAGGGGGGAAGCGGCGAAAGCCGCCGACTTTAGAGAAATCCGCGTGCTACAGAAAGCAAGTAAGAAGAGACGCGAAAATATGACCAAGCTTCCGGAACGAGATATAATTATCGGCGACGACGTCCCTAAAAGCAAACGAGAACGGCTTGTCGAGCTGCTGAATGAGTTCCGGGACTGTTTCGCGCTCGACGTAAGTGAATTAGGGAAAACGGATATGGCAGAGTTAAAAATTGAACTCACCAGCGACGCGCCGATATATTATAGACCGTACCGATTATCCTATAGTGAAAGGGACCACGTGAAGTCTCTCATTGAGGAACTCAAGGCCCATGGTATTATTCGCGATTCTAATTCTCCATTCGCGAGTCCTATATTGCTAGTGCGTAAGAAGAACGGCGAGATTCGGATGTGCGTCGATTATCGTGCCCTAAATGCCATCACTAAGAAAGATCGGCATCCGCTCCCTGTAATCGAGGATCAAATAAACAGCATGGGCGGAGCGACACGTTTCACAAGTCTTGATTTGGCGTCGGGATATTACCAAGTGCCGGTGGCTGAGAACGACGTCGAGAAAACCGCGTTCGTAACTCCCGACGGACAGTATGAATTTCTACGTCAGCCGTTCGGCTTAGTAAACGCACCAAGCGTCTTCGCGAGACTGATAGCTAGAGTGATCGCGCCGCTGAAACAGCGAGTAAAGGGCTCAGTAGTGCTCGCATACATCGACGACATTATGTGCGCGTCGGAAGGAATAGATGAGGCGCTGCAAGGACTCGCGGAGGTCCTAAGTCAATTACGCGAAGCCGGGCTGACGCTAAAGCTCGCTAAATGCAGATTCTTGATGCCCCGCGTCGATTTTCTGGGATACGAGGTCTCGGAAGAGGGCATAAGGCCGGGGTCGATGAAGGTAGAAGCCGTTGAGAAATTCAAGGCACCCGAAAACGTGCACGAGATACGGCAATTCGTCGGGCTTGCCAGTTACTTCCGTAAATTCGTCAAAGATTTCGCTATCATCGCACGACCGCTCACCATGCTCACGAAGAAATCGCAAGAGTGGGTCTGGGGAAACGAGCAAGTACACGCGTTTAACAAAATCAAGAACGCACTAATTTCTCGGCCTGTGCTCGCACTCTATAAACGCGACGCGGAGACAGAACTGCACACCGACGCTTCGAAATGGGGACTTGCGGGCATATTGCTACAAAAACAAGGCAACGGGCAGCTGCAGCCTATCGCGTATTTCAGTCGACAAACGTCAAAAGAGGAGCAGAAATATCACTCTTACGAGCTCGAGACTCTAGCAGTGATAAGCAGCCTACATCGGTTCCGCGTGTACGTCCTAGGAGTTAAATTCAAGGTAGTGAGCGACTGCAACGCGCTCAGAGCCACGTTTATTAAACGGGATCTGTCACCACGGATAGGTCGGTGGTGGATACAGCTCCAAGAGTACGACTGCACGATCGAATATAGGCCCGGCGCTAGAATGCCTCACGTGGACGCCTTAAGCCGTAACGCGATTGAAGACCTCATCAATACCGAGGAGATTCAGGAGATCGGTATCTATCACATCGAGCGCGACGACCACATATTACTTGCTCAATTACAAGACGAAAGACTAAAATACGTCAACGAGGTTCTGGGTCGGGACGCTAACGATGACGAAGAGCAACAGATAAAAATGCACTACGTCCGCAAGAACGAGCGCGTATACCGACGAATGGAAGACGGGTTGAAATGGGCCGTACCTCGCGCCATGAGACGCCAAGTAACGCGACTTTGCCATGACGAGATGGGCCACCCGGCGCTGGACAGAACGCTGGCAAAAATGCGATGCGATTATTGGTTCCCGGGCATGCGGCGTTACGTAAAGGGATACATATCGTCGTGCGTCGAGTGCTTCTATCGCAAAGAGCCCGCAGGCAAGCGACCCGGTCTACTGTTCCCGATAGAAAAGGTGCCCGAGCCGATGCATACGCTCCATATTGACCACCTGGGACCGTTCACGAAAAGCACTCATGGTAACGCATATCTTATCGTAGCAGTCGACGCGTTCACCAAATTCGTTTTCATGAAGGTGGTGGCCACGACGAAGGCTCTCTGCGTAGAGAGATTCCTCGATGAAATCGCCACAAATTTCGGGTATCCAAAACGCTTAATCAGTGATCGAGGCAGCGCCTTCACGAGCAAACGCTTCCGCGATTTCTGCAGGGAACTTAACGTTAAGCACACGTTGACTGCGGTAGCCACACCTCGCGCGAACGGGCAAGTGGAACGGTATAACCGAACGATTCTCGACGCGCTCTCGACTAGTATGACGGCCGAGGATAAATGGGACAGAGAAGTGCAGAAGATCCGTTGGGGAATGAACAATACCGTCAATAAAGGAACTGGTAAAAGCCCGACGGAGCTATTGTTAGGGTACCGGCCGAGAAATCGAGCTGAAGTAGCGTTGCTCAACGATGTAGGCGAGGCTACCTACGATAAAGATCGGAGCAATACAAGAAAAAGGGCCGCGGAGACGACGCGTAACAACCAGGTTAAAGCGAAGGCGAGATACGATTTGCGACGAGCCGCTCCAAAGATGTTCAAAGTCGGAGATGCCGTGGGGGTCAGGCGCGTCGCGGCTAACGTCGACGGCGGCAGCAAGAAACTGCTACCTAAGTACGGCGGTCCTTACGAGGTGAAACAGGTGCTGACTAACGATCGTTACGTCATCGGTGACATCAAGGGGTGTCAACGGTCGCAAAAACCATATAACGGCGTGGTGCCGTCCGAGGACCTCAAGGCCTGGGAAATGGTGGCAAGCAGCGACGACGAGGCAGAGGACGATAGGGCGTCTGATTAGTGACCGCTCCTCCTCGAGGATCCTCTCCTTCCACCCCTGTAAGGTACTAACTGACAAGGACAGTTGTACTAGCTAAGAATGTGCCAGAGCTCGCGAGAGCATAGGCTAAGTCGTCTGGGACGACGCGTGTAACGAGAACAGCTGACGAGTTGTCTCTCGAGCCGAGCCGAGAGGGCCGGCTAATGGGTTGTCGGGGACAACGCCAGCCTTGTGTGCGATCATAGTACATCACACACGAGATAAACAAGACGTCGACACGAGAGTAGTCTGGGACAATTGGTCGTCCTGAGCAGACGTCGCAATGGCCTTGACGGGTAGGATGCGCGAGCCGCGCCGAAAGGCCGGTAGACGAGTTGTCAGGGACAACTAGACGGCACATAACCCCGACAGGAAGGTGCGCAGAATGTCGCTCGCGAGACGAACCACTATGTCGACGTATGAGTTGTTTGGGACGACTGGTCGTCTGGGACGACCGCCGCGATGGCCTTGGCGGGTATGATATGCGAGCTTAACCAAACGGTCGGCGGACGAGCTGTTTGGAACTGCTATACGGCATATAACCCCGATAGGAATGCGCGGAGAGCATGATAGTTGTAGTTAAGTCTAGACCGTAGAGAGTTTATAAAGGAATTCAAAGCATGAACAGAGTGAAATTACAAAATATGAATAATATGCCATACTATACGAAATTTTTATTGATCTGTTTTCTATAGGACAAAGCTGACCANCTCTATCAAATAACTTGACTGAGGATTTTTTTTTCTGTGAGAAAGTTGAAAATCAACAATGTGAATATCTAATATATAAATGCTATTATGGTTTGTTTGTATAGCAATACGCTCGAGCGCGCGAAATTTAAAAAGGGAGGTTATGTTAGGTTAGCTTATAAGGTACACTTATAATACAAATAAAAATTTCAAAATTACCTTGTAAAATCTAATTTGATGATTCCTCCGACGGATCCAAATGCAATAGTGATATCAAAAAGAATCTTGTCTCTTCTGTAGTTGAAAAATTCTGTTGAAATTTTATACATTTTTGTTTTATGCTTTGCAACGGAATTTCTAAAGTCATAGGAGATACACGGTTCACCTCCCAAAAATTCAAAAATCCTGAAGGTAAAGTGAAAACGGATTCTTTTCTTAAAAATTTGTTCACTTTCACAATAGATTCTCTATCACTATCAAACTGACAAATTTCTGCTAATGATCCATCTTGTAATAACACTGTGTTATTCGGATGAGTTGTTGACAAAATCATACCTCTTGTTAGTTCCCGTTTCGATATTCTCTCCTAAAAGACGCGTCTCCACCCCTTCAGGCCTTAATGGCTTGGGAATCCCGGAGATTGTTTGTCGCCGCCGAGGATGCAGCCGCCTGGGCCATAAAAGAGAGAGAAGCGCTAAGCTCTTTTATGACCACCCGCGCTACAGCCGGAATTTCCCGGGCGTGCCGGGCCAAGTCCCTGCCAAAGCGGAACATCTGGGACCAACAGCGGAAGGGGCAGCCTCACGGACTACCGGAGGGGATGGCGTCCCGAGGTAACGAGACACTCGAGGCGGGGGAGAGGAGGAATTCTGGTTCGGGCTGCAACGGCGTGCACTACGGCTTGCTACGACGACTCGTGTCATATTGTCGGGTACTGCGTGTAATAAGAGATCGCAGAATTATAGATTTATTTATCAAACACCCTGTTTTGTTATTCAGTCTGAGTATTACCCATTATTTTACACTCTGTATTTTAATTTTTTAATAATGCCACTTTTTTGCATAAGAATAGTCAGTTCTGTACTTGAGGTTGACACTCGAGATCCATAAGTCTCCTTTTCGAGATCTCTTTGGCAGTATTGAGCTAGGAGATGCGTTGGTGACCTCAGTGCTCTACTGATGGATCCCAGGTGAGACTCGAAACAGAAGGCACTCAATTCATTGAAATTGCAGCCAGTGGTATCAACATCATCGCATAAATGGACAAGATTATGCACATTTATTGATAAAAATGATGCTCCATATATGCCTGCTGCTTCATCCACAAATTTCTTGAAGTAACTTCTTGCTCTTTCAACGTGAGGAACTGGATCTTGATATGTCATTAATCTACATGCACTTGTTAACAGCATGAAATGATTGTATATCTGACTGGATACCAAATCCTTGAGCACAACAGGAGCAGCATACAAAGTAAAAAACTTGTACTCCACAGCTTTATATTTGCCGTAATGTCCTACATGTCGCATCTTTCTTGGGAACTCTTCAGGGATATCTTGATTAATCATCCTGGTTCGACGCTCCAACTCACTTTTTAACACAGCACTGATTCTCACTTTATGATTGGACTTGCTTTGGAGCAAAAATTCTAAAATCCTTTTGGTCACACCTAAATAGAGTAAGTGCATAGGGTCCAACACAAACTGTTTCACCATATCAATAGGTGGTTGAAGAAACGTTAAAACAGACACACCCTTGTGATGATCTACATTTTCATATGATCTAAAACTGGCGTCAGTCATGCTTTCTGCATCCGAGTCAAGAAACACTGTCACCTTATCAACTTTCTGGCCCACTACCTTGCAACGCTCACAAGCAGCAAATGCTGTATGCCCACAAGAATGTTTAACGAAGCTTCGTGCTGGAGTATCACAAATTATAAACTTTATTTTCAATCGAAAAGTACGGTCTTTAATAACTAATCTTGAATTCACTTGGTTGAACTCTAAGACAAAATCACGTAAATAACTTGTTGCGTCCTTAGGTTTTCCATCGCCAGCAAATACACCAACAGTAAATGGTTGATAATGATCTTGTTTCGTATACACCTTGCAGAGCACTGGCCAGATTGATGCAGAAGAAGATTTAAAGGGCGACAGCCCATCAATAAATAAAATTAGCTCCAACAGGTCACTAGAATGCAAATTTTCTTGAATAATTTTCTTTAACTTTTTTTTAAGCCCAAAGTAAACAAACTCTCCAGTTGATCCGGTACTTGTCCACTTGATTATGGGGTACTCCGTTATCGACTATCCACTTTTGTAGATCAGATATCCCTTCAGCATCATTTTTTGGTTTCTCCATCCACTTGTTTAACAGCTCTGTAAGGTCACTATCCGGACACTGATCCTGTACACTTCGTTGAGGCTTTTGTATTAGAAATTCAAAATCTTCATCCAAAAACTGACTACTTGTGGTACTCTGAATGTTATTTTTTTTCACACTTTCCAGCAGGTCTTCATCACTGATATCTTCTTTGTTTTTTTCCAATATTTTTCTTCTTGCTTCTTTCACATTATTGTACTCATCACATAGATGATCCATTTTTCTCTTATTATTTTTCTGCCTCTGCATTACACAGCGATTTTGGTTACTCATAACCTATCTTTTAGGTTACAAGCAATGTAGAAATTAATTTTCTCAAATTGACTTTTCACACTCACTTATGATTTCCCTTTTTTATTTGTTATACACAAGCACATTGTAAATAAACGTTTAAAATTCAAGATGCATTAACTACGCTATAATGTTGCTCCGAAAAAGTTCCGTCACTATAACAGTTCAGTAAAGAGTTGGAACAGTACTGTAATAGAGAGTGCGGACTCTATGTGTTCCAATAGCTGCACTGGTGTAGTGTGAATAAACCTTCGCCTTCTGCTACACGTATTGCGGTGTGCAAATATCATTCACATATAAACATTTTATTAACAATTGATAATTAATTTACTACACTTCATTATAATAATATTATTAAGCCGTGTCGTAATGATTCAGTGATTGTAAATAAACACATTCTCTACTATTTACACATAAGTGTTCTTGTCGGGTTTCCAGCGAGAATTCCACGGGATTCGAGCCTTGATTCTCGCGAATGGTTCTGCCCGGATTCTAGGTTACCGACTGGAACTTATCGACAATTTTTTACCAGGGTATGTTGAAATACATAACACAGGCTTGCATATCAAGTTTCAAGTGTATATGTTACATGAGGTTTGAGATATACAATTTTTAACCACACAAATCTTAAAAACTTAAATTTATATAGATGTGCTATATCATCATATAGACTTGCGACAAAATTTTGGCCTGCAAAAAGCTTTGGAAGGAACAAGAAGCGTCAGAAGCTACTTAATTAGCCGTATAAAAGGAGATGTACTAGTATAAGCAGCAAGTTGATCTTGGTCGAGGACCAGTAGGGAATCCTGAATATACAGCTGTTGCAGGAGTTGCTTGTATAGCAGCAGCAGCAGCAGATGACCAAGCTCGAGTAGCAGCAGCAGCAAAAGTTGTATGAATATAAGCAGCAAAAGCTGCACACACAGCAGTCGCAGCAGTAGCCCCTGAATATGCAGCTTGAGTACACTGTGGACTAGTAACTCCAGCAGCACTGGACTCCGTACTAGTAACAGCAGACCCTGGTCGAGGACCTACTGTAGATCCTTGATGTACAGCTGTAGAATGTATACCAGCAACTTCCAACTTCAGGGTCGTCTACAGATGATTGCAACAGGTCAGCAAAGCTAACCAGGCCAGCAAACAGCGTGATTTCAGCTCCAGGGTTGTCTTCTGATAATTGAATCTGGTTCCAAGGTCATCCTCAGATGACTGAAGCCTCCAGCAACCCCACCCAGTAGCACCACAGAGCGTGAACTTGGTTCCATGGTCGTCCTCAGATGTTCGAAGCCTCCAGCAACGCCAGCCAGTACCACCAGTGAGTGTGAACATGGTTCCAAGGTCCTCCTCAGCTGATTGAAGCCTTCAGCAACGCCAGCCATCACCACCAAAGAGCGTGAACCTGGTTTCAGAGTCGTCTCCAGATAACTGAAGCCTCTCGAAACGCCAACCAGCATCAGTAGCAGCAGACAGTTTTTATCCAGCTCCAGAGTCATCTTGTTTGTAGCCGTCAATGCCAACCTATAATGCACAGACAGTGTAAATCAGCTATAGAGTCATCTACACATAATAAAACAACGTAATCACTGATTTCACTGCACATAACACAAGAAATACTTGTCAATTTTGAGTGTCGACGAATCTTCATCCAGACAGTATGTCGGAGGAAGGTATCAGCACAGCCGTAGAAGTAGCAGCACAAACGGTGATAGTCGATCCACATCTAGAATGCATCTTGAAAGTTGAATGTATACGCAGATGTGGAAGCAGCAAGAGCACCAGCAGCAGCAACAGAAGCAGACACCAAAACAAGGGATAACCTCCAAGCGCAAAAAGTCAAGTTTCTTGCTGGAGTTGCGTATTTTCCTCTACTGCAGCACTCCTTGACGGACTGACACTCACACACTGCATCGTAGCTGATATTCCGGAGCATCACTTTTATATACTTCTCGCACTGCATTAGAAGTAAACGAAGCACTGGCGAGTCTCGCCGTGAGCAGCAGATCCGCGAGCGAGATCGCGCTGAGCGGAGGCTGCTTGAAAACATATGCGCTTTTGATTAGCACACTAACACTGCTGTATCGCGTCGACGTGCTGCACTTATACAATTAATACCCTTGAATAACTTGAAGTTGAACCGAACGAGCGAAGGCCGGGATGCAGCTTCAAAACGTCAAAACACAAGGCACGGCTGGCGAGTGGCGGCTGCGTGAACGTGTCGCCGCAGACGCCAGTAGCTCCCCAGATCGACGCGCACAATGTATGCGCAGTCGTCGTACTCACTTCGCCAGAGCCGCGGACAGAGCAACGAACAGCTGTTCGGCGTCGCTTAGTTGATAATAAAATTATTTTTTTTTTTTTTTTCAAATTATTGAAAACCAAGACATAGTTGCCCTTTCTCTCATCATTTTATATCTATGTGCAAAGTTTCAAGTCGATCTGTCAACGCATATAAAAATGGCATTTGAACGAAATTTTCAACATGCACACGTGCAGCTACTGGTTTTTGTTCAAATGCCATTTGTTAACGCATTTAACTATTGACTTGAAACTTTACATTGTGGTAGATGATTCCGAGACGAAGGGCAACTATGTCTTGGTTTTTGATAATTCACCGTATTTATTTAGTTTCAAGCAATTTTCTACCGAGTACTCGTTCTATCGACTCGGTCGGTAAAAATTGGGTTTGAGACCCCCTTAACTTTTCCGATAACTTTGTTGGCAAAAACTGAAATCTTAAAACTAAAAAATCACTATAAAAAACCGCTGCCAATTCTTTGGCACGTAGCTTCCTTCAACCTTATGTATCGCTTTAATATCTAAATTGTTTTTACTTCATATATAATTCTATAAAGTTTTTATGCTTTTTTGTTTGATGGATAAAATTATTTCGAAATAATCATATAATAAATAATCAATGCGTAACTGAAAATATTGTTTTTAACGATTTAATAAAACAAAAAACAGAAAAAAACTAGCCGATAATCATGATGTTTTAACGAAAAGTTCAAAATTTAGTTTCCGAGATATAATGATAAGGATATAGTTCGCGGAACGTATCTAAAATCACCAGTGATCGAAAAATCGCCATGAATATACGCACATGCGTAACTGAAAATCTTATTTTTAACGAATTAATAAAACAAAAACAGCAAAAAACGAGTCTAAGTATAGATTAAAATCCATTAATGGAAACTGAGATCGAAGCGATACAGTTTTCAGTTATATAGAGTATACAATATACAGGGTGAGAAAACAAAATTTTGAAGCTTAATATCTTTGAAACCATTTGGTTTCATAACACTTTGACGCATAGCATATTTTCAAAAATTTTAAAAATTTTGAAAAATTTCAAAATTTTTAATTGCCGTAGACTACTTAAATATAAAGTAGTCTATAGAATAACATTTGATATACATGATGTTTTAACGAAAAGTTCAAAATTTAGTTTCCGAGATATAATGATAAGGATATAGTTCGCGGAACGTATCTAAAATCACCAGTGATCGAAAAATCGCCATGAATATACGCACATGCGTAACTGAAAATCTTATTTTTAACGAATTAATAAAACAAAAACAGCAAAAAACGAGTCTAAGTATAGATTAAAATCCATTAATGGAAACTGAGATCGAAGCGATACAGTTTTCAGTTATATAGAGTATACAGGGTAAGAAAACAAAATTTTGAAGCTTAATATCTTTAAAACTAACTGGTATCATAAACAACCCAAAGAAAGAGATAAAGGTGCTATATAATGCTAACTAAATCCAAAATTTTAAATTGATTATTGCCTTTTTACTCCAGTTATCGCGTCACGTAGAAAAACGATTTTTTTCAGTTTTTGATGTTTTTCTCAGGATCTGCCCCATGAAATGACTTAAAATTCAAGTCGTATATAGTTCTAATTACCTTCAATAATCATATATTTTTTTAGAATGATTCGCTATTTAGTGTTTGAGTTATAACGATTTAAAAAAATTGCACTGTATGGTGTATAATAAAAGAACGATGAACGATAATACAAATTTTTCACGGTAAAAACATAGGTAATTTTATTCTCTTTCAGGTACATATTAAGCAATTTACTTTTATTAACTTTTCCGATAAATTTGTTGGCAAAAACTGAAATCTCAAAACTAATAAATCACTATAAAAAAAAATGCGTATATAAATTGTAAAATAGTATATTGTGTGCCAAGGGCGTAAAGTGGGCTTCTTTTGGCGGAGTGTGGAGTTTGCAGTACGAGTCAAGGCGAGTTAGCCCGAGCCGAAGGCGAGGGCGTTTACGAGCCGCAGACGAGTACTGCAACCACACGAGGCCAAAAAGCCCACTTAGCCCTTGGTGCACACCATATTTTTTGTAACGCATGTATAGATTTTCGCGTTTTTATATATAGAAATAGAAAATTTTTCGAAAAATTTTAGCGGGCGTTTTTTATTTTTTTTTGCCCGGCGGGCGTTTTTCATTTTGCATATGCGGGCGTAAAAAAATGAAAAACGCCCGCCGGGCAAAAAAAATGAAAAACGCCCGCTGCTCCGAACAGCGGGCGGTTTTCAATTTTTTTTGCCCGCCGGTCTGAAAAAAGTTACTTTAGAGCCGCTAAATAGGTCAAAAAAACGCGAAAATCGTGCTTGTGTTACAAAAACGGACTTTCGTCCCACTATCTTCTAGCAAAAACAAAGAAAATGAGACTTGGTGGGTTAAAATCCACCAAGTAGAAGCTGAGAAACAGGCGTATACATACGCACACACACACACACACACACACACATACATCCGTACGGACATTTTCTAAAAACACCATTTTTCGACTAAAAATTCATCAAAACGCACTTCCCACATGTTTTTACACAAACTCAAAAAATTACTATTACAAGGCTTCCTTAGGAAGGAAGCAAAAAATGCGTATATACATTATAAAAACGGACTTTCATCCCACTATCTTCTAGCAAAAACAAAGAAAATGAGACTTGGTGGGTTAAAATCCACCAAGTAGAAGCTGAGAAACAGGCGTATACATACGCACACACACACACACACACACACACATACATCCGTTCGGACATTTTCTAAAAAACACCATTTTTCGACTAAAAATTCATCAAAACACACTTCCCACATGTTTTTACACAAACGCCAAAAATTACTATTACAAGACTTCCGTAGGAAGGAAACAAATAAACAATCCAATATGTTTTTTAGACATGCCTGGAAACACTCAGGAAGATATTATTGCGGCTCTGCAAGAGAAGCTGGCAGCGGCCCATAAAGAGATTGAAGAACGAGGTATTTGGCGCACTTGTTACATAATGCATGTAATGTTACGTAATTATAAATCTATTTATTCAGTATTTCTTAATAACTAAAATATCGCCTTAGATACTACTATAATAAATGATATGAAGAGCGGCAAGAAAGGTAAACCAATGGACACTACTAAACGTAACAAATCTATTTCAATAATTGCATATGTCGGGTCATGTTATAAATAATTATTCATTAATAATTACGAATATTTTAGCTACGAATAGCCGCACTGGTAGCCCAGCAAACGATAACGTTTCCAAGAATGGTAAATATATTATATTTATTGTCAAACGCTTGGAAAAAATAATTCAGCTCCTAATTCCCCGTGAAAAATCAATGAGTTCTAGTAGATTTAGCTTTCATTCTTTATACGATCGAGTCATCTTCTTTATAGGACATTTACAGAAAAGTCCTTTTTATTCTTCTTGGTCCTGAATTCGACAATCGAATTGTATACATATAACACGACGGACTTTTATCCATATATGCTATATACATGTTATTGCTGAAAAATGTCGAATGAAATCTAGCCTGCAGAAAAAATAACGTTGTTTCATTATTACTAATGTTTCAGAAGCTGCTCCTGAAAAAAAGAATGCTCACAAAAAAGTATGTTTGAACTGTATCACTATAACTAAAATAATGACTTTCTATACGTTAAGTAAATACTTCTATAAATGCGTCATACTTAAATAGTACTGTTTGTAATGCAAGCATGATTTCCGCGTCTTTTTCGCAGTACTCTTTGTTTAAAGATACTCACTTTTTGCCCTTAGTGCACGATATACGGTTTCGATGCTATAAGCTAGGTGTAAATGTTAATATTATGCTTGTTTTATGGGCGAATTTGAGGGTTCTCTCGTTGAAATTATAAAAGAAATATAAGTTGAAAAAAAGAACATGTAATTCGTCCATATTATCATGTTAGAGCTCAAATTCTGTGCACTAGTAATAAAAATATTATCTGACAATAATGCCATAACATGTATTTGTAGATCGCAGTGAAAAGTGGGTAAAGGCCAGGCAATATCATGCTGCTCGAAGGCGTGAAGCTTATCTGAACAAGGAAGCCAGCAGGAGACTTTTTGAACTCGAGAAGCAGCGCATACGCGGAGAAGAAAAAAGTAAGAAACACATATGTGTGCTCGCTTTGCGTGTAATAAATTCTATTTTAGCTAAGTAGATAAGCTATAGGCTTACCAGATCACACGGGTTCTAGATCACCCCCTCTCCTCCAAAAGTGATCTAGAATCCGAAAGTGAGATTCCCCCTCTCCATCTCACGTGATCTAGTATGCCTATAGCGTTTTCTACTTTTTCTTTTTTTCTGTTTTATTTATTTATTTAATTTTTTTGTATTACAAATGTTTGCATGACTGATAGAATAATTTTATAAGTTTGACGGTGTGAAGTGCACAGGCAGTCTTGTAGATTGGATTATGGTTTGTGCAAACTGTGACACCCTTGAAAGATGGTTTCGATGGATAGCCATACTGTTGGATGTTGTAGACGGGAAATTTGAATCGTTGAAGCCATTTCTGTTTTAATGCGTCCATGACAAAAATTTTTGTTGCATCGTGTAAAGCGTCACGAAGTAAGTTTCCAATTTGGTAGTAGTCATGTCCATCGGTTTTCCACTTCATGTCATGATAATTATGTTTAAGCCACTTGTTTTCCTTTTGCATTTTGTCACAGAGTTTTTTCCATGACAAGGGATTTTTGAATATTAGAACAACAGGATTACTACTACTACTATCGTTGAAAGGAATGATTGCAATTTCCTTTAGAATATAATCTCCTTCGGTTTGCTTGAAACCAGTCATGTCTACTGCATACTCCATTTTGGAAAGTCTAGACGAGTTTCTTGACATCCCCACTGATGGGATTGTACTGAACGATACGATCGTGTAAGATCATGCAGTAGGCTGAAGTGTTGGCAGGAAAATCTTTTTTAGCCTCAAACTCTAGACGTACATCGACAGGAGCGCTCTTGAGAGATTCGTTTTGTCGTGAACAGTCAATAACTATGAGCGGTTCATTCTTGATGAACATAGGCTTTGTCAGCATCGGCTGTGGATCTCTTCCATAGTATGATTTTTGAAAATTAGCATACATATCATAGAGAATTGCATACTGATTGTTATATATGTCGAGATTCATATTGTTGTATGGATAATATTGTGAATTTAAGAAAAGTTTCACATTACTTATCTCACAATGATCAAATCTACTGGCATTTGCAGTTCTTTCAGCTTTTTTCTTTGTCTGTAGTCCGAGAATTACAAAACGAGGTTTGTCCAGTTGATTTGAAGTTTTCACTGTCCAGACGTGTTTATTTGTGCCTGGGAGAAGAGGATATTCAAATATCTCCCAAGAACGAAAACACATAGAGATGGGATCAAGTGGCGCGGTAGCGCCACGAAGGCGAGTTTGAGAAGCAGACGGAGCCGCGGCGCCCGTGACACTATTTACTTCTATATTGGTGTTCGGATTTTTCATGATACAGAAAAAAATGCTTATCGTTACTGTTCGTGAGTTTTTTTGGCTTATTAGTATCCTTTCTAAGCTAAACTATGATTTCCAACGAAAATTTTTGTAAATAAGCCGTTATTTTTAATAATAAACGAGTGTATACATCGCGAATGCTCGGAACAGTTTCTCTAAATTCTCCAGTCTCCAGTGCGTTAGGACCGTGAAGTTGGCTTTCAAAGTGGTAGGAGCATGAAGTTGGCCGCACAAGCTATGTGTAATACAGTTGGGTATCGCTTTCCCACAGTTTTCTATATGCTGCGCTGAGTAAATGTATTTACATTGTCTGCTGTCTTACGGGGTGGCCGATGACGAGGTCTAGATGGTGCGCTCTGTGGTTTTTTGTGTCTAGGTGTAGAAATAGTTCGAGGGCGGTGTCTAGGTGTACAGGGTGGCCGATGACGAGGTCTAGGTGGTGCGCTCCGTGGTTTTTTGTGTCTAGGTAAAAAAATCATACGGGGACGGCGTCTTGGTGTACGGGGTGGCCGATGACGAGGTCTAGGTGGTGCGCTTCGTGGTTTTTGGTGTCTAGGTGTAGAAATAGTTCAAGGGCGGTGTCTACGTGTACAGAGTGGTCGATGACGAGGTCTAGGTGGTGCGCTCTGTGGTTTTTTGTGTCTAGGTGTAGAAATAGTTCGAGGGCGGTGTCTAGGTGTACAGGGTGGCCGATGACGAGGTCTAGGTGGTGCGCTCCGTGGTTTTTGGTGTCTTATAGGTGTAGAAATCATTCGAGGGTAGTGCATCAGAACAATCAGTGATTTCATGTTAGTGATAAAAATTTTACAAAAAAGCCTTATATTTTATTTTTAGGACAAATATTAAATACTCAAAATAATTTACTCAAAAGGACTAAAATCTCTAAAAAAAATTAACTTCAAAAAAAGTAAAAGTTTATAGGCGAGTTTGATATATTCCGCAACGAAATAACAGATAAAAAAGAACTGAGATCAATCAAACAAAGTCAAGTTTATTATATTTAATCATAATGAAGCAACAAAATTATTTTTGGTCAATAAAGGGCTTACTTAAGTTAAAGTTAAGTTATATAATAATCAATTAGGAACAACTCTCAAGATACTTACTCCGTAACTTGCCATGTCCGTTTCATTGTACTTTTGGTGTTTTTATGACGTTCTAATACATAAACAGATATAATTTAAGTTGTTTTGAACCAAAAAACAAAGAGAACGGTTATGGCAATTAACAAGTAAGTATCTGAGAGTTGTCCTAATTGATTTATTATATATAATTAACTTTAACTTAATTAATCCTTTAACCAAAGATAATTGTTGGCTCATTATGATTAGAAATAATAAACTTGACTTGGTTGATTGATCTCAGTTCTTATGTTATCTGTTATGTCGTTGCGAATATATCAAACTCGCTATAACTTTACTTTTTTGAAGTAATTTTTTTAAGAGATACATTTACCAAATGAATTTCAATAGCTGAATTTTTTGTTTATCAGATGCAATGACATATGGCATTAACCATTCTATCTTTGATATTTTTACTTCACAATCTTCATAAGTAGTTATACCAGCTTTCGTAGTTCCTTCCTGGATTATTGAGTTCAAGTCGCTTCTCGATCTTGTAAGAATGAGCTCATGCTTCATGTTAACTATAATTTTTTTATAGTCTTCTGCAAAGCCCATGATCATACTCAGCGGAATCGCAACGTCAAAGTTTCCCTTTTCATCGACAAACGATTTGTCGTCCTCTTCATTGCCAAGCCAGCCTGCATTTTCTAGCATGTTATTCTGATTCGAATTAAATGAAGTCCATCCTTTCATGATAGTGCTCAAACCAACATTTTTACTTTTATCTATCTCCACAGCATTAATTTCATAACGAATTTCATCAAACAGATGGCAAATGCCACTGTTCACGAATTTAGTTTTAGCTGGTGCTGTTGAACCACCTTTGAGTTTCAATTTTCCACATACATGGATAGAACTACGTGATGTTAAGAGACATAGATCTTGATGTTGGATAGAAATACGAATCTCATCACTATTATCAAAGCTTAATGATGAGTATGGTTGATGGGCGTGTACCTCGTAATGAGCAATAGACTCATCGAATACGACACCTGATTGAATGCTTAGAATTTCGTCCATTTTTCTGGAAGCAGCAAAGAATTATACACGTGAATTTTTTCCACGAACTTTTAGTCCTAGGCTTTTCAGAAACTGAATGCTCTTCCGTGTTAACGGTTTGAGTTTCTTCGGTCGACTGATGACTCGTTGACATGGTGGCTGACTTATATATGTTCCAGAATTGTAAACGATGCCCATTATACTGATTTGATGTGAAGTCTTATAGTGATTTCCTCTCCTCGAAAATTAACTAAATTTCCATTCTGATCTACAATTCGAATTTGTAGATGATCTATGCACTTGACACTGAGTGGTAGATATATCACATGAGACGCAACTTCTAAGATTTTGTATCCTGGAGGCACTCTGGGAAAGAACTCATGGATTGTATGAACTTTTTTATTATTGATATAAGCACCTGCAGTAATATTGCACTCAACTCTGAGTGCATTGATTCTCAATATTTTTACAGGTAAATCAGAGCTGTGTTGAATGTTCTCTTTGAGAATGCGAGGAGCAAAGCCAAGGAGACGACCTATGGAATCGTGAGGTCTGAGATCTATCAGATGACTGCAGTGAATTTCACTTCTGAGAGTATTGTTGTTAGCTTTCAAAGAAAATTCAATTCCTTTGGATTTCAAAGTTTCTTGTAAAAATTGATTGATAGCATCAATCTCATAACTGCCAGTAGGGATTGTAATAATATCTTTTTTGCTCAAATGAAGTTTATTATTTGAAAAGTCGACATTGGGAATAGAGTGGAATGTTAAAAGTTCAACTAATCCCAAGACAAAATTCTTATGCTGTGGTAGTTCGATCGAAGGAAAATATTGTGCTTCTAAGACAGATGTGTTTCCTGAGAGACTCAGTGTGAAGCTATCTTCCATGACTGATCGGATGATAATGAATCAATTCGTCTGCGAGCACCTCTTTTATAGTCTCCCAGTCAGGAAGTAGAGACAAAGATGGCCACATATGAACGAGTCAAAATTTTGATATCTTTTGTAATTATATTTCACTTCTTTCACGTTAAAATACATCATGAGATCCTTGGGAGGTTTGAGATCGCCAAAACTATCAAAATAAAGCACTTCAGATCCTTGCTTGCGATAACAAACCCAGTGAGTGCCTCTATTTTGATAGTCATCCAAGTTAACCACTGCAGACTCATTATACCATGGACCATTGGGAGGTAGATTATTTCTCATGAAAACACCTCGAAAATCAGAGATTTTCATAATACGAGCATATTTTTTTAGATCATAGTCAGTCAGTGGATGATTTGGCAAAGTTAAATCGAAGTTTTTTTTTTCTATTCACTTGATTACCACGACCGATATGAGGTGACATAAATAATCCCATCCCAGTTTTATAGGGCTTAAGATGGAATCCTTTGCCCAAAGCAATAGCTTCCATGGTCTTATTATGCCTCTTACTTTCTTCATGATCTTTTTGCGCGGCTTTAGCATCATTAACAGCTTTAGCTATTCCCTGAGTCTTTAGCTATTCACTGAGTCCTGCAAATAGTGAAATGAGAAAAGGAAGAACTCCACCAATTTTCGATGGAAGTGGTAGAACTCGTGGAATGATAACTTTTTTCTTTCCTCCCACACTCTTAACAGTTTGACGTGCACCCTTCAATGCTGATTGAATAACCTTGCGAGAAGATTTACTTGCAGTCTGAGTAAGTATGGATTCATTGTTATTGACAAAGATAGAGCGATGAATGAGGGTAGATACAGAAAAGGCTTCGACTGTTTTGCAATAAAAAAAGGAATTATGAGTGTAAAACAGTACAGTACAGTTGTAGACATCATCTCGACAGCATGTCAGACTTCAAGAAAGAGAAGAATATTCTCAGCGAGCTCTTGCGAGCTCGTGAGGCTATTAAAAGTAAATACACTCTATTAAAACAGGAGAAATATGATTTTGAAAAAGTCATTGGTGATACTCTGAAACCAGTCATCTCACCACTAGAGAAACTTGTTGACATGAACAGTGAAAGCCTACAGCAGCATCCGTCTAATCACATTTTGGATACACACAGGAGTAAAACTAGCGCGCCACAACGCGGCCTTCGGCCGCTATGTGGCTTGCCGCCTTGCATCGCTTCGCAATGCAAGGCACGCAAAACGCGAAGCGCTTCGCGTTTTGCGCATAAGGCACGACCTCCGACGCTCGCGCTTCGCGCTCGCGTTCGCTATGCCCGTCGATGCTCGCACCGTACTGCATTTGGTTCTGTTACCGAGTTGCTTAACTGGTAAACTCGCATGCTTCAAAAGATAACCCTACTAACCCTATGACCGCCATTGGCGTGAGTTGTACTCGGTTCTAGTGTCGAGTTGCTTAGCCCAATAACCCAAGTAAAGATGATGGGTGAGCCAACTGAACAACCCGAATGAAAATAGCAGGGCGCGAAGCCACTTTACGTGGGTTGGAGTATAATAGCTGTCGGAAATAGTTAATAGAGATTGATTAAAATTGTTATAATCGATATAAGTCTATAGAATCATATACGAGAAATGACTATTAAAGTTGTTGGAAATATCCTTCATTTTAAAACTAAATCTTGAGTGCATGTATCTATAGCTAAGAAGGGTCAGTTTATGTTTTTATATTTTTATGACTATAAGCTCGGGTAGCGGCGCGAATGCACGACGTGCTGCGACACGTTGTAGCGCGCTACGGATTTCCCGGTGGGCTTTGCTATCTGGAGTCCTTATTCTGCGAGATATATAGTAGGCCCATTGTTTTAGGGGTTTTTCCCTTTCTACGTTGCACTCTTGGTATGCGCTTCTCGCTAGCCATAGTTAGTCTCCGACAGAACGTCACAGGGTTCAGATGTGCTTGCTCCTTCCGAGGCTCCTTCTCTCTTCTCTCTGCGTCTCAGAATAAACGTTGATTTTATAAAGAGAAGATATTCTGTGTTGTAATTGTTTCCCATTTCCAATAAAAGTCAATATAGGTAAATTACTGGTATCGATTTGAATCGTTGTTTTCCGTATTGAAATTTTTCGACTCCTATCGATTCTATTTATTTCAATCGAGTTATAATACAAAAAGTACGGTTAAGATATAGCTTCAAGATTGATTGAAAATTTATTATTATTAAGTATATTTAGTAGGGTGGTTTAAAGTAAACTGGTATATTTTAATTGTTTTAATTTATTTAAAAAATGACTATAAATGAATAAAGTTGTGTTCCTGTATAGTAATAAAAATTAACAAATGTTAATCAAATGCGAAAAATAGTGCAGCATGGCGTGATTTAATTCGTTAATTTCAAATTTCATATAAATAGTTCAGATAAATTGTTTTCTACATTGTCCAGTTTTTCAAGGATTGTGGAGATTCGAATGTTTAGAAAAGAAAAATACAAAGATGCATTTCAAATTGATAAATGCTTTAATTAAATTAAGAAAAATATAACCATACAATGTATATATAATTTGATAAATTAAATATTTTTGGATATTTCTGATCTTAAATGTGTTTTGCTGGATACTATAGCGTGGAATTTCAAGTTTTTTTTTTAAATTTTATCCACGTGTGGGACCAAAAATTGAGTGCATTTATCAATCTCTTAATACATGGTAATTCTGTAAACAGATAAAAAATTAAAATTTATTAGTTGAAAATATTTATCACATTTGTTGTTTGATAATAATATTGATGAAGTAGTAATGGATTGCATACCTTTAGTGATTTTAGTGATTTAATTATTGTTATCTCTTCATTAATCGAAGTCCGTTGGTGAAAGCTCCAAAATATATTTTTGTAATATCTTTTTTGTAAAATCTGTAATTTTGCCTGTGTGACTTAATAATGTAGTCTAGATGGAAAGAAAGAATCATTTTTAGTTTATGAAGAATTTTTTTTCATGCTTATATAATCTGTTTTTAAGCCATTTTTTAAATCATATATTGTGATAGTACGTTCTTATACAAAATATTTATTTAAAACGTAGTATTTTATACCATTACGTGTTTTTTTTTTTAAATAAGTATTGGTAAAAATAAATTAAATGAATCAATGAACTGTTGAATGAAATCAATTGTTTTACGTTTTAAATCAATATTTTGATGCGTCTTCCGTTTATAATTTTTTTTTTTCATAATTCGAAATAAACGGACTCGTCTCAGTATTTTGACAGTACGTCTTAGTTGTAAGTACAAAATCAGTTTATTTATTACATTACTAAAAAATAATGAAATGGAAGAATATTTTATATTGGAATCCTGACAATAGTTTATAAATATTTTAAATAGTTTATAAAATAATAATTTACATTAGTCTTTATATGGCCTGATTTTGTACTCACATGCGTTATCTCTTTGTATTTGATTCATTATTATAAAACAACATGCTGTTTTAAAATTGAATCTATATGGCTTTATTCAATATTTTTTCATATTGATTGTTTTTTATGATGTTATACATTTACATGCATATAATTTCATTAAAATTGATTCATGCGATTTTAAAAAGATAAAAAATTATGTTTGCATGCTTTTACAATGGGAACCATATAGCTTTGTGATCACTGTATATAGTTTCATAATAATTAGCTTGTATTCGATTTGACAAAGAAAAGCAAAAATCAATTTGTGTACCATATATGGTAGATGAATGATTAGATGTTACGTGAATAAATTTCAATTCTGATAATAAATAATTTAGTTGTTTCACTTGGTGATTTTGAATTTCCATTAAGTTAATATTAAAATCTCCAATAATGATCATATTATCGAAAAATTTATTATGATTTTTTGCTGCTGTATATGATTCAATAATCATAAGTTTTAATTGATTGAATGGCGCGTTAGTTTTGCTGTAAACAAATATTACAGCTGTGTTGTTTATATAAATGCCAGCAACACTTATTAATTGTTCGAAACATTTATCATAAAATTGATTAACGTAATTATTTGATATAACGTTGATTTTCGCTAATACAGCGTATCCAAAAGGCTTTCTAGAACTACCACAATCTTTATTGGCTATAAGAGCATAAGAATCAAGAAATAGTGGATCATTTTGCAGTGTCCATGTTTCAACGAAAATTAAAATATCAGTATTAATGAAGCCTCTATCTTTCGAAACATCTATCAAGTGTTTATTTAGAGACCTAATATTATGAAAAATCACGGTTGTGTTGTTTGTTGTTTTGAAATCTTGCGGGAATTTTAGAGTGAATTGAATCGGACTTTCTCGTCTTAATCGTTGAATTTCGAGTTTCGCGTTATCGCTTTGTTTTGCATTTGGAGGTATGTATAGCCCTTCAATGAATAAACCGTTTAGAGAAGTTACTCTACTAAAGGCGACATAAAGTAATCTACTGCACATGCGACGGTTTCCTGCTGTATGAACAACTATATTTTTAAATGTGCTACCTTGAGATTTGTGTATAGTGATACCTTCGGCAGGAGTTATTGGTATTTGTTTTCTTAAAATTTTGTATATACTATTTTGTCTCATTGCTATTACCCTAGTTTGGCGTTCAATGGGGGTACAATTTAAATTAATGTTGTTCTTTTTCATGAAACTTAGCCATGGTTGTCTCGCTTTTTTACCAACTTCTTGATCTTCGAATTCAATGTAGACTCTTAAAATTAGTTTTTCTTTATTTTTATTTTCTCCCCATGTTACATGTCTTAGACGACCACAAGCGCCATTCGTAAGTCCATCTTCAATATCGACGTTTACAGTTATCATGTATCGAGCATTTATTTTGGCAGGAATTTCGTATTGTAAATTTTGCGTTTTTTGAGGGGGTACATTTTTTATTTTTTTCAGCAAATCTGCTTTTGTTTTTTCAGGGGCGTTACCTGCGCATGCATCGATTGCCTTTATTGTATAACATTCGGTATCATAACTTTCCAAAGTCATTCTATTAAATGTATCTTTTTGCTCGTTGGTATGGAACAAATGAATAGAGTCTCGTGGAGGATAGCATTGATTTTGAATGAGTGTTTGAATCTCTCTCGATTTAAACAGATCATTCATTGAGTTATCTAAAGTTCCATTAGCCAAGTGATTGAGAGCTGTTGCAAACGTATGATCATCTTTTTGGCGCATGATCTCGTCTAATTCATATATTGAGAATAATCTCCATAAATACGGGCCGCTTAAAACTGACAATGGATCACGTTTGTCAATATCAAATATCCAACCATCCATTACAGGTTGTAATTGGTTGAAATCGCCTAATGCGATTATTGATATTCCTCCAAAATCGTCTTGAGAATGAAATATCTCCTGAAGTCGTTTATTTATTCTGTTCACGCCGTTGTTTTAGGGGTTAAGGAATGTAGCCGTATATTTTAAGTTTTGAATTTCGCGCCGCTACGCGCTCTCTCTTGCGACGTTGCGCGGTGCGCGCATGCGTCGATGCGTCGGCCGCCGGCTCGGGACTCGGGCCGGTGGCGGGCCCGCGCGCGCTTTCCACACGTGTTCAGTGTTCGACAGGACCGCTGAGCGACACAGTGCAGCATCTTCTAGTTCTCTTCAGTTTCGACGTTGTAATCTCTCGTGTTTGTACAGGTGAATCAGTACTTTCGTTCTTTTCAGAGCGAGTATTGTTTGCCTCGTGTTGCGCGACGTAGTGATTAGTTTACCGGCGAATCTCGCGACCGCGTGTGTGTGTGTCAGTGCGTGCGTGCCTCGAGGCCTTAGCTTTAAGGATTGTTGGCGAAGGTGTCCACGTGCTGGACGTGACTCCTTCGGGGCGAGTGCTGAAGCGGCAACACCCCTTGTTGCCCGGGTGCCAAGCGTCTGGTTCCTCGAGACGTCGAGGCGCGCTTGGTGCAGGTTGCGAACCACTAGGCTCACTCCCCAGGCCCGGCTTGCCAGCCCACCAGGACACGGCGAGAAGCTGCGGCAGCGTTCAAAGAGCGTGCGACTCAGCGTCTTCCTTGGCGACGGCGTTCGATTTAGCGATAATTGCGGTAAGAGAGATCTCTCTGCGTGCGTTCAAGGTACCTCGCGTTTGCGTGCGTAGATTAAGTTCATTTGCTCTCTTTTTCTCTCTCTTAGAGTCTCTTTCTCTTGTCTTTTATTTTGTATAGCTTCCTTTCTTTTATTGAATAAAGCTTACGCTTGCTACGGCTTTTCCCTCTATCCCGTGAGGGTTTTTACGCCAAAGCAAGTGCGTTTTTGTTTTACCGGGAGATCGTGTGTTTCAATTAAACCCTTCACTCACTCAACCCTTTCCCAGTCTGACTCGCTCTGAGGCCGACTACTCATTTTAGATTATTGTTCATATTTGATTAAACGTTCTTCGCCCTACCATTGAGATTTCGTCAATTATCAAGTATTTAAAATGTAATAGTTTTGTACTTATAGTATTTAGTGTTTCGGGTGGTAAAGGAGTCATTACATCGTTATTTACAGGTAAGTGGAAAGTGGAGTGTAATGTTATTCCTTTGATATTAAAGGCCGCTTTACCGGTATAAGCACACAAAAGTACATGTACATTGTTTGGGTCATTTCCAGGAATAGAATTGTAATGTCTTATTATGGTTTGTGTCAAGGCTTCTATCAGTTTGCTTTTACCTACTCCAGCACTTCCATTAATGAAGTGATGGATTGTTTTATCGGGATTATTTCTTAAATTGTATACAAAATCATTGTGATATCTATATTGTTTATCGTTCAGTTGTCTGGTTAATATATAATATTCGTCGTTTGAGATTTGGCGCGGTAAGTTTATATTTTGTACAATTTCAGTGGTACTAAAATTGTTGGGTATTTCAATACCTATATCAACTTGTGCTCCTTCAATCTCGTAGATAGCCAAACCTTCAACGCGATTTGATTTATCGTTTGGGTTATTTTGATTATCATTGTCGTTTGTTGGATCGTTCAAATCATTTTGTACATCTTGTAGTGCATCGTTGATTTCTCCTTCTATTGTATCCGTATAAATATATTTCATTCTATTCATTTTAATTTCATAAATTTGTTGTGTGTATAAATCCATTATATGTGTTGTATCATCGTTAGTAATCTCATTTTCATTTCTCCAATGAGTAAATAGCATTAATTGTTCTCTGTAAAAATTAGGTTCGTCTTGTAAAACACTATAATTGCGATATCTTATGATTTTAAAAGATTTTCGTTCGTAAACATAGCCATCGTTGTTTTTCAATTTCAAAGTTTTATTCTTCTCAATTCCTAACAATTCATACAATTCCGCATTGTCATCGTCGGCATCATCGTCTTCCTGATTAGAATTTTTTTTCCTCAATGTTTTAGAGGATTGACATTTCGAAGCGAAATCAGCAAGACACCAGGTTTCCATTTCGTCTGGTCTGTTTGTGTAAAGTTCCGTGATGCTTGCTTCGGTTATGTCGGTAGAATTTGGATTTTCTTCCAAAATTCTCTGAAGTTCTAATTTTGATTTTAATAAATGACACCTTTCGCTAGAGGGGGAAGTGTTAATATAAATACATTGTCTGGAAGTGACGGATAAGGGCATACCCAGTAAGTGATAAGCGATCTCTTGAGCTGAGATTTCCGTTTTGTTTACAAATACGTTAACGATACTGCGTAATTGTTGTTGTAGAGGATAATTTCCCTTTTTTACTTCGTCGGCAGCATCTTTCAGTAATTTTGATAGTCCGCGTTGACTTTTTCCTGTATAATTGATAATATAACAGATGCAAGCGTATGGATCTAGTATAAATTGTATATCCATATTACACTTCATGAAAGTTAAAATCAATTTATTATAAGAGTTGATTCTCAATTCGTTGACGTTTCGTTTTAGATATATCGTGGGTCGTTTCAGATTGTACTCAATTATTTCGATATATTCGTTTTCATTCATATTGATGTGCATTAAAAAATCGTTGATTGATTTTATATGGCTTGTATTCTTATCTTTTCTGGCGATTAAATCAACTATGTGTTTGACAGTAGCCCACTTAGAATTTATATTTTTTTTCTGATTGTTATCTAATCCTTGTGTGCTTTTTGGTATTAGTATTTTTGTGTTTGTCATTGGCATCTGGGGAAATCCGAATCTACAAAAATTTGTGTCTGAGCCAAATGATTTTTTCTTATATGTATTATTATGCTTGTACACTTGATAATTTATCAAATCTGATATTTCAGGATCATTATTGCAGGTAATGAATCTGTCTATGAACCGTTCACATTCTTGAATGGAATTTGGATTATGACGGTTGAAATTGGGAGCATCTTTTAGCCATAGCATACAATGTACATGAGGGCTGCCTCTATGTTGAAATTCTATTCTATAATAGTATTCTACTACATTGTACTGTTCAAATACTCCATTTTCGCATTTCAATAGTTTGAATAGTTCTTGAATGCGATAATTGTAATATCGTGCACATGTGATTGGATCACTTTGAATGAGTTTTATTTTTTCTTGCCATGATAAATTCTGGCATTCTTCTACGCTTATGTCTTGTTTATTTAAAATGTTGTTTAGTATTTTGATCAGTTCCGGCCATTTCATTTCTGCTGCTGAAACTGTCAAAAATATTTATGGTAGACCACGTTGGCGCATCATGCTGAAAACGTTTTTCTTATTTTGTTCCCAATAAGCAGGACTTGAACGGTCTACTTGTAAAATTCGGAAGCCATCATTTTGTTGTATCAATTTTTCTAGTACAGCGTTGTTTAGAGCATCGCTTACTGTTACGTTGGTTGTCGAGCGCTTTTTTCTTAAACTTATTTGAATGTGGGAAATCAATTTGTGTAAACGTGTGCGACAATGACTCAACATGAGTTTTGGGATTTTGAGTGCGCAACGTCGATCATATATGCGTGCTTCCGATTTAGCTATTTGTACTAGACTGATCTTAGTTTTCAACGTTCGTCGTTGACCGCAATAGATCGTCGGAAATGCTAGTTCTTCTAAATCTTCGTTCATTAATAATGATATTGGACGTTTATTCTCACCTGGAGCAAATTTTATCGCTGTAAACTCGTCCAATAATAATGTTTCCTCGTCTATTGGATTTATTGGTTCGTCGTTTGTCGTTTCATCCCAATTGTCCATATTATTAGCAACAGTGATTGCATTATCGTTCATAACAATGTCATTTGTATCGTCAGTGTGTTCAAAAGTTTTTGCATTATTATTGATAAAAATATTGATATTATTGTCATTGGGATTATCGGCGTTTATATTATCATTGACAATAATATTAATATCATTGTTATTATTGGGATTTTGTGCGTTGTTTTCATTGTTGCTTTGCGATTTTAACCAATTGTGGGAAAGTGTTATATTGTGTAGTTGATAGAGTGGTTGATTGGTTAAGTATCCCGCTGCAATATATACCTTGTTTTGTCTCAAAGGAGTATGGATTCTTATCCTTCATTCTTCTCATAAGTTTTATTTGGATCGTTTGAACGTCATCGATCGCTCGTGGGAGAATCGAAACGTTGCTGTCGACATTGGTGGGTACGTTCACGCAATTACCTCGAAGGCCAAATTGTTTATCTATCCCTAGGTGTCGTATTTGCATGAATGGTAATCGAGGTGATATCAATCTTTCTTCCAAGGGGGTCAGATCTTTTAACGATGGTGGAATTTCAGGGAATTCTAAACCATTGATCAAAGCTAATTTGGGTACACGATTGTTAAAAATACCGTTTTTGCAAGTGTGACATAATATAATTTTATCGTTACTTCTAATTTTGCAAATTTCTTCCCAATCGATATAAGACTTTTATGGGTCATTTTTCATAGACTTCTCTGTGTAACTACTGACTGATTTTTTAAAGAAAAGACCCCCACAGCACGAGCATAGCCAAGTCGGTCCTTCTTGAATTGCTTTTAAGTCATTTTCAATTTTTTTCATAAAATGAGGTCGATTTTGTAGATTAAAAGAATCCCGATGATTTTGACAGTTGGAAGTTGCATTTAAAAATAATAAAGTATTCATTAATTTTTGTTGTCTTATTTGTTTCGTGCTATGTGCTTTTTTCTTACGAATTACTCTCATGTAATTACGGTGTTTTTTACGATATTGTTGATTGAGTTTGTTTTTCTGTATTCTTATATTTCTTAGTATTATTAAATTTAATTTGTGTTCTCGCAATTTGTAATCTATGCTTCTGAATTTTGCTTCCTCCTCAAGAGGAAGCTTTGTAATAGTAAAATTTTCAGTTTTGCTAATACTTCGTGGAAACGCATTTGGAGGTGTTTGGAGTACGAATCACACGTTTTTAGAAAATGTCCGTGCGGATGGCTGTGTGTGTGTGTGTGTGAGTGAGTGTGTGTGTATGTACGTATACCGCCATAATTTTGGAACCATGCGACGGATCGTAATAAAATTTGACATGCATATATTTTTTCTAATTCTGAATTTAGGTCATTTTTTGTTTTATGATTCTGACCATTTTATGGCCATATTATAGCCATTTTTCTATTTTTGAAAAAATATTTTTGCTTTTTTATAATGATATGATTTATACAATATATTCAACAATAGTGTATCTAAAAGAACATAAATTTGTCTACTTTTTCCCGCAAGATTTTCTAGATTGACTGATCTGTTCATTTTTTATGATATAAAAGGTAATTTTTCGATAAACATATATAACTCAAAAAATAAATAGTTAAATGTTTTGAAAAAATTCATGACAATAAAAAACAACGATATCTACTAGTTGTAAAAATTTTAAGCAATTTTGGCGACTAGTTTTTGAGATAAAAATCAAAAACTAAAAAAGATGGTTTTTTTATGTCTTACGATTACGGGAGTAAAAAGGTTTAAATTGAGTTGAAATTTTAGGAAAAGATTGATCTTTTGATCACTTCGGCTAGGTTCTTTTTGTAGCTTATGAAACCTTTTAGTTTAAAAGATATTAAGATTGATAATTAAAGCTTAGTATATTTTGAGAGTTTTCATGGTTTTATAAAATGTCCGTGCAGATGGTTTTGTCTGTGTGTGTGCGTGCGTGCGTGCGTACGTACGTATACTGTCATAATTCTGGAACTACGTGATCGATCGTAATAAGATTGGACGTGCATATATGTTTTCTGATTCAAAGAATGAGTTGATTGTCCCATGTAATTATCTTCCACTAGCAGAATAGGAGGAAGCTAAGTGCCAATGACTTGGCAGCGGTTTTTTTCTAAAGTTTGATTTTGATCTTTTATTTTTATGAGAAAGAAGTTTCTTATTTTTTAGAACATGGTTTTTATTATTGATTGCTTTTCTATTGTAATAATAATTTGAAGTTGATTTTTTTATGGTTCGAAATTTTGTTTCAGTTGTCGATCGTTTACGTAACCATCTATCTATAGATTTATACTTTTTATTGTTGTTCTTTATTTTTTCGTTAGTTTTAGAATTTGTACTTTGCTTTATATTTTTAATCGTTTGATTATCTTTGTTCGGTAAAGTTCTGTTAATTTTCTTTTTCCTGTAATATTGTTTTTTTCTTTCACGTTCGATTGATTTGTATTTATTACAATTTCTTTTGTTTCTCATTATAAGATTGTATTTCATTTGTGATTTAATAGAATATGTGTGTTTTTTTTTCTTTTGTAAATAATCTTAGATTTTTTATTATTTTGCTCGGTTTGTTTGATATCCGGTTCAGATATGTAATTGCTAGATTGAGAAAAGTTTAATATATTTATGTCAATATTCATTTTTGGATTATTAATAGATTTTAACGTTATATTGGATACACATGTTTTTAATGTGTTGGATTGAAAATAAATGTTTGGTTCAGTTAGAGATTGCGAATTTCTCGTTTTTATTAATAAGTTAAAATGTCCATTGTTGATGCTTTGATCAAGAGAAAATAGAAAGTATATTGGTTCATTATTGTTGTTGTTGAAATTACATTTGAAAATAGTTTCGTAGTTAGTTTTGCGGTTTGGATTGACTCGTAGAATTTCTACGGATTTAAAATAAATTTTTGAAAATAGCATTGCTTCGTATTCCGTCCCGTCGTTTGCATTTGTGTCTGAACGTAACATTTTGTTGTAATAAGAATCTTTATTGTTTATGTCATGTACGTTGTTTACTGAAGTCTGTTCGTTATCCCAATTATTATAAATATATTTTATAATCATGAACCTTAAAGATTCGTGATATATATCACTTTTATACAGAGAATAACTCATTGCTCGAAATAGACTGTTCCCGTCATTAATCATATTTATACGATTGAATTTTTCAATTTTATAATTAACCTCCGACTGGTTTGTATCATCTTCTAGGCTTAAATTAGATAAATCTAATATTATATTATTATTTGATTCAGGTTTATTTTCTTTACGTGGTATAGTTTTTATTATTTTATTATCAGGTACTTTTTTAATCGTTGATAGCTGTACTATTGGTATCAGTAAATCGTAATGTCCACTCCTATTTTCGGAACTGCCCGAAAAAAGGAAGTGTATTGCCGTTGCTCATTATTGTTAAAGGGATCATGTTCCATAATAATTTCGTAACGTTCGCTATTTCTGTTAGACGGTCGTAAAATTTTAAACGATTTAGAATATAATTTAGCAAATACAATAATCTCGTATTCCGTTCCGTATGTTATTCTATTTCCCTGGGAGATGGACATGAATTGTCGATAATTATCAAAGTTTGATATTTCATGTACGTTTTGTACAGCTAGCTGCTCGTCGTTCCAATTGCGTTCTACATAGTTAATAATTTCTAATCTCATCATTTCGAGGTATATATCAGTTTGATATATAGCGTAACTCATAGCGCGAAATAAACAGTTTCCGTCGCCACGCATATTTATACGACGAAAGGAGTTGATGCGATACATTTTACGATTATTTGATTAATTTGATTTTAAAGAAAAGAAGGCGCGTCAAGAAATTTTTTTATAACTTAAATCCTAGTAGATCGCTAATAGACACTAAAGTTGACGCGAATAATATATATAGTATTATTAATATATAGTTAAATATTGGTAGAAAAAAACTTTACCTTTTTTCACTTTATGTATTCACGAAGTTCCGTGAATAATCGAAAAAGTATAGTTGATGTAAAAATACCAAGAATTTTTCTTTGCTTGGTGTAGTTTTCGTCCTTTTTTCGTACCTTTTCCTTTGGCGTGTATGCACTAAATAAATACTTAAAACTAAACTATGAATATAAATATGCACTAATCAATTGAATCACACTTGTATAAAGACTCTATTTTATCTAAATAAACTGCGTAGATTCAAAAACCGTGCGTATTTGGATAAAGCTTGTACGCAAGCGTCGTAGACTTATACAATATGGCGATCTGATAGCTATAGGTATACCAGAAGGCAGAGCATATATATAGACATATAGAGTTGTTAGCGCTTGTCGCGGTCGTACAATTTTCGTTGGGGTTTATCGTTTGTGTTGTACGCTTGTACAGTACTAGCACTACTCTAGTCAACGCATAAGATATTTGCATCTTTGTCATACGAATGTTCTATGGCTGTGATTACAAAACTTTGTCGTCTGCAGTAAAGGTTATAGTATTAATGTTTTCTCTTGCAGTATTTTGTTTTATATTGGTTTGCAAGGAGATGTTGTCGTAGGAGCATACATTAAAGTTTGTAAAAGTGAAGTATTTATATTAATGTTTAATAGTCTAATATTTACAAAGTTTTTTAAATAATTTTGTAAAAAAATTTCGTTTCAGCGATTGTTTTTATTAATTTTTTTTTTTTAATTCTGTTTTACCAACCCATATACCCTGTACGGGTTTTTATGGGAGCATCCTTACCACCTCTGTGTGAGGATGCTTTGATCCTATACCCCACCTCCCTGAGAAGCTTTCGGACTATATATGAGAGATAGTCAAATTTCGCTTCTACAGTCATTAGACCCACTGCTCCGCATTCGCCCTGGGACTTGCCCAGTGACGTGGGGAAAACTTGCTAAGCAAGAAAACCCACGTCAGAGTCAGCCGATAGGAAAGTCAAACTTAGGTACTTCCTACTTCCACGAGAAATACCTAGGTTATCATTCCCTATCTGTTGCATCATTGGAAAAGCGAGAACATTCGGGCGGTCACCCATCCAAGTACTCACCGCACCCAACGGTGCTTAACTTGGATGATCGACCGTCTCCGCATCTACGAGCCGTTCCAATGATGCCCCTGATTGTTTTTATTATTTTTCTAAGAAGAATTGTGAAGTGTTGTTATATAATTTGCAAAGTGCAAAGTGTTATTTTACAATCTGCAAAAATGTTAAGTGAAGATAGAGGTAAAAGTTGCTCAAGAAGCTATAGCTCATTCTGTACTTGTTTATTTTTTCAAAATTTATATGGAATTTTTTTTTAGTGAACGACATTTAATTTTGTCCACCCTATTGTTGAGTCTATAGTAACTCTAATTATTATCTTTGAAAAGAAGCAGGCTATGAAGGATAACATAGTTTTCTTTAATAGTCTGATGAATCGAGTTATGAAAGCTTTGACTTTATTTAAAATAGGATATAGTTTTCTAAGTAATTAAAATCATTTTTTGTGGATTTTTAATATTATTTTATATTTTTAGAATTTGCTGTATCGATAATCCTGTTCCATCATAAGTGATCATTTCTAAGATAATAGTAAAACTTGACAAATTTACAAGTGTAACAGAAAAGATAGCGTTGCAAATAAATTGTAAACTTGGTGGTGCTTTATGGGTTCTAAAAAATTCATTTGTAAATATAAAATATTAATACTTCATTTTTTTGAATAATCATATGGATAAAAGATTTTCAAATGTTTAAATCTATTTTCAGACAAACGTTATAGTGTGTGGAATTGATGTATTCCATGCAGGTGTGGGAGACAAGGTTCTAAAGGAAGTGTAGCTGCTTTTATCGTAGATTTAGATAAAATGCTGACATCTTGGTATAGTAGAGTTTGTCTGCAAGTTCCTCATCAAGAAATAGTAGATCTTTTAAGCCATAATGTCTAGTGTTTGTGATCAATGTTTATCATGAGGTTAGTAAACAAAATCTGTTATAAAATAATTTCTAACTGTTCTTGAATATTCTTTTGAAATTTTACTTGTCTCAAAAGGTGTTGAATATGGATTGAAAAAAATATTTTAATTGTATGGATCTTATTAATTTAAATTAATGTGTTTCAGAGATATGGTCAATATTCTGATAGGATATTTATTTATTGTGATGGTGTCAGTGATGGTTAGTTAGAGTACGTTAAAAATTATGAAGAAAGACAGTTTTTGTATATATGCGTAAGACTTGACCCAGCTTATGAACCAAAGTTTTCTGTTATTATAGTTCAAAAGTGAGTGAATCCGCGTATCTTTGAAAAGGTAAGATATAAATATTAGTTTTGTTCAATTTCTTATTAACTTCTTTTAATTATTTATATATTTTTTAGATAGGGCAGTTTGGAAATTCTCCACTAGTTACAACAGTTGATAATACCGTCATTTCTTATATGACTTTTATTTATTTCCTCAGTTAGTTAGGCAAGGCATAGTAGTAACATCTACTCATTATATTGTATTGCATGATGATGATAATGTAAAAACAGACTACATGCAAATATTTACATACAAATTGTGCTATTTGTATTATAATTGCCTAGGTATTATTAGGGTATCTGCACCTTGTCAGTATGCACATAAGTTAATATATGTGGTTGGACAGAGCACCAAGTTATGAGTTGAACAACCTTTTGTATTATTTGGAAGTTTTAATTTTTATTTTAAAGACTTATTTATCAAGTAAGACTAATTTTATGTTCAAGTCTTATTTATTAAGGACATGTTTCAACTATTAAGTTAAAATTTATCATGTGACTTCTATAAATTCAATTTATTATGTAGTTATTTTATTCGGTTTTTTTCATTTATGATTTGTCATTAGAGCTAAAGAGGTTTTAAAAATACGTAGACCTATATGTACATTGCAGAGAAATGTGATAAACTTGTGTTTTTTTTTATATGACTAGGCTTAGAAACTTTGTAGTAGTATTTAAGTAAAAGATTATTTTCATAATAAAAAAGACGCGATTTTAAATTATATTTTTTTGTTTCTCATTCAAAGCTATCAGCAATTTCACACAAGAAGAAAATTTTCGATTGCAACTGAGCGTGGGAGATGCTGTTATCATAAAATAAGAATGTGATGAATGGTATTATGGTTGCAAGAAGTACAATGGGAGAGAGGGGATTTTCTCCAAATCTTACATACATTTCCAGCAGAAATACATTAACATGGAATCACTCATGAACGAAATCACAAGCGTGTTGAGAGAATGGGGATACTACTGGAAGCAACCATACATTGTATGAACTATTGTTTGTATTTTTAGTTTTGCAAGGATGACATTTTACTTTTGTATTAGTGGATAATGCAGTGATTGGATGGGATATAAATAGAAGATAGCAGTTCTGAAAGGATGTACTGGATTAGTAAAAAGAGTGACGAGGGATTTGGTAGGAAAGTACTTAGTCTCATAGTCAGACGATAAGACTATGAGAAAATGGAGAACAATAGATTTGGGAGAAGAATTTGATATAATTAAGCTTTTTGAAGAATGTGGTAGTATTACTCATATCGTAAGACTGTTGTGGAATTTAGATGGTCAGTATTTAGTATTCGGTTATGCCATGAATGGTGGTGGCTGAATTGCTTAAATTATTGAAAGAGATGGTTGGAAATAGGATAAAGATTATGTTGGACATCGTAAGGCAGTTATATGTGTGTATTTTCTTTCTGAAAATTGCAAAAAATAGTTGTTGATTAAAATAATGAAATGTATAGATGTGAAAAATGTGCAATAGTTTATACTAATTTCACATATCGTTTACTTGTAAATGTAAGTTATGTAATTGTTAATATAAATTATAATAATGAATTTAATGAAGTGTTGCTAAATGGTTCAGGCTCAGAATTAGCAGAATTAAATGAAAATAATACTTATACTTACATGGAAAAAGTAGCATGGGATTTGAGATTTGCAGTCATTCTTAAAAATTTTATAAAATTATCAAAGAGGAATTTTTAGTAGAGGAGAATTGCGTGTCAATGATTATTTGTTAATTAAATAGTCTTAATTGATTAATCAGTTGAGTTTCGAGAAGGGACAAAGTTAGTGTTTTTAAATATCATCCTTCTTTATAAATGTATTGGTATTGCATTTTTTTAATTTAAAATTTTTTTATAGGATCGATAAAAGGTGTCAATTGGATAAGTATCAATTTAATTTTATTGTGAGTGAAAATTTAGTGCAAGCAAGAAAAGGAGGTATGTTGGGCATATTATTTTTGGTCAAGAATTTTGTTGACATTAAATTCAATGGTTGAAGGTCGGCTTTCGAGGTCTCTGGTTTATTATTATATGAGTACATAAATCTGGAAGAGTTTTAGTTACTAGTGGAGATGACAAAAAAGTTAACGTGTGGGCAGTTGGAAAGTAGAATTGTATTATGGTGAGTAACTTTTTGTTACTATCTCTCGTATGGTTATTTATGATTTACTGAATAATTTATAGTATTATATCGATGAATCTGTCAAATTCTTTGATATAATACTGGTATATAATTCATTGATATAATGTGATAAATATTTGTAAAAAAATAGCACTGCAGTATTAATAATGAATTTCTTCTTATTTATTATCAATCTATTAATACAAAGTTATATTGTATAAGGAAATATTTGTGAATATTTTATGATTATTGTTGCATTGTTGTATGCTCTTCAGGTAATTGAAATTTGTCATTAGCTTGCGGTTTTGGTGTAGTGTTTGTTTCATTGTTATGAGTGTTAACTTGTTTGATTGTTGTCGCTGTTGATGATAATTTTGACTGATTTATGGCAAAAAGATTGTTGGGATTTTTGAAAGGGATAGTGGGGATGTTTTGATTTAACGAAAAAGATTGTTGGGATTTTGGGAAGGAGTAGTAGAGGTGTTTTGATTTAGCGTATTGAATGAAGGATTTGCGAAGTTTGTTGGAGTTTGATTAGCAAAGTAAGGGTTTAAATTGTAGGGAAGATATGACATTGTAAAATTGGGATTGGGATTTAGGAATTGAGAATTAGGATTTATAGTTGGAGTGAAATTATTTTGGTTATTGTAGGGGTTGTAACGGGTGTTGTTGAATTTTTTTTGTTTTTGGAATGGTTGTTGTTGATTGCTCGCCTTTAGAAATGTAAAATGTTGTTGCATAACGTTTTCCACCTGTCTGCGTTGTTTATGGATCGGTGTCCACTTTTGTTTCGCTTTTGTCCACCTTTTTTGTGCTTGTTGTTGCATTGTATCCTCAATGGTGAGATCTAAAATTATTATTAATAAAAATAAAAATTATATTTAGTGGGGGGAATTATCTTCTAAGATTATTTTTATGCATTATTTTAATTATTTACCTCTAGTTTTGTCTGTAATGTAATCGGTGGATGGTGATGTTGTCAGATTGGTGTTCTGATTTTCCAGTAAAATGATGTATTTTTTATTTATGTCAAGTAATTCTTCTTGTAAGTTTTTGATTACTTCTTTTTGATGTTTAGCAATGTTTTGTAATTGTGTAACATCAGTGATCTTGTCGATTCCATCATTCTAAATAAATTTTTAAAAATTTTATAAATAATAAATAATTAAATAAATAATATTTCGTGTCTTAAGGTCTTTTTTTGCTTATGAATAATATACGAGAAATTCGTGTAGTACACGAAAACTTACGCGAATATTATCAAAAATCGATTTTATGGTTTTCTAAATGTGGCACTCGGGTTAATTGAGTTATTATTATTAAAATATTTATAAATATTTTAAAAATAATAACTCGATTAACCCGATTATCGGCCTTGGAGAAATTTGAACTTTTTTTATCGTTTTTTTCGCGTATGTTTTTTGCGTATTTATGCGAAAAATTAAGTACCTTTAGACACTTATAATACACTAATAAATTATATTAATAATGTAATTACCTGCATTTCAGTAGACATTGTTGAATTTTTTATTTTTCACTGAGTATTCTTTTAGTCGCAGGTTCTTTTGGTCGCACGTAACGAATTTTCTCTAAATTGCAATTTTATTTTATCGAATGTATTTGAAAAATACCGTTAATATTTTCAAAAGTTTCGTTGCGGAGTTGTTGCAGGTGTTCGTCGTAAGATGGCGCAAGTGTTTTTCGTCTGGTATCGTACATCGGTACATGGTAATATCGTTTGTGTTATGCTAGCAGAATCGGTAGATTGTTCGAGTCTTCGAGTAAAAAATTGACATAAATAATGTTTATTGTGTTTTATTTAATTAGATGAATGATTTTCTTTTGTAGAATATTTTTTGGAGGTTGAAAATTTGATGGAGTATTAGAGGATAAAGTGTAGTTCGTCTGATAACCTTAACAGGAAGAAAAAAATAGTATAGTTATAAGTAATTTGTAATAATAATTTTTTTATCAAGTGCCTGAAAGTTTTGAAAATTTATTTTAAAATTTGATAAGAAATTAATTAGGGGGCAATAACATTTTTGTAAACATTTATTAACAAAAATATGACTTAATAACACTTCAGTTTTATATAAAAATTAATTATCTTTCCGTGATTTTTTCAGATTTCTTTGGTTTAAAAAAATCATCCTTTGTGAGCATTTTGTTGTACTGCATAAAGGAAACTTCGATGGAAACTTGTCTTAAATATTCAGGATATTTTTGTGTATGGGAACTCAATTTACTCCATTTGAAATCTATAAAAAAGGTGATAATCATTCTTTCCTTATCTCCAGTATACTTTGAGTTTAATTGTATGTTGTTTATTTCTATTTGAAATTTTTCAGCACTTGGATATGCTATTGGACCATTGAACGCAGTCTGTCAAATTCGTAATTGGTTACTGCATAGGAGTTACAGTTGATGCGTTTTTTATTACCTATCCATTATATACAATTTGCTTTTCAAGAGATTGGGGAATATATTTACACAGGCATTATTTATTTAGTTTGCTTATCCAATTCATGTGCAACTGCAGATATACTTGCTGTTTTCCTATTACTATGTGGTGGAATTAGTATTGCAATGTGATTGTTTTTAATAGTGTTTGATAAACTATAGTTTAAATTATAAAATTCTTTTCCCTTGTTATTATCTTCATTATTTCTTACAGACTTTCAGCTATCTAACTAAGCTTTTAATTTTGTGTCTGTTTCTTCATTATTAATTACTTCAGTGGTAATATTTGATTTTTATTTATTGGTCTGTGGTCTACAATATAGCAATTCGTCTAAGGCATCATCAATTAATATCTTTGAGCTTTTTTTTCAAATGTTCATCTTCTTGTTTAAGGTACTGACTTAGGATTTTTTAACTTTGAATATGCAGATACATATTTCCATGAAGAGTTTACATCTGAATAGTAAGATTTTATTTTAGCTATGACTGTATTAGTGTTTGTCTTTGCACATTCAAATAACTTTTCAGAAATAGGAATAAAACAGTTTAATAGAGATTTATCTTTGGTAACTGAGAAATCAAATAATGATTGAGAAATTCTATTATATTTTTACGAGAATTTTTGTTGTAGAATCCTTTTTGTGTCAGCAGGTTGAAGTTAATTAGCATGTGAATGGTAGCACTTTAAAACTTAAAGATGAAGTTTTTTTCTTTGCATTGCTGTCACTGTTCATTTGTATCTGATTGTAAAAATAAACACTGGGTAGCTATAATTTCAGTGTATGGTTTTATTGGTTTTGTGTATAATGATGCAAGTTTTTCTTTTGATTTTATTTTTAATGAATTTTTTTTTATTGCTTGAGCTTAATTTTTGTTTGTTGATGACAGGCCTCTGGTTTACTATTTTATGAGATTTGGGGATGTGAAAGTTACACTGCAGTGTTTGGATCAGTGTGGTGTTGGATTTCAAGAATTTAGATTTGCTTTTGAAGAAGCCATTGAGTATCCGTTATATCATCTTAGTTTCAGAGCAGAATCAACATTAAAACTTCACTATAGAAAGCATGTGAGATTTGCGATTGATCCCTACAAGAAAGCAGCGTACCATGTGAGCCTGGTGATCTCCATATAGAAGTCATGTCTGCTGTTGATGATTATTTATGGCTCAAATTAGGTATGTCAAGTTAGAGAACAGCCAGATCTATAAATCGTATAAATATTTTTGTTATAAATTGTAAGCCAGAAAAGCAATCCAGGATCTTTTTGGTTATGATTACTGGTTACAGCAAGTGAATAAGTGCAAGATATTAAGATTTTCCAATTCAAGAATTGGTTGTTGCTTTTGCATTTTGAGAGATATTGTTTCTACATGTGAAAGTAGTTGTTGAGAGATTCTAGTTTTAAAGCAGAATTAATTTTGAAATTTCATTATAGAAAGCTTGTGATTTATTGTTAAAGTATGGAATTCTTTTTGAAAAGTCAGCTTTGGGTGTCAATTGGCTGTGTGGTTATGGTTTCCTGGCATTCGTTAGTGGTGCTCAAGTAAGGTACGTAATTCAATCTTTTTTTATTGTGTTGTTGTTTTCGGTGCTTGTACATGCGACTGGTAAGGAAAAGGACTGCGGATGCGGTAAAAATTTGAATAGAAAGAATGGACAGGACTAAGGCTCCTGCCCTGTCAATAAGGAGGATGAGCTGGATGACGAGATAATCAAGCCTATCTACAAGAAGGATCTTACTTCTAACATGGTGAGGATCAAGGGTGGATTGTACTTCATTGGCACCAACGATCCTGTCTTTGTTTCTGACGGAGAAGGACCCAGGAGGGAAGTAAAGCTGAGTAGTTTTTACATTGCTAAGTACGAAGTGAGCAACGCGGATTTCCAAGAGTTTGTTATTGTAAGCAACTACAAGACAGAGGCTGAGAAGTTTGGAGACTCGTTTGTGTTCAAAGGATTGCTCAGCAAGGATATCAAAAATGAGATAAAGGAAGCTGTGGCACACGCTCCTTGGTGGCTACCAGTGAAAGGTACTGTTTGGAGTCAGCCTGAAGGACGTGATTCCAACATCAAAGGTATTGATTTATTGTCATGATCTTGCTCGACCTTAATGTTCTTTTAAATAAAACAGAATTTTTAATGTTTGCAGATAGAATGGACCATCCTGTTGTTCATGTGTCATGGAATGACGCAGTAGCTTATTGCAAATGGGTTGGGAAGAGATTGCCCACTGAAGCAAAATGGGAGGTCACCTGCAGAGGTGGTCTTAATGACAGACTGTTTTCTTGGGGAAATAAGCTGATGCCTGATAATGAGCACAGGTTTTTACTGTTAATTTTTTTCAATTTACTCAAGTTTAGAATTATTAACATTTTTTTAATGAATCACATATCTCTATTGTAGAACAAACATTTGGCAAGGAGAGTTCCCTTCGAACAATACGGTAGGGGATGGATTTGATCGAATAAATCCAGTGTCACACTTTCCACTTAATGCTTATGGAGTCCACAACATCATAGGAAACGTGTGGGAGTGGACATCAGACTGGTGAAAGACAAAACATACGGATGAAAAGCAAACTAATCCTGTAATTGATGCAATTTGTATAATAATTGCAAATATATGCTTTCATTGAATTTCAATTCAATTTTTTTTTCTAGACTGGAGCACCAAGTGGGTCTGATAAAGTGCTTAAGATTATCTTGTAAAGTTGTAGAGTTATATTTTGTTTATGTACAACGACTTCAAGGTTCAAGAATTTCATAACTTTGAGATAAGTTATTCCAAGTTGTGGTTATTCCAATAAGTTATTCCAACGGATTGGTAAAAAGTTAGGATGGGAATTAAGCAACTTGTTTACTTTATCATGGAATCGAGAAATATTTTTTGATAGATTGTAGCAGCATGCCATTTTATACACAGCAAGTTTAGGTGAAGAACTTGTACGACAATTGCCAATTTGTTCTGTGGTTGTTTTAATAAGGATATTAAACAAACATGCTGCTTTGATAAGTAGTGATGAAACTTATCACATTATTTTTAGCAGCTGGTGGATTAGTCATTATTAGTGGCGGTGAATATAGTGGAAATGGATTAGCTTCAGTTGTTAAATTGTATGATCTTATATAGAGCAGTGAATATTTATAATGGGATACTGCTAAAATAATATAGCAAATGCGATTAGAAATATGGCTGAATCCATTATCAAACGATCTTGCAATATACCAAGGCATGTATTATGATCTTTTTCTTAGGCTATTTCAAGAAAATTTTTCTTAAGCTCAACGCTTCTTTTGGTAAAGCTGTTAATTGAATAAGTCGAGTCAGGTAGGGTTATATATTTAAAATTCAAATTTTTAATTCAAATATTTTCATGTCTTCTCTTTTAATTAAAACAATATTACTTTTAGGAGCAAAGAAATTTTCAGAAGATGACATACAAGAAGTTTACTTTTCTTAATTAGTAATGCATAACTTGAACAAAGTTTATTTTGGTGGATACTTCTTATGTAACCATTCATTGTCTATGCATACCATATCTTATACGATTAAATATTGGACTAATGTAATAATACAAATTAAAATAAGGTTTTTAAGTGCATGTATTAAACTGTGTAAAAATTTAATTTTATTGGTTATTTCAGAGACAAGTGAAATCACTTTTGGAGGAGATGGAAATGGAATGCTGTTTATCGATAGAGATCCAAAGATTTTTTCAGTCATTTTCAATTATTTGTGAATTAAAGATATTGATCTGAAAAGTGTAAATATTCATATGTAAGGTATGGAGCTGAGTATTATGGCATAATTCCACTGGTTAAAAGATTGATGCTCTGAAGATTTATCCCAATTTTCAATTGGAGATGTTTTTTTTTTATGGTTATTTGCAATTTTCAAGTGAGTTTTGGTTATTCATGTTCTAATGATATTACAAATTTCTAATTATCCTGCTCAAATTAATCATATTCATTATTTTATTGCCTTACTTGTTGATTTTTGGTTAGTTGCGTTGGACATTGATGCTGTTTTACTTAGATTAGTGTTATCTGTAATTATTTATGAATTAACGATTAGTTTCATATATTAGAATTGTAACAATAAAAAAAACTATAATGATTATATATATATTATATACTGAGGTATGTCATTACCTGTCATTCACAAAATTGAGTTCTTTTTTTGCAATTTTTAATTGTGTTCTCAAGTTTTTTTAGTATATAATAAGTAGTGATAATAATAATTAAAATAAAATAATTGTGAGACGTTATTACCTGTTGTTTGTCTTGAATTGTCAGAGCATGACTTTTGTTTTAGGTGATTTATTTTTTCTTCTAGTAATTTTATATATTTTTTATTTGTCACTTCGAGTTCTTCTTTATATTTTTTTATTTGTTTTTGTTGGGTTACTATTATGTTTTGCAGTGCTGTAATGTCCTTGATTTTGCGTATTTTTTCCTTTTAAAATATATGAAAGATTTTTTTTAATTCTTCATTTGTTAATATTTTTTGTTATAATAATAATCAATTAAAGTTTTTAAAAAGAAATTACCTCTGATTGATCCATTAGTGACACTATTATGAGTATTGTTGCGGTAACTAATAATGAATTACTATTTTTGCTGTTGAGATTTTTGATATTTTTTCGAACGTATTAACGTATATTTTGAATAAGTGGTTATATTGAGTTGTTTGTTGCGTTAGCCGTAAGATGTCGCTTTTTCATGTTTAAAAATTTCTAGGGAGTTTTGTGGTTGTTTTTACAGTTGTCATAGTGAAGAGATTTGAATATTTTGAAATTGTATTGATTGTTTTTAATTTTATATAATTAGAGTGAGGTAGTTTTTATATTTTATAAAATGTATTTTTTAGAGGTTATGGTGTAATTTATCTACAGGAACACAGAGATAAGTGATAAGAATGGTTCAACATATCAATGGATTGCCTGGGATGCTTTGAACAAATTTATGATGATTCTTTTTTGGATTTTGTGGGATCTGTGCATAAGCTGATAAAGTTGCAGAAGGATGATCATCTTTATTTTAGGCTTAGTAAGAAGTTGTTTAGAGGGAAAAGGTGGGTCTATTTCTTGTGATATTGCTTATTTAGTTAAATATTTAAATAAGTTTTAAACCATTAAAATCTTTGTCTTTGCAGGTCATGATGACAGAATGAGTTATTCCAATGATAGTTTTCAGTTCACGAATAATAATAAGCCATGTGTGTCGTTCAAGTGAAGCTCTAAGCAAACAAGTTATAGTGATAGAATCAGAAATCCTATTTTAAAGTATTTAGATGGTAATGCGTTAATGTCACATAATTCTAATAATAATAGTTGACAGATGCATGGTTAAGTAGAGGAGGCAGAGAAGGATTTGGTCAAGGAAGAAACAGTCCATTGTCATGTAGTAATTTGAGAAATAATCGATCAAGACAAGTAACTATTAGTGACTCAAATTGATATAAGATTTTTGTAAGTATTGAAACTGTTTTGTAATTATCAATTATTGGCATAAATTAATCTATATCTAATTGTGAAGTATTTTTTGTGTAATATTAGAGATTTTTAAAAATATTTTATGATATTAATAAATAAGAAATAGTATTTAATTGGTATTTGAAACTTTTATTAGATGATTATTATTGTCTGAGTTTGTGATGTAGAAGATCATAGAGTTGCTACGAAATCATTAGATTGTAAGAACACAATTACAGTAAGCGATGGTTTTAAAATGCTGTTCAAGTTTGACCAGGTTTTCTATTGCTCAAAGTGAACGAAGCTTTGAAAGAAAAATTGATACATGCGATGGCTAAAAGATGTGTTTAAGAGAGCAATGTTCTATACTTGTCTAAGTTTTATCAAAATCCAGGTATTGAACATAATTTATTTTCAACATTTATTTTTTTAACATTTACTTTTGAATATATTGTACAGATATGTAATTTTTTAATTTCTTTTTTCTAGAATTAACTTTTGATTACTGGTGCCTGTTGACGAGACCATTTTATGCTTATGATTGTGTTAGATATTGTTTAAGAGCACATATCCAACTTAGAAGCATTAAATTTGGATTCAAATAGAATTTATAACATTAAATAAAAAATAAAAAACTGAGTGTTCTCATCATAAAATTTGAGAAGTTATAATTCTTTATCAGGTATGCAAGAATTACTATATTAATATATTACTTTCTCTCTATGTTAGATGTTGTTTCTATCCGTTTTGTCAGGCTGCATTGCACTAGATGAGATGAGCACATTGACTCTGCATCAGCAGAAAAGCATAGTACGATTAAACATCCAGTTTTGCGAATTTTGTTTATTTATATTTTTGTATATATAAAAGATTTGTGGATAATGCATTTTCTGATTGTTTTTTCACTCTATTTTTAGAAATTTTGTATTTTGCTAGGTTAATTACAAATTTTTTTCAGATTGCAGTAATTAAAAGCGACTTATTCTGTAAGTGAGTTAGAGAGGAAGATTTCATAGTCATTGGTGATGATGAGGATATGGATAGTGTAATGACGATAGTTCTATTAGTGCTGATGTTTCTTTCATTGTGCCTGCTAACTTAACTCCTGCTTCAAATGATTATGCTTATTGAATATGACAATGATGACAGAGGTATGATTAATTTACTAAATAAGTGTAAAAAGTTAAATTTCAAAAAAAAGTTTATATATTTTTAGTAATAGATAAGTTATCAAATTTAGTAATAGATAGGTTGTCAAATTGAAATACTCATTGTAGAAAAATTTATTACAGTTTTGCTCTTTTTTTATAGTTAAGTTTTATAGTTTTTAGTAAAGTTTTATATTATTCAGATTCTCTAAAATGTAAACGAAGTCAAACCGTTGACTTATATTTTTGGTGAAAATAATTATGTTAATAAATATATATACTTATTAAAATGTACACTTATAGGAGCTGGCTTTGTACCAACAACTGGTCCACTATCAAAGCTACAACCTCCATCGTTTCCAAACAGTCCAGTAGCTGCCTCCCCTGTGAATTCTGGTGTACCGCCTACTATTCTACCTGTTCAAATGGTTCTGTCAATGAAATTATCAGTTTCTAACATGGGTCAGTAAAAATTTTTCATACATTTTTTAGATATTCTATTAGTTTATAAATCTAAATAACAAAACAAAATAACACTACTGTGTCTACACATTTTTACTCGTTCTTTGTAGATTTATTCGATATTTTAATATTGGGAGGTACACAATGGTAAAAAAAAAAAAAATATTGAGTTCAGTGTTCATAGTAGGCTTAAAATAATTTGATTTAGTGCTTTCTAGTATTATCTTTTTTTACTATTTATGTTGTAATTTTTGTGCTAAAGTAAATTTTTTTGCAGGTAGTTTATAGTATATTTTGTGATTTACAGCTTACTTTATGTGTTTTTGTTTTTTCATACTAATGACTCGTTTGTTTAAATGTAAAATTTTTTATTTTCATTAATACAGAATATTGGTTTTTTTTCGGTTTTTATTGTACATAGATAAATACAATTATCAATGTATTAATTTTACAAAAAATGCTAGAACTTTGATATAATTCTAAATAGGCATTCTCTAAAATTTTATAATTTTGAGGTCTTAACACAAAAATATTCTTAATATTGAATATAATGAGCAATGTTTTTTCAGGTATGCTTTCAATGGCTCCAGTAGCACCGATAGCTTGAATCACTCCAGTAGTACTGATAGCTCCAATCGTTCCAGTATCACGAATAGGTCCAATTGCTCTACCAGTACGAATAGCTCTATTAAATACAGTACCAGTACCAACAGGAGTCTTCAACATAGGTCAGACAGTTCCAATGGAAGCTGTGTCAGCAGGAATAATAATCCATCAGCTACCAGTGCTATTACAATAACCATTGTCCCAGTGTTTGCAAATGATATTAATTACTATGTCTCATCAATGAATGAATTTTTCAAAATTTAATTAAATAATTTCTAATAATAATTTTTTATTTCAGGTAATAGCATGGTGGGAACAGGAATTGCACCTACTATAACGTCACCAGTGACTCCATTACCAGCAAGTAATATTGCTATGAACGGTAGCATTATACACACTTCAGTATCCACGAGTACACCTCTGAGCACAACTGTTAGACCTCTTAGCACAGATAGAGTGGGGTCTGCAGACTCTCAGTATAGTCAGGATTCCATCAGCTCACCGCAGACCGTGGAATAGTCCGTACCATATCAATCAAAATTGAAATATACTTAACTTTTTAATACGTGAGATAGAGAATTCAGCATATTTTAGAGGAATGTAGTAAGCTGCTTAGAGCTTTTCTTCAATCTAAGTAAATTTTCTTATTATTGAGTTGAGGTTTTTCTAGTTCAGTAATAATACACTCGAATTTTGGAAGTGAATTGTACTGATTGAACTTAAAAGACATAATTTGCATAGTATGCATAGTTTGCATAGTATGCACTTCTTTGAATTTTCACTAAATAAGTGGTTTCATCTTGTATATATGTACGAGATAAAGACCAAAAAGTAATTTTCAGCTTTTAATAATATAGGAAAATTGCTGAAAATATTTGGGTTGGATGGGGCATGTTGCACTCAAGTTATTATTGTATCTATGTATCTAAAAATCGCTTTTAGGGTGTTTGTATGCCAAAAAAAGTGTTAAAAAAATGTTTGCCACGGTAAAAAGTTGTATTTTTAAAATGTTTACAACTTTTACATTTAACATTTTTGTGTAAAACGTAAATCCGAAAAGTTTTATGGCAAATAATTGGTTTTTTAGCTGTAAAAAATCGATTTTTGGCTGTTAACTCGAGTTCTAAGCATTTTCATGATTTTTTGTAAATGGAAAAAAGTTGTATTTTTGAAAGATCTACAACTTTTCCCTTTAATTTTTTTTTGTAGAATGCTTAAAATTCGATTTACAGCCAAAAAACCGTTTTTAGCGATTTTTGGAGGTGGTCGCATTCTGCGAATATGTGCGGGATTAAGCTGAAAATAGAACCACAAGGTTCTGGAGGTGAGGGAAGTTTGCACACAAAGTTTTAGCCTGTTCGACTAAAGTCTCTCAGAGATAATCGTGTAACACCAAAATTTTTATATAAAAATACGCGTAAAAATCGAACGAATTGTGCTCGCATTTCAAAATTACGTAGAGGATCTGGATAAAAAAAAAAATAGTTTTTTAGTTTTTGCGAGAGGAGACTCCTCCTAAAATTTCAGCCCGATCGGTCGAAAACTGCGTGAGATATCGCATCTCACACATTTTTCGCACACGAAACTATAAGGCACTTCCGTGTCGCGGTCGTGCCTAAAAATGAGAAAACGAATAAAATTTGATCGATCAAGTATGCTTAACGATCTAAATAATAATAATAATAATTCAAGTTTATTCGATGATGATGAAGATGTAGACGTCGATTTTGAGTCAATGGGTGACACAATAACCAATTCTTCTTTTAAATCTGCTCATGGAAGACATGGATCATCTCAAGACTTCTTATCATTACTAGATAAAAGCCGCAGTACAATAGATAATATATACGGTGTGCGGAAAGTTAATGGTGTCTATATGATTGGTGATTCAGAAATTGAATTTAATGATAAATATGTCATAGTCAGAGGTGAAAGTTATCCTAAAAGTAGTGGACTAATGGAGTTGCTATTTAAAAAATATCCGGATGATCTTCTTTTGAGTTCAGCAGATCGTGAAAATTATCGCATGATTCTGGAAGTAACAAATGCTCATCGGAAAAAACATAGCAAAAATGAATCTATAAGACGTTCAAGAAGTAATAAATATAAGAATGTCTTAGCACCGATGTTCCGTAGCACTCCACGTAAAAAGAAAAACGGCAGCATCGGAGAAGGACTCATACCTAAATATAAAATAGCTAAGAAAAATTCTTCCATTGATCTCGTCTACTGGGATGATCCGAACGAGCTTATCGAGCGACTCCGATTATTGGTTGCCGAATGATCTGCTGGAAATAACAATCACATCAATGAAACAATGAAATTCAATCCATCATTGTAGAATTGCGTGAAGCTGGACATATATATTGACATACAACCTTCTCANATTGAAGAATTGCGTGAAGCTGGACATATATATTGACATACAACCTTCTCATTTGGATCAGTAGCACCATGAGTCTCGATGTGTTTGGAAGAAAACTTGAGGGCTCGCAATTGAGTCGCGGTCCTCCAGGCATTGGTTTCAATTTCACATCAGACGGTGATTTTGATTTAGAAAATAAGCGGCTTTGCAATCTAGGAGCCCCGCGTGATCCAAACGATGCAATCACCGTGCATTCACTGAAAGTTATCCTACAAACTGAAATAAATTATATAGCTTCTAAACTTGCTGGAATAAGTAAAGTTATAGATGAATATAAGCAGGAAGTTGAAAAACATCAAGTGGAAGTGGCTGCAAAACTGAAATATCTCTATAGAACATCTCAACGTAATTCCGCTGGTGTTGATTATATCATTGAAGAAGTGAATAGACAATTAAAAGATCGTATAGAAGAATTTCCAGAGGATTATCATCCGCTATAGACGATTAAGATGGAACGTCAAAGAGTAGCTGAAGAGCTTCATAAGCCAGCACGACGCCGCTACAAAAGAAGAAAATATGACATACGTGGCATAGATGAGACTTGGCAAGTTGATCTTGTTGAAATGATACCTTACTCCAACGAGAACAAAGGTTTTCATTACTAACTGTCATAAATATATTTTCAAAGTATGCATGGGCCGTCCCTGTCAAGTCAAAGAGTAGTAATGATGTTACTGCAGCTATGAAGTGGATATTAAAAGATGGACGAGAACCGAAGAATCTACAAACTGACCAAGGAAAAGAATTTTACAATTCAAGTTTTCAGAAACTCATGAAAAAGCATAAGATAAACTTATACTCGTCACATAGTAATGTCCATGCTAGCATATGTGAGCGTTTTAATAGAACATTAAAAAATGCAATGTGGATAGAATTCAGCAAACAAGGAAGCTACAAATGGATAGATATTCTACCTGACTTAGTCAAAGCTTACAATTCGAGAAAACATCGTACAATAGGAATCAAGGCTATAAACGTTACACAGGCAAATGAGAGAGAGGTAAAGAGACGATTTCCCGCTGAAAAGTCGCCAGTGAAAAAACCGAAATTCAAAGTAGGAGATATACGAATAAGTAAGATCAAGAATATTTTTGAAAAAGGTTATACACCAAACTGGTCTACTGAAATTTTCACAATAACGCGAGTTGTAAAAACAAATCCGATAACTTATCACCTCAAAGATTATTATGATAAACGAGTCTCCGGCGACTTTTATGAAACGGAAATTCACAAAACTATGTTTCCTAAAATTTATCTTGTAGAAAAGGTTTTAAAGAAAAGTGGTAAACGTGTATATGTAAAATGGTTAGGCTTCGGCAGCGAGCACAATAGTTGGATAAATAAAAATGAGATTCTTTACATTATCTAGGATGTAAGTCAATTATTATTGTATTTTCTATTATAAATGTGTAAATTATAGGTTGTAGTATAAATAAAAATAAAAGCAAAAATGTTTAAGTTTATCAATGTATTTATTTATGTATTATTATGACTATTATGTACAATACTAGGAATGAAGGCGCACTTCGCGTGCTCTTGATTCTATCCCTGATGTCTGAACTCTGGGTTATCCCTGTTTTGAGGTTATGAATTTAAAGCGCGTGGTTCTGATCTCGTTGCCTAGGCAACCAACCAGCCAATTAGAATCACGTATTAAATGCTTCACAACAAAGGCCATCGTTTTTTAAAGAGAGGATTCAATATGAAAAAAATAAATAGCTTAAAAGAAGCAATGTGCGTATTTTCACTATTATCTTTTGCTTTGGCAGCAAGATTTAAACTTGAAAGAAGTTTCACCATGATATACTACAAATAAACTAAGTTTATTAGCAGTGTTGGAGAGTGTGTTGAAAAACTCCTGATCTTTTAGAATGGCTGATGAAATCTTCTCGGGCAGGAAGATTTGAACGCTTTCATCGAGTTCGGCTACAACCTTCGTACCATATCTTGTCTTCACCTCTTTCAATGCTGTCACCATATACTTGTAATCTTTTTCCAAGTCTGACACTTTCTTCCTTGGCAGAAAGTCACGCTCAGCAATCTTATTGAGTGTAGAGAGATCCATTCTAAAAAAAAAATTAGAATTCTGGTTAGAGAAATTTTCACAATGACAAGGCTGGAGAAAGATAGAAATAAAACTTACTTATAAGGTTAGATGAGTTTTGGTTTCTTTCCAGAAGGTGATGGCTGTTCTCGATCTCTTCGATTGCTCAAATGTGCTCTAAGACATGCTGCGTCGGTTGATATAGCGCATTCCCCACCACAATTTCTGTCCCTTCCGTAGCCTCTTGTAATATACCCCTCTCTCCTGTTCAGGATGTATCTTTTCCAATGGTGAATCCCAGTCTTGCATGATCTCTTCTATCATTCGTTTTCATACTTTTCATAATTTTTCTTCATACTTTTTGATACTTTTTCATACTTTTCGATACTTTTTTTGATACTTTTCGATACTTTTTGATACTTTTTTTGATACTTTTTATACTTTTTTATACTATTTGATACTTTTTGATACTATTTGATACTACTTGATACTATTTAATACTATTTGATACTATTTGATACTATTTGATACTATTTGATACTTTTTGATACTATTTGATACTATTTGATACTTTTTGATACTATTTGATACTAATTGATACTTTTTGATACTATTTGATACCATTTGATACTTTTTGATACTATTTGATACTATTTGATACTTTTTGATACTATTTATTTATTAATTTCTTTTTAAATCGAAATAAAAGTCCTTAAATGCAAAAGTAGCAAGATAAATCAAAAGTATATACAATACAGCTAAAAGCATTTAGGAAAGAGATATGCATTTAATAATTATTACATCCGCACTTTTTAATTTTTTTTATGCGGGTTGACCGTCTAAGTACTTGAGATAGTCGAGATGGAAGTGTTAGTGGTGGAGATCGAGATCGAGGCGAGTCCATCTGCTCTAGACAAGGACACGGCTGGCGGCTGCATCTCCGGCAGCGAAAGCCATAGCAGTGCCAACAATGGCCCCAGAAATCGAGATCAAAGTTGACAGCTTGACATGAAGAGCATTTTGCTCCTCGTGGCAACTCCGTACCATCGGTAAGCCTTTCTAGGAAGGCTATTTCTTCTTGCAGATAGGAAAAACGTCGCTGCTTCTCCTCATTGCGCACCACGTACTCTCTGGCTGTGATAACTATGTCTGCTCGTGGAGCTCTAGCTGCAGTTTGAGACGATTATACGCCTCTATATTGGAGGGTACACTACAAAAAGAAAATCTGAAATTCAGTGCTGCAGTACTGAATTTTGTTGCCACTGAAACGGGTTACGAACTGAATTTCAGTAACGTAAAATGGAATATTACTGAAATCCAGTAAAATCCGATGACAAAGAGAGAAATCAGAAGCCAGCATACTAAATTTCAGTAACGCTTGAACTGAATTCCGTAGACAACGTGACTTTTATGCGCAGAGAATACGCACTATGCGCTGTTTCGTCCGACAGTTTTCTCATCGTTTTGCCGAGACGAGAAAATTTTACAACGTTTTCACGAACTTTACAACAAACATATTTGAGTGTTTTTTCGTTTCGTATGCAGTGATATTCATTTGAAAAGGTAAGTTATTATTGTATTTTAGCTTTCAGATTTATATACGACCCAATTATATAGGTATACATACCGTGACTAGTAACAAAAACGATACGCAAAAAACATGTGAATATAGGTTAGGCATCAGCTTTTAATCAATCTTTTGGTACCATGATGATGGAAATAATTGAAAATACAATAGAAATAACTTAATATATCTAACAAAGCATAGGAAGTTACTGCGAAATGACATAAATCAAAATCCAGAATTTTTGTCTTACTCGGCCTTTTACAGTGAAAAACTATATCAGGCAGTTTAAAATATAGAAGACTGAGTGTCATCTCAAAAGATTCAGCAACTCTTGGCCTTTCCAACAAGGCACTTAATCAATAATGTATCACTTTTTGTTCAGAAATTATTGAAGAAAAGCAAGAGAGTGTAATACACCATATCGTTATTTTCAACTTTTCAGAATCTGAACTTCTCCAATAACTTTGGAACAAAGGATGATAAACCAACGATTAAATACCTTGTTGGAAAGGCCAAGAGTTGCTGAATCATTTGAGATGACACTCAGTCTTTGATTTTCAAAACTGCCTGATCTAGTTTTTCACTCTGAAAGGCCGAGTAAGATCAAAATTTTGGATTTTGATTTATGTCATTTTGCAGTAACTTCCTATGCTTTCTTAGATATGTTGAGCTATTTTTATTGTATTTTCGATTATAATTCTGAAATAATTTGTTTAAACAGTTTTTTTTTTAAGTAATCATTTAATAAATGATAATTTTTTTTAATTTAAGCCTGGAACATGTGTGCTTTATTATAGGTTTTTGGGATTGATAAACATAAATCTTGTGAAATCACAATTGTGAAAAAATTTTCTTCAGTCTTCTTTAAATAAATCATTGTATAAATAATGTTTATATATATATATATATATATTGTAACGGGGTGGACTCGACAATGTCGTGCGGCCGCGGAAATGCCGCACGTCAACAAACAGTGAACGTCGTATAGCGTCTGGCTGGTCCCTCGGTGATCGGCGTGATGATAGCGCGCGGACGTTAGCCGCGTAGTGCAATCACTATCATCAGTGCATTGCCTGCCAACTTCAGTTAAATGCGTGGTACGCCCGGGGTACCACGCTTATCCGCGTAACCGTGAGTCTACCAGCGGGAGGGTACTCGGGAAAACAGAAATGAATACACTGAGGATAACGTTAAAAGAAAGATATATTGACTCTACTGATGATACAAATTGGTGTACAAAGTTCGCACGCGCGATGGCGAGAGGATCGCGCACGATGTCACACACGAAGCCGGGTCGAGGACTCGGTGGCAGCGAGTCCAGACCTGCAGCAGCTTCGCGTGGAAGACAATATAAAACGCAACTTACTCGGTCGCCGGTTCGCCTTTGGCTAACTCGCCCTCGCGTTCCTTACGGCACTCCACGGGATTCCGGGCCGCTCGTACTCAGGTCTGGAGGCGTCCCTCCAGGTGATGACGTATTCGGTGAGTCCCGGTATGCGCCAGGTGCGGTAGAGGATCCGCGGACTATTAGCGGTATCTCGCCGATGTTGATCCGGCCGAAGCGAACTCGAGTCTCTCCGCTCGCTCTCTCTCGCGCGCGTACCTAACCCTGTCTACGTCGGCCGCCGACGTCGTCTGCTAGCATACGCGCCGACAGCTCCGCCTCGCGCGACTAACGAACGCGCGGGAAATTCAAGCGCTCGTTACAATATATATATATATATATATATATATCACTCTTAAAATATGAGATCCTAGTAGAACTGTAAAATCCACATTTAACCCGTAAATATTTCTATTAAACCCAATTATGAATTATCTTTTTACATTTTTCTAAATTCGGCGCTGAGAATGATAATAAGACAATTTTTTTATTGAAATACGTCGCTAATCTGGGGAAGGCGAGCAAAGCGAGCAACAAATGTACAACCTAAACCCTCAAACCTACCTACCCTACACGCCAAGAATAATAAGATAATAGATATTATTTTTAAATACGTTGGCAATCTGGGGAAGGCGAGCGAAACGAGAAAAAATCCACAACCTAAACCGTTATACTCACCTACCCTATACGTGTCGCGATTTTTAATAAGAGAAAACTTTTCTAAATATGTCGGAAAACTGAAGGATCGCGAGCAAAGCGAAATATAAATATAAAACCTTTAGCAAAAGTTGGTGGCAAAATTTTAAATAAATATAAAACCTTTACCCTACCTACCCCACGCGTCGCAACTTTTAATACGACGGCACAGCAAAGAATAGGCGAGAGTAATTTCTAAAACAGAAACCCTAAAACCCACCTACCCCATGCACAACGAGTTTTAATGGTCGGTACATCGAAAGGATGAGAGTAATATTATCCTTGCTTCGCGAATAATAATTTGTTACTATTGACACTTGTATCTTGCACCAGCTTAGGATTGTAACAAATATGGAACAAGTTTGCTAGCAAGATAATGATTGGTTGTTTTTTAATTAAATAAAATAATAACATGATCTATTAAGAAAAGCATAAAAACTAATAACTGCATAAACTAATAATAAGTGATGTGAAGAATCATAAAAAAATTAATTAGAATTCCTAATATATTTTTTAATATCTTTTCTGAATTTATCTTAATTCTTAGGCATTGAGCTTTAATCACTATTATTGTAGTCTATTAATGCAAATAAATAATGGGTGCTAAAGTGTGTCACAAGCAAAATTTTGATTCTTTGGAAATTTTCTTACACATTTTACAATTCCTCACATACGTATTGTTTGGATGAGCCCAGTTAGCGAGTACTTTTTAGAATACTAGACTTTTGGCGCAGTGCGCTGCGCGCACTGTAGTAGAATATTAATTCATTAACTTATTAAATGAAATATAAATGCTTGATTGATATTTTTAATATTTGTTTTCTATTACGGAAATATATCAAACTTTACAATATATGATTGATTCATTTCGCGCTCATGTAAATTTCAAAATTGCCGCGGTTTCGTCACCAACTACCTTTTAAAATTTTAAGGTTATGTCTCAACTCAGTTCGTGTCAACGTTCACATCATGTCACTTTTTGTAACAATGATAATATTTACAATAGAATATTATAAATACACAACTAATAATTATTGATATGTATTATAGTAATATATTACATTCTTTGTATTAGGATCAATTTTAGAAATCAAAAACAAATCAAAAAATTCTAACGATACTTTTGACGCATGCGCACTACACGAGCCAATCATATTGACGCATTCTTGGCTTCACTTCATCCGGTCATGACTTTTTTATATAGGGATACGACAATCATTATCTTGCTAGAATAAACAATGATCGTAATTATCTAATAACGATTGCCTATATAAAGTTTCTTTGTTGCTGTGAATCAAAAATATCCCATTTCGCGTTCGCCGACAAAATCTCCCGATTTTGTTAGTAGTATTTAAAGCTATATTTTTATTATTAAAATTACTTTTGTTTTGAAATCTAATTAGACATCAGTCCCATTAGAAATACAGTTTTTTAGATGAAAATGCAGCATCCATGTTTAATCTAATTTGCCAAGCAAAGTGAAACGGTGAAATTAGGCGTTTATACAAAAATTTGAAATGGGGAATTTTTCTCGGTGAATACGAAAGGGGGCATTTTTGATTAAGAGCGATGATTTGAAGAAGTACATTAATGCAGATCATACTAATTTAATATGATCGTTTTTATACGCAGATGATTGAGTGTAAATTTTGTAGCTATCAATTGGAAAACCAGAATTCTTTTATACGGCATTTGAAACAATGCCACGCAGATGAAAAAAACTTGAATGTACCTTGTGGTGAAGCAGGCTGCCTAAATACATTTAATAATTTATCATCGCGGAGATCTCATATATCCCGAAATAAACACAACGTAAAATCACACACTAATCGCAATGAAAGATCAAATACTACAAATCAGAATCATACCATTGGGGAGACAGAAGATTTGGAAAGTTCTAATTTACAAGAACCTGTTCAAGATATTAATGATGGTCCTGTAGAAGTAAGCGATGGTTCATGCGAAAACGTTGCTACCGTATCTATTAATGACACATGCTAGATAAATGAAGCGAATTTAATAACAATTGCGAGTAAAAATCATGAAGCAAATTTTCTTCTTTACCTTAGAAGTAAAAATATTTCTGAACCTACTATTAAAGAAATTATGAGTAAAACAAAGGATCTGGTGTCATATAATGTTGATCAATTTTGCGTATCTACAAAGCAAGCCTTACAAAACCATGGATTAAACCTATATGATTATATGAACATTGAAAATGTGACTGCTAACTGTTCCAAGCTATTTGAAGGTATTGAAACACAATGGAAGCAAGTGAAATATTTTCAGAAAAATAACGGCCTTATAACAGCTAGAAGGCACCGTTTAGATCCAGCGTTTAAAAAAGGCAAACAACCTAAGTTTAGCGAAAATAGAACTATTAACAAAATTGAAGATCAATTAATATATATTTCAATCGTAGAAATTGTAAAAAATTTTATGAACAATCAAGATTATGCAGCTTTATTACAGAATAATAAATCATCAAACCCAAAAATTCTAAAATCATTTTTATACGGTACATATTTTAAGGAAAATGTCTTTTGCTTCCTCCTAGAGGAAGCTTTGTAATAGTAAAATTTTCGGTTTCGCTAAATCTTTATAGAAACATGTTTTGAGATGTTAGAAGTTCGAATTACGTGATTTTAGGAAATGTCTGTATGGATGTGTGTGTGTGTGTGTGTGTGTGTGTGTGTGTGTGGATGTGTGTGTGTGTGGATGTATACTGTCATATTTCTGGAACTACTTCGTCAATATTAATCAAATTTAACATGCATATTTATTTTTGAATTCTGAATTCGGCGGGAAACATTTTTTTTATTTTTTTAATTATTTTTTTTATGGCGGATTTTTGATTAAAAAATTTTTTTTCCGTTTTTTTCCAATCATTCCCCGTGTTACAACAATTCAGCTAAAATGCATTTTAAAGTAATTAAAATTCTACTACTTTTTTCCCCGTTTGTCCTCGGATCGACCGCTCCGTTCGGCAGATAAAATGAAAACTGATTTTTTTTTAAAAATTCATATGCTCTGAAACTAAACATCATAAGCCTCACAAAAAATCATCGTTGGGGTCAGAGTCAAACTATGATTTCATTAAAATTTCAAGTGATTTGTCTAGTTTTTTTCAGTAATAAATGCGAAAACTGAAAAAATGAGTTTTTTTGTGTGCCTCGATTACAGGCGTAAAAAAGCCTAATTGCAGCTTGAATTGAAAAGGTACATATTTTATTTGTCTTGGTTAAGTTCATGCGCAGCTTTAAAGCCCTATGGTTCTCGACGATCTCAGGTTTGAATTTTTTTTTAAATTTTTGATTTCTTATCTTTAAAAACAATGAGTCAAATCGCCTCAAGAATTTTAGTGGTGACTTGCATAAACCAAAGCTATCGCTGTTAAAATTTAGAACGATTTTGTTGAGCAGTTCTCAAATAAGAGTAAAATGTATAAAACCGATTTTTTTCAAAAATTGGCTATTTTTCTTCTAAGGCGTGTGTTGCAGCGTCTTTAACGTCCTGCCCTATGAATTATTAGTTATACTGATATGTATATGTATAATATCTATATATACTAGGCGGGGTACCCCCGCCTGCTCGCTCCGGCCGCCAACCCCACAAATTTCAATTACGAATGTACTTAACATTCTGTTTATGCAATGAATTGAAATAACGAGTTTTTCCCTCTATTATAATGTTTATGTCACAGTAATAGATTAAATAATGTGAAAATATTTTACTGTGGAAATATTTCTCAACCTTTCTGGTAATAATTATTACTAAGTGGGATACAAAATTCTGGTCATTTTGACATCATCTTGTAATCTCAATAACGATCGTTCAAGCATCAATTTTTAACGCCTAATAAAAATAACAAATATTCTGAAAGAAAAACTTTAGAAATAATTTAAGTGAAAATATTCCATATAATAAGGTTAAAGTCTCATAGTATCATCAAACTAAAATCTTGTAGAGTTAAAAAAGGACAAATATCCAGTAAAATGATTTCTCAATTTTTGGAGAAATAGTTTACATGTACAATGTGTTCAGCATATATTGGGCAATGGAGGAAAAAAGTAAATCTACTTGTTGCCATACGGAAAAGTTAGGTTATCCACGGCTTTAAGCAAAATATAACAAGATCTCAAAGAGCTTTTTACTTAAATGATAATCCATTTCAGACACTTAATAAGATAATTACAATAACTTATTCTCTTTCGCCCACTTATTCCAATGTAAAATTACGAAAAACAGAGAGCTGATTTAATAATTTAGAACATCGCTCGGTCAAGTTTGTCACACTAACACCTCTACATTGGATACCTATAAATAATGACACCTGATATGTGTGACAACCTTTATATTATCTTTTGATGAGCCATTACTTTTTTTATTTAAAAAAGACTTGGAAAAATAACGGATAAAGTGATGTTGGGTGCCCAAAAAAAAAAGAATTTTAGGACACAGGTTGTCTATATTTTTTGTTAGTATTCCTGACCGAACTCGTTCAATCAAGCGTGATTTTAGCAAAAAATCCCTTCACCCCTCACCCCTCAGCCCCCCCCCCTCACCGAGCACTCATGTCCCCTCATTTAACGCTGAAATTGTTTCAACAATTACTTATTTAGCAAGGTCTCAAATCCCCTGCCCCCACCCTCACCCCCCTCCTCCCCCTCCGCTCCCCTCATCCCCTCCACGGCCCCATCCCGGCCCCCACATTTTTCCATTGTCGCTGAATGATAGTTTTCATCGGAAAGATCAATGTACTCCATTTGTACTGTTCATTGAAGTTTCCACACACCCAAGGGTATGTCAGAAGCCTTTGGGACAATAATTTCGTTTTGGTCATCGCGAGGTAACTTGAACATAAGAATTTTGGAGTGGATCCCTTCCATTGTCATGATATAATTGTCTATAAATAATAATGTAAGACTAAACGAAAATCTCTTGCAAAAAAAAAAAAATAAAAGTTTTGGAATTAACATTAAAGAAGTTAATGCGTATATATTATTAGTGAATGCGTTAAACAATGTAGAGCGTGTGCAAGCTAATAAAAATCCGAAACGCACAAAAGTAAAAAAAAAACAACGCAATGCATTTGGCACTTCTACATATATAGTATAAAACACAAAAAAGTACAAAAACAATCTCCAACAGTGTTACAAATATAAATAAGTTTTATTTTACGATTTCGGAAATCGACAACACTTCAGGTTTGGACTCAAAGAGTTTCGGAGGACGTGAAAATATGGGAGCGTAGAATGGATAGTCATAGTACCAGCATGGTTTCACGAAACGAAAGAACAACAAATAGAATCAAAAAATGAAATACAAACTTTGATTAATTAACATTTCTTTCCAAAACATATTTTATTGATTTCACCTGATATCATTTTAAATGTGTATATGTTAGGGTTTTACATCGCAGACAAGGAATTCAATAATTTGACCATGAGAAAACATGGCGTCTGCAAATATATTCCTATTTGAATCACACTTTGGCCTTTGAGATTCTATATGATCTGTAATGGCAAACGCTAATGTGATTGGAAATTGTTTTCGAATAAATCGAGTAAAAGGCAAGGAGCGAACGGAATTTTCAGTATTCTAGTGTTATTCTTGGTAGGAAAACTTTCTTGCCTAATGTTCGGGCCATTAATTATTTCTGCACGTGTCTATTATTATACAAGTTGGGTAATCTAAACGATGCCCTTGCATAAACCATTCTGTTATACTAAATTTCTAATCAAACATAAACTATTGCCATTACTTTTAATTTAGTTTATGTAGGTGGAAGCCAATCTCGTAATTGCGTTAACATTTCAAATGGATATTTTAAATAATATCTCCTCAGTTAGACTTACTCTGTATGGTAGATAATCATATACTATAATATGTTTTTGACCACCTATGCTAATTAATTTTAAACTCTTCATTTAGTTTTTGATCTTATTGCTAGAGCGTAAGATCTACATATTGGATTAGAAGCTTCTAAATATTTAATATTTTGGAAATTTCATTAAAACCATTAGTAGTTTTTCACAATTTTGGTATTTCAACAGCGTTGATTTTGCTTCTTTCTACTTCTAGTAAAAGAGAAAAATTCTACATTTTTGATCGCATATTCTGTTATTGAGTTGCAATATTTTAAAAGACGGCCATAAAATGAAGTATTTAATCTGTTTTCCTCTAGCGATTGAGTTACAGGTACCGTGTGTTAATACTGGATAAATTGTCTGGAATCACCTCCTAATACTATCAATTTGCTGTCAAAAGGAAATCATTTACCTACATACATCTCACAGGCTACGTATCAATAATTCTAAAGCGTTTTTTACGGCTATCATTAACTTGATTTAGGCTTCATCCCAATTATTAAATTGTGCCCTCTCTACATCTTTTTTTGTCTGACTTAATTTTTCAAAAAGCGCTAATCATTTTTATTTAAATCTTAAAGGAATCTCAAGTTCGATGATTGTTAAACTTTAGGTAATAAAATAGAATTGCTATCCAGTCAGTGCCATGACAAAATTTTTTTAAGTATAATTTTGTTTTAAATAACCTAAATATAGTTTTTCCAGTGAAAACTCCCGCAACAATCAAGAAAGTAAATTTTAGTCTTGTTGTCAATTAACTCTTCAAAAGTGACTTTGCCTTTCAGCGAGTAATTGATTGAACATAGTTTAAGGGTATCAAAGCACTAAGCAAAAATGATCTGCTAGATGTTTCATTATTTTCAATAGCATATTTGGTTTTGGGTAACTGAAATCTTTGATGATCTTATCCGTCGTTTCTAATATACCGTTTGAAATGAGGATAGAGCATTATTTCTTTTATTTGTTTTACAAATCTTCTGTAAAAGAATTTTAAATTTGATTCCAAATGTATTAGCTTGTAGTTTCTGCTTAAATAAACCATGCAAAAAATTCGTAATTGAAAAGGATAACATAAATGCTGACAAGCCTAACTTAAAAAATTAATAAAAACATGTGGAATAATCTTCTATCAAAGGCCATTGCAACGCGCTGCGTCTTTTGTATGTGTTGATACGTATACCTTTATGAATTTTAGAATAATTTTCAAATAGAAGTTGGACTCTTGCCTGGTTCAAATATGACTATTAAAAAACAATCTCCTTCAGTATCTATTTAGGCGCTACGATACTGGAGGACATAACAATGCGTGCTAAATTTCACAATTACGTAGTACGTTTTATCCAAGAGTGTGATTTTCTATTAAACTATAATATTCTGGTATTTGAACATATTACAGTGTCTTGCAAAATCATCACTTTATTTAAATATAAAACCATGCTGTTAAAGTAAGTTTCCCTTTTGTTTAATGCTTTATTCTTTGCTTTCTCATAAAACTAATGTGTTGTTGATAATTTGGTATGGATTCCATAAACGTTCTCAGCAGGCAACTGCCACAAATAGGGGATACTCTGAAGACGCCATGCAGGCTATCATTGGAGCATTAATAATCTACCATCTACGATTTGCAGTGAAGTCCATCAATGAACTAATGGGAGTTCTCTTGATTGAATTTTCAAAGATTGTCATTTTTTTTTATCACCTGCATATGCTCAACAATCACCTCTCCTTATATGATATGATTTAAATATATATTAATACTTTGAATTGATGCCACAAACTTCGAACGTTAATTGTTGCACTTATACTTTTAATGAAGTTATTATAGTGGAACAACCATAATCTGTTATCGACTGGAATACTTCATTTAATATTTTACCTCTTTAATGTAGGTTTCGTGTAATATTATTTCTCCTTCGATATGAACCATTTTCTGTAATAGTGGTAGCGCGGAAAATGTTTTTGGAATTTATTTACAAATTAGCAGTTCATCGTATTTTCATGAAGGAGATTTACTTTGGTCCCATGATGCTATTTTGGTCGCATGTAACATGTGTTTAATTAACTATTTTTGCAAATCTATCTAAATCTGGAATTTCAGCAGAATATATTATATCAATTAATATATTAAGATATCAACTATATGTTTCTGGTGGTCCCCTTGTTTTGAAATTCGTATGTAAACGAAGCTATTACTTTTTCCATATTTCATTTTACGAATAGCATCCAAGTAATGACAATGAAGTTTGTATAAAGAAATCTTACCTGTATATTTGGAATGATCATTTGGAGAAGTTCCTTTTGGAAAATGTTCTAAAACTTCTTTTTAATTACCATTTTAGGAATTACACGTCATGGGCTCATTCATCAATCGTCTTGTTTTTGATCTTACTATCTGCCATAGCATCTGATAATGTGTGGCATGTATGAGGACTACTATGTATGTTTGCGGGGCTTAAAATAAACATATTCCTAATCTTTCGTTATTTTTCAAAAATTTCGGAGAATTGTTGCGGCTGAGTGTAAACGGTGGTATAAACTTATTAAATTTCCTATTCTAAGTTCGTTTTGACTTAACTTCAAAAATCATATCTTTACATTCTTACCATATATAAGTGCTTGTAAAAAATATTGTTGTGATAGTCTAACCACTAATAATATGGGAGAAAAGTTCTGTACTTTGGTCATATGATGAAAGTCTTATAATATAATATTGTAAAAGAAGTCAAGTTACTCTAAGCTTCGCGGTTGGTTCGGTATTAGAGGTAAGATCTTCATTTTATACATCGTATTTCTTTAGAATCTGGTTTTTTATTGTATCCATACTCCATCCAACATACACTGTGAAACATTACACCGGAAAACCATAGAGTCTACGTGATGTGACA
>CM053169.1:18351171-18374149 GCA_012977825.3 Pteromalus puparum | reverse complement strand
CTTAGTGCTATATATATAATGGGTGGACTATACACTTATTATATATATATTGCCTACGCGGACGGATTAGGTAGGTGTGGTTGGCGTCGTGGTGAGTTTCTCGCTGTGCCGTCTAAGGATCAAACCAGGGACGTGGAGAGGAGGCGGGTTAAACTAAAAGGCCAAGAGTAAGCTTGAGTAGTTGTTTTCTTGGCTTTTGCCATGCTACGCGTTATTGTGCGATACATGACAATATTAAATATATATATATATATATATATACCGATTTTTCTCAAAAATTTGGCTTCCTCTTATATGGATGTCTAGTGCTTCTACAACAAAATAATTAAACTTGGAAATATTTAAAATAGCATTCATACACTGTATTTTAAAACAATATTTTATTTATTGGAACAATAAATTTCGTTGGAGGAAGCTACGTGCCAATGAATTGGCAGCGGTTTTTCTTGAAAATCCAGAAAGTTTGCAAATCTTACTCTATTACGACGACATCAATTTGGTTGATACTGCTTCTTCGAGACCTGCAAAGATGGCAATGTTTTATCTGACATTCGGTAACCTTTGTCCAAGTCGCAAGTCATCATTAAAATTCATTTATTTAACACTACCTGTTGAAACGGATTGGCTGGATTTATATCCTCTTGATATGATTTTGGAGCCCATGATAAAAGGTTTAAAAGTTTTGGAAGAGGGAATAAAAATGCCTGATAGAAGTATGCTGTCAGCAGGTGTAGCGTGTTTTCTTGGCGATAACCTGGCTTCACACAGAATTGGTGGATTTAAAAAAGGATTTAATGCCACTTATCCTTGCAGATGGTGCAAGATGGACTTAGGCAGCATGCATAATACATTCAAGGAAGACGTAAGTATTTTAAGAACTGAAGAAGTGTATGATGACAATGTAAGGCTGTTGAGTCAATGTAAATCAGACAAAGAAACAACTGATATGAGCAGAGAATTTGGCCTAAATTGTGATTGCCCATTAAATCAGTTAAAATCTTTTCATGCAATCAAATGTTTACCGCCATATCTTTTCCACAACTTATTTGAAGGCTGCATCTTAAAAACACTTTATTACTTAATCACTTTTATTACTTAATCACTTTCTACAAGGGAAAGATAAAGTCATGACGCTAGACCATTTTAATTCAAAATTGATGGAATTTGATTACGGATACGCAGAAACAAAGCCTTCGAAGATTCTGTCACAGCATATAAAGTTAGATGCGAAACTTCATCAAACTGGTATACAAATGTGGCCTTTAGCTATTATTACACCTTTGATCTTTGGTCCATTTATAAAACATGATGATGAGTATTGATCGAATTTTATTACATTGCTTCAAATAACAAGCATCATTTGTGGATATGAAATATCGGTCGAAACGGTTGGATTTTTAGAGTACGAAATAGACGATTATTTAAGCAACTTTGTCTTTTTATACGAATGTAATCTCACACCAAAGCAGCATTTTTTACTTCAATATCCAAGACTGATTATGATGTATGGGCCATTGTATAACTACAATACTCTAAGAATGGAAGCTAAGCATCAATATTTTAAGGATATGATGCGAAAAGTAAAAAATATGAAAAATCCTCCCGTTTCGATGGCGCAGCAGCATGAATTATATCAAGTTAGCATTGCAGAGGGATTCTACCAAACTAACGACCATGGAATAGTATTGAACATATCATGTGAAAACCTATCGTACAAGAGTATTCTTCCGCCCGGATTAACAGAAGTTACATCTATATCTTGGATTAAAGTGGGTGGAATCGAATACAAACCGGAAAAATGATTTTTTATGACAAATTATGTTCAAGCATTACCACAATTTAGTCTTATTGTAGATATCATCTTTTTTGCTGACGAACCGATGTTTATATGTCAAAGTGTCCGCACACACGAATATGACGTTCACTTCAATGCTTACAGCATCGACGTTATCAAAAAGTGCAAGTTTGTTAAAATGGATGAAATCTATATTCATGCTGTCTACCATGCTCACTATATAAATGCGAAGTACTTTATCTAGTGAAGCGTGCTGCTGGAAATATTTTTTAGATGCGTTTTAATATATTTCATCAGAACTATACATAACAATCGGTTGAATGCTACACTTAGGTAACAATAAGTGAGAGCGGCAGAGTACTTAAAGTAAAAAGCTTTTTTCTTAGTAAATTACACTTCTTTTATAATCAATTGTAGTCATGAACAATATTTCTTTTGTCCACCTACAATGAATACATCATAAAAATTACATAGAACATTTGTACTCTTCCGCTCATTTTGTATTTAAGGTGGTAGTAATTAGTCCACTATATTTATCTCTGCACTGCTGTATGTAATTATTAAAATACTGCAATGTGATGAAAACTTAAACTCACTTGCTTTTCAGCTATCTCAGAAGTTGGTAAAAAGTTTTTGGCCAAATTCTGAAATATCTAATTTTTTAATACAATCTCCAAAACAGATTATTTTCGGAGCAAGCTTTTGAAATAGCTCTTTTCAAACCCTTTGCTAGACTGGCTGCTTTTGTCTCTTCAGCGCTGATATATTCTTTTCAATTTTATCCAAATCATACATAATTATGTCAATTTCTATACCATACCGACTTTATTAGTTTGCAAAACCGACGTCATGTGCAACATACATTTCGTTATTGCTGATGTATTAATATTTATAAGAAGCTACGTACAGCTTCTTTTTATTTTTGCTTAGTTACAAAGTAATTTAAGAAATTGAATATGCTAAATAATTAAATTTATAAGTGATTTAACAGAACTACATGAAATCATCATTACTAATTGATTCAAAATATAGTATAAATAATAATTTTTTAAATATGCATGTGTTTAAAAAGACTGTGGTTGAGCAAATATTCGTTCTGTCGATTTCATTAGGGTTGCCTTAAGGGGATGTCGTGGCTAAAAACACTGTTTTTCTATTAGATATAATTTTTTAAATAATGAAAAATTGGCCCTGAAGCGCCCTAGTGTTCAGTTTAATGAATCGTTTTACCGAAGGAAATTTCGATCGGACTTTTAGTTTTACGAAAAATTTTGAAATACCAAATACCCCGTGGCGGATTTGCGAAGCTTTAGCGACGACATTCCCTTAAACACTAGATTTATTTTGATCACTTGGCCTTTTTTACTTTTATTACATTATTTTCCTAAGTTGTTATTTATTTTATTATAAATAACAACCATAAATATAAAATAAAAAATTCGTAAATAATGTAATAATCTATTCGCTTTAAATTTAACTATAGAATGAATGTGGATTCAAGAGGAGTCAAGAGGGGAAAATGCATGAGTTGCGAATGCACAGAATATGAGCTCGACGTTGAACAAAAGACAGCCAATTGTTCATACTGTCAATGCCCGCCTAGGAAACATCAAAGAACAGGTATAGCGCAATATATTTATTGTTTATGATTTTTATAACCTTAACAATGCAATAAGGTGACTTCTTTCTTACTTACTTGTTCCTTGGTAGAAATTCGAATATTTTAAATAGACTGGAAACTACAAAATGGCTATGAGACATAGCCTATAACTAGCTTGTGATGAAACACTTTTCTTCCATTTCTTGATCATTTTCTAGAACAGACCTAACCTCAAAACCATAATATTGACTTTACGTTTTGTAACTTTTTTATTGTATACAGTAAATGCAAAGAAGTTTACAAATATCACTTCGTTTTCCAGTTATTTGTAACTTATAGTAGATAAAATTCATATATAGAACACGCATCATGAAGATATTCATGTTTTTCTAATTTTTTAATCTTTTTTGGTCGAGTGCATTCCACATAGCTTTTTTCCAGCCATTACTAGCTTTTTTTCTAGTTTGCCTTATTTAATTAAATCTATGTTAACAAGCTTAAAAATGCCTTGAAAAGTGGCATAATGAATATCTTACGCCATGTTTATACTAAAAAATGCTTAAGAATGTTTGAAAAAGCGTTTCATCGGTGGGCGAAAAATGGCCCAGTATTCGTCCATGTCTAGAGAAATGAGGTATTTACTAGCTTTTGAATGGAATCGATTTATACCAGGGACGGTATTACATACATAAAATAAATTTTTTTTTAATTCGTTTTGTTTTTAATATGTACATATGATTGTAATATTTTAGAAAATGATGATTCTAATGCAATTTTGGGCAGCTACGGTGTCGAGGCAGATGGAACTTTAAATGTCATCGTAAATATTCCTGCAGCTGGCATGTTACACGACATAACAAACGAAGTACAGCAAAGTGCAGTACTTAATGATGCACAATCAAGTTCGGTGGCACAAAAAATTACCAATTCTTTGAAAGATGCTGTGGTGAACAATGCGCAAAACGTATGTTTTTTAATTTCATACTTCGTTTCTTTTTTTTTATAAATATATCCTCGACTAAAATTTTTCAGTGAATTAATACAAGCAAAAAATAATTATAGTATTTTAATTCTATGTTATGATATTTTATCATTTCTCATTAAAAAACTATGCAGTACACAATTTTTAACTTGTCATGTAATGTGATGTCAAGGTTGATTATTATTATTTATTTTATGGTCACAGTTAGTATATATACGTTTGTGGGTAATCCAATTATCAACAATTAAAATACGTGAAATCATGAAATGATAAAATAAGTATTATTGTTAATGTAAGCTTTCGCTTTTATTAATGTAATGTTACATATTATAGAAAGCAGCTATTCTAGCAATTTGGCCGACTTGTTGGTCTACTGGTATTGCAAGAGTTATTTCTGGGGAAGAGGAAGTTTCAACTTCAACTCGGAATGCGCTTTTACGAAAAATTATTGATCGAATGAAGGATGCAAAACTTGCAGGATATGACAATTTTGATATAGCGGCAGAAATAGCCTTCCAGAAGTATCCGTTTTTAAAATCAAAACACGAAACAGGATCTGTAAGTATTTTAATTTGCTTATTTTTATTTTTAAAGAGGTCTCGTAGCCAAAGGTTTGTAAATCCTGCGGTTATTAGTAATACAAATGCCAACAAAAAAAGTTAGTACACTACAGCGAACTGGTTTTGGTTTTTCATTGCAAGCTCAATCTGAAAAGTTATATGGACTATGTGAATATTGTTTTTAGCTTCGATATGACATTAAAAATTTGTTGAAAAGTGGAAATATGTATAAATTTGTAATATTTTATTTTTCTATTCAATATTAAAATATCAAGATTAAATATTTTTTTATAGCACTGTGTGGCATAAATCCGCATCTATGTCACGCCTATCCGTGGAATAAATAGTCCATTATTGCACCGTGCTGATCGCCCTCGCTACGCTTGGGTGCTAATACAAGCCGTGCTGTAATGGACTATTTATGCCACTTGTATCGTAATATACAATTGCAAAACGCGTGTGTGAGTGAGCTATTCTCCATAAAATTATTTGATTGATTAAAAAGAAAAGTTAATTAAAAATTATGTATAAAAAAAAGGATTGATTATGGTACTTATAATACTAATATTTCAAATCATTATGAATCAATTGCATGGTCTACACTTTTCCTTTATTCGAATAATACATTAATAAGCTTAAGAAAGTTGACAGTGATTTTAATTTGTAGGGACACATAGCTTTTAAGATGCGAAAATCGGCGTACAACAAAACTAGCTATGGAAACGTCAAACAAAAAAAAATCAAGCTGTAGACAAGCCGGATGTTGAGAATGCTCAGAAACTCATAATGGAAGAAATGGAAGCAGCGATACCAAGTCATTCTAAATTAAAATGTTACATGTCGTCTTGCAGAATAGAACGACTAAGACACATAAAAATAAGTAAATCCGCTAGTGATCATCTGCAACGTTATCCAGCACTGAAAATACCGGAGATCGTAAGTGTTTATCATACCCAACATAATAACTATCCTCTCTTAAAAAAGTGATGGCCGGATGTGGTGAAGTCAGGTAATGCCGTGTTTAGTCGCCTGGTTTAAAAATTTAGAAATACAATTATTTAATTTAGAGATTCATATGTGGTTTACATTGCGCTAACATTTAAAATTTGATATTTAAGTTTTAATGATGAAGAGTTAATAAAAACAATCTCATTTAGTTTTGCATTGTTTCAAATTATTAATCTTTCAGTTACTATGGGAATTCGAGCAAACGTTTGAGGTTGAACTGAATAATCTGAAACAACGATGGACTGCAGCATTGCCAAAACTGATATCATTTTTCATTCATAATGATTTGATAGATGATATAAACGATATTGATATGTATACCATAAAAGTCTTGCAAGCAATGAGCATGCATTTTACCAAAGGAAAGAATAAAAAAGATTCATGCGTCATCCAATTTTATGAGGTATTACATTTTTCTTCCCGTATTTACCCTGGTATGAATTTCAATTTCGTTGGCTAATTAGTTCATTAAATACTGTTTTTTTATTAGAAATAAATAATTTAATTAAATATAAAATCATTTAAACCTGTTATTATATATTCAGTTATGCGTAATACACATGCTTATATATTTATTATTTCTTTTTTTCTGAATTACAATTAAATAAACGTAGTGTGATGTTTTAATTTTGAAAATTTCCCATTAATTTTCTAATTGATGGTTAGCATTTATACCACGGTATTTTATCATTATTATTATTTATTATTATTATTATTCTAGTATACTAGCATTACAAAACGGTCGCAAAATGATACCCTTTCTGTCTAAAATTTTCAAATTTTATTTAAGAATCAATTCTTTTCAGGATGGCACACTCATGGAAGATACGATTCCACCAGCTGATGAAGCCCCACGGCTCATCGGTGTAGGATGTGTAGAAAAAGTAGATCTAAACTTCTGTGTGTACGTTAATAGGAGAGCCATGCATAGTGGTAAATGTATGGATACTTTTATGTATTTGATCGCTGTGTATTGGCTTTTTAATATACAATACAAACCGGAGGCAAACCTTTTTCTCTTTGTCGAGGCAATTCTTTTCCGCCAAGGGGGTTATAAGAAAAAAACTAGTCCAACTTCTCTCATAGACAAATTAAAATTATTTGAAACGTAAATATAAACTAATGATTAATGGGGTCCAAAAGTCCATCCTCATTTGTTATGCCAAAAATCTCCAGAAACACAGTGTATTTTTTTAATTTATAACGTTTATTAAGTTAAGGTATCAAACCTGCGTTAAATGCTGTATGTATAAAAAATTTCCGCCAAAAAATGTTCCGCCAAGAGGGTTATAAGAAAAAACTAGTCTAAGTTATCTTATACATAAATTAAAATTATTTGAAACGTAAATATAAACTAATGATTAATGGGGTCCAAAAGTCCATCCTCATTTGTTATGCCAAAAATCTCCAGAAACACAGTGTATTTTTTTAATTTATAACGTTTATTAAGTTAAGGTATCAAACCTGCGTTAAATGCTGTATGTATAAAAAATTTCCGCCAAAAAATGTTCCGCCAAGAGGGTTATAAGAAAAAACTAGTCTAAGTTATCTTATACATAAATTAAAATTATTTGAAACGTAAATATAAACTAATGATTAATGGGGTCCAAAAGTCCATCCTCATTTGTTATGCCAAAAATCTCCAGAAACACAGTGTATTTTTTTTAATTTATAACGTTTATTAAGTTAAGGTATCAAACCTGCGTTAAATGCTGTTGTATAAAAAAATTAATGTTAGTTCACAAAACAATAGTGTAAGAGAGTTAGCGAAAGTTCCGCTGAGCGCCAAGAGTTTTGTGGAAGTTCCGCCGCTCGTCAAGAGATGGCGCTCGCTCCGCGCGCTCCTCTATCTCTCCATCTCCCGAGCGCCGCCAGTTATCATCCAGCCGCTTCCGAAATCAGTCGCTCTCAGAGCGTACAACTTGTATACGTGATTCAGAATAAAGAAAAGAGTGCAACCAAAACGCTGTAGATTCCTGCCCCTGCCTACCTAGACCGCCAACCTCCGCAACAAGGTCCTTCGAGCCGGATCGTGAGAGCTCAGCGCAACACGAAGCCGCCATCAACAGGAGGACGCTGGTGACTAGGAGCAGGCACAAGGCGCAGTTATCCTCGGCGGAGCAGAGCCCCCCCTTTCTAGTCGTCCATAAGCCAGCGAGAGATTCGCCTTCAGGTATGACAGTGCAGGTCTCCGGGTGTGCACGTGGAATTCGTGAACGCCGCCATTTTGGATTTGCGTTCCGCTTCTCGAAGCAAGTTTCGTCACCGGGCGCGACGCAATTTCTACGAGTGCGGTTTTCGGGGGGACACGTGGGATTCGCTATGCCGCCATTTTTGACCCACGGGCTTTCTTTCTTTGTCCTCGCGAGCGTCGCGGCCTGCCTCGCTCTCGGAGATGAACTCATATCGGCTCGCCTCACTTTTGAGGCTCCTTCGATCGCCACCGATGTCACGTGGCTCGTGTTCGGCGGCATACCACGGCTCGGCTCGCCCTCGGAGAGAGACTCTGTATCGCTTCTGACGCGACGGATCTCCTCCTTGCGGCTCATGCATCAATCTAACCTCACTTTAACTTGCAGGATGGACCGAAGGGCCGCACAAGACGCACTCCGAGCAGTCATTGCTCGCACAGAACAGATCATCCGGGCAACCCCGTCTGAGGAGTGGACTGCAGGCCTCGCCCAAAGCCGCCTCGAGCAACTCGAAATTTACTGGGCCGACTTCCAATCCAACCACGTGGCGCTTCTGGCTGTCGAGGACTTAGCTGACAACGAGAACAACCAGTATCACGATGTGGAGAGGAACTATCACTCAGCCCGAGGACGGCTCTACGACGTTCTGGCTGATCTCGACCCGGGCCGCCAAGCCGACCTGGGTCATCCACCGCCACCATCTCAGGGTCACACCCGCCTCCCCAAGCTCTCCCTGCCGCGATTCTCTGGAGACAGGGCCGAGTGGGAGTCCTTCAGAGACATGTTCCGTTCTCGTGTTCACACAGACGCCACCTTGGAGGACGTTGACAAACTCTACTACTTGAAGACGCATGTTGACGGCGAGGCAAAGCTAGCACTCGACAGCCTTCTAGTCACTGGCGACAACTACCCGATCGCCTGGGCCCTCCTCGAGTCTCGGTACGACCACCGTAGACTTCTTGTTCGAGATCATATCGAGGCCATCAAGCACATTCGTCCCCTCAAAGAGGAGTCGGCAACGGGTCTCCAAAGTCTCGCGGACACCCTAGAGCAACACCGGACGAAGTTACGGGCTCTTGGCCGACCCGTCCAGCATTGGGACGATTGGTTTCTATCCTTCGCCACAGACGCCATGGACCCCGTGACTTGCCGCGATTGGGAAGAAGAGCTTGAAGATCTCGACAACGAAGCAGCTGACCCCAAGGCAGGTCATCCCACGTTTGATATGCTGGCCAAGTTCCTCAAGAAGAGATGTCGTACACTTAAATCTCTGGTTCCGGAGCGCGCGTCTAAGTCCTCAAGCGGATCGTCTTCAAGAATCACGGAACCTTCGTCTGCCATCCGTAGGCCTCGAGTTGTCGCTGCTACGAACACCCAACATGTTACATGCAGCGCTTGCAATGGCGATCATTACACTGGCCGTTGTGACAAATTCAAGAGCCTGAGCCCAGGTGAACGTCGGAAACTCGTGGCCCAGGAGAACCTGTGCTACAACTGTTTACAGAAAAACCACTCGGCGAGGAACTGCCCATCTCTTAATTCCTGCCGAGATTGCGGCCAGCTCCACCACACCCTTCTCCACGATGGTGCTGGGAAAAGAGTAGGAGCTCCCCTAAATGCGTCGACAATACCTGCCAAAACCCTGAGAGTCGGAGAAAGCAGTGTCGTCCCAGCTACAGCGACTCGGGACGAACCGAACCTGTCATGACCAGCTCTGCTGCCGACCGTTCGGATGTGGTTGGGCAATTCCAGAGGCATCCAAACTACGGTCCGGGCGCTCAGAATAAAGAAAAGAGTGCAACCAATGTTCGCTCTGGGTTGGGGGCGTACGTAAAAGTACAGTTTACGCTCTTAATCTCAGTGGATTTATTAAAGTGAGGTAGTGGCTCGAGGAGCGTGTGCTGCACAGGAGTGTCGATGGTGGACTGACTGGCATGGGCCCGGACCGGAGAGGGCTTGGTCTCGGCGCGTGGTGAGTGGGGGAAGATGGCTGTGGGGCGACATCTGTAGGCGGCTGCAGGGGTTGAGCAGGAGGCCGATGGCGCGGGAATTCAAACCCATCGAGAACACAGAGGGGCAAAATCAAACAATCCTCCAACAAGCCACATTTATCAAAAGTTATAGCTGCAGATGCCGTACACTGCAGCGACGCGTCGCAAACTGCGTCCAGGGCGTTATACTCCGGTAAGGAAGTATACGTGATTCAGAATAAAGAAAAGAGTGCAACCAAAACGCTGTAAATTCCTGTCCCTGCCTACCTAGACCGCCAACCTCCGCAACAAATAGTTACCTTCAAAAGGGATAGAATTATATTAAATATAATAAATATGTAATAAGTATTTCCATAAAAGTTGTATTTTATTTACGTACTATGATAACTATCTTCTTATACCGTTTTTTTTTAAATTTATGTAATATTACCCATTGCCAAATTAATTAAAGCCAATTAAAGCGACTGATGAACTGATGCATCTTTGAGGTTAGAAATGTTATTTAATTCGTAATACATTCGCTAAGTAGACTGGAAGAAAATAAACCAACTAAACCGACCTACTTATTAAAAATACTAATCTCCTAATGTCTACGTCAATTTCTACCGCTATAAAAATATTGAGGTTACCCGGAACACTCGGAACCAATATCTAGGTGTTTAACACGGGAAAAGATGTAATCTAAGTAGTGACTTTCGATGTCTAAATGTACTCTTGTTGACAATGTCTAAGTGTTTGAGAACCTAGGATAGACTTCATATTAACACGACAAGTTATGTAATGCTTTATATACTTTTTTCCTTCGTCAAACACCTGGACATCGTCTACGAGAGTTACGCATGACGTGCTCATCATTTTCGAGTAGAACTTACATCTACACATCGAAAACCACGGCGCGCACTACTTAGACTTCTTTTTTTGTCTTTGCCGAACACCTGGACATCGTCTACGAGAGTTCCGCGTGACGTGCTCATCATCTTCGGGCAGAACTTACATCTACACATCGAAAACCACGGCGCGCACTACTTAGACTCCATTTTTTTTCTTTGCCGAACACCTGGACATCGTCTACGAGAGTTCCGCGTGATGTGCTCATCATCTTCGAGCAGAAGTTACTATTACTTCTACAAAATAGTGCTTTTATTAATATTATAACCGATAAAATAATATTTCTAACCTCAAATATATCAGCACATTATATTTAAAGTTTTGACCATCCTTGGTTTCCTCAAATATAAATTGTACAACCTAGACATCATCATCGCATACCATAACCTCCTACAAAACCCCTTCTTCTTGGTTAAGTTTGCTCTCGGATTTTCAGTACTGGGAGCGCTTAATTTCAGTTCGATTTTGGGCGAATTCCAATTCAGAACGGGCAGAACTAAATTTTGTTGCATTAGCGTTTCAGTTCTAAGCAGCACTGAATTTCAGATTTTCTTTTTGTAGTGTATAGTCTCCATCAACTGGCTTGCTTCGTGAAATAAAGCAACAAGCTCCAAATTTGTCAGTTTGTCAAGATCTGCTGGAATCACCAGTCCTGTCTTGAAACTTTTCATCATCTTTAATAGTTTGTAATCGGACGGCTTTGCAATGAGCGTACCTGAAAATATGATGTTTTGTGATCAAGATTATAAATTTAAAATTCATGAATTAATATCTTTTATTTATATAATATATTACCTTTTTGTAGAAATTTATCTCAAAACAAATGAAAAGTTTCAGATGGCTTCCTGCCTTTTGAGCACTGATATGAAGGCACTGATATGTTGAGTAGTGAAAAACTGGGGATAGTTCTTGAACTGATTTACATGTAGAAAAATCTGAAATGAAGCTGAAACTGATCGTCTACAGCAAGCTCCGTGGTATTTATTTAAAAAAGCACGGCGCTCCCTTTCCTTAACTTTTTGTGAAAAATCATATAATTGGGGGAAAAACTTTCCTCCCGAGTTCTCAAAAATACATCCCTTGCTGTGCTTTTAGCCAATCCTAGATGAGTCAGTAAAATTTTTCCTTCCATATTCTAAAAGAAACACGCCTCCACACATTTGACCAATGTCAACAAGTGAGGTTTGGTCACCCTTCGATTTTGCCAGTATGCGCTTACGTTTTCGTCTGTTTTCCTCAAATTGAGAAATAAAAAAAGGTCCATACCAGCCAAGGGGCCGGTGCGCGCAGTCAGTGGTCCTCCTATTGTCATCGATCTATGTATACCTGTGCATGGATCTTCTACGCACAGTCAATGGGGGGGCTACTTCTTTTGTAATCTATACACATCCACCTGCACACTTTCGTCTGCGGTCATCCATTGTATCGATGCGTGAAATTTTTTTTCCTATGAAAAGAGAGAAAATTCTTATCTTCTTGAAAGGATATAACTTTTCTTGCAGCAAAAGGCGATTTCCGCATATACCTGCAGTGCAAGGGTACTATTGCACAAAGTCATCTATTGACCAGCATTGGCTTCTATTGTCCTATACACATCTCTCACTCAGTCGAATCTTAAGAAAAAAATATTACTGTGAGGGTGTGAGATTTTTTCCCCGTATAGAAAATAAAACAGAGAGAAAATCTCCCCACATCTTTCAATGCATTGACCGCTGAAAAAGACGTGTGGGTGCGTAAGAATCTTCGGTCAGTGCGTCTATTAATATAAGCATCAGTTCACAAGCGCATACCCACCTATGTTTTCATAGTCATTGGTGTGACTATTGTCCAGCATCACGCTTTGTATGTACATACGCAATTTCGTTGAAATGAATGATGCACCTTACTGCGAGGATTCGAAATTTTATTTTTTTTCCCCATACACATCCCGATCTTTTCACTTTCATGAGAAACTGCACCTTTCTTTAAAAAAGTAGTGGGATGCATACATAAGATTTCCACCACGCATCTTAGAATAATATAGCAGGATAGCTCCTCCTTTCCCTCTCTTCTCAAGCACCAGAAAAAAAAACTGACCAATAGATTTTCCGATCAGATGAAAAAAAGAGGTGGAAGTCGAACGGATGATCAAGAAAAGGGCCTACAGATTCAGGAGTAGGGACTATATGACGCTTATACACACTACGGATTCTAAATCAATTCGAAAGGGGGGCATCCAGGGGAGAGGCTTAAAACATCTTGGAAAAATTGAAGAAGGGGACAACACAGGGATAGGGCTTATACACACCTCGGATTCTAAATCACTTTGAGAGGGGGTCATCCTAAGGAGGGGCTCGCATATGACTGGACAGAAGGGGGGATTCAAAAAACTCTCCATCTAAAATACACACGTCGGATTCTAGATCACTTTTGGAGGAGAGGGGGTGATCTAGAATCCGTGTGATCTGGTAAGCCTATAGCTTATCTACTTAGCTATTTCTGGTTATTCATAAATTATAGTAAATATCATCAGTTTTAAGGATTCAATTGAAAATTAAAAAAAAAAATATTGTTTACCTATCTAAAAAATCGGATTCGCTTGAAATGATTTTAAGTATTAAAAAATAATAAAGTATATAGACTAGAAATTTTGTTGAAGAAACAATTATATAAGTTAATACTATTCTGATTTCGGCATATTAGCTTAATTAACCACTTATTTGTTTACAATGTCATGCAATGATCGAGTATAATATAAATGTATATTTCCGGAGTATTTGTAGGCATTCGATATTGAGAAATATATATTTCAAAAGTATAATATTCCTATATTAACATTATTGTTTATCTATACTGTAGACGCAGCGTGGTCAGTGAAGAAGAACCGAAATCATCGAAGATATTGATTTGTTCACCCGCCATAAAACCAAGCCATCGTCGTTGCTCGCATCCAGATCCTCGCTCCCTTATTTTACAAAGTTGAACAAGCAGAACAAGCATTGATTCTTCTTTTCTTGTCTGGCTCACAGTCCATAATAAGCAAAATATCGAAAATTTTGAATCAAATGTTCCAAACATAGTTTATAAAAATTGTATCCGATATATAGATATAGATGTGTGTGTGCGTGCGTGTGCGTGTGTGTGTGTGTGTGTGTGTGCGTGTGTGTGTGTGTGTGTGCGTGTTTGAACCATGTAATGCAAATATAGTTATATATAACTGAAAACTCAACTGAAAACTCAAAGTGTTTTACTTATTCAAACAATCAATCACACTTCTCACATCTTCGTTTTTATTAAATTACAAAGGCTGCTGTAAAATATATGAATCTATAAATATAACTTAAATTAACGTTCCACAATTTTTTCTGCATAAAGTTACAACAATACAACAATAGTACGTCTCATTCTTGACTTGAATTGTGAAAGAACTCTAGAATGCATCCTGCTGCAGCTGCACATTGAACCTGCCCCTGCTGAATGGCTGAACGTCGACTATCACCCTCATCAACTCTAAGACGAAGCTCGTCGAAGTGCTATCAGGCGCTTAACGTAGGCCGTAGAAGCTCTGCGAAGGGAGGTTTCTACTGTATGTCTGGAATGTTTGTGCTTGGAGTTTATTTAAATAAATATTCATGGAGGCGTTTTTTTATTTTTTATTCAAAACGATCATACGTATTATTATAATGTACTAAACACACGTTATAAGATTATAATAATGTTTCTGCTTAATATGTAAAATAATTATGTCTATTTTTTTTTCGTACAAATACTGATTCTATTGGCGAGCTTTGATTTTAGTCTCTTATCACATTCATTACTTTTCATTTCTTTAAAAAAATCCTACATGACAACAGTCCATTTTTGTAAATTTGAGAGAACAGAGATCCTTTTTGTCTTCTTTTTTACAATAACAACCAATCGGCGCATTTGTCATGGCATACGTGGCCGCAATCAACGCATCTTAATCCAGCTTTTACAGGACCCCATAAAACGCCGGAGCAAGCGACGCAATGTGTCGGCGTGGAGGTATCAGGTCTTTCGAATCTTTAAAAAGAAATTTTTTCCATCAGTAATGGAAATTGTCATTTTCGCATACATGTATTTCATATATGTACGATTTCATACCTATGAGGATGAACGTAGATGGAACTTTAATTTTCAGTAGTATTTCCTCCAGCGAGTTTTCCTCTCAGAAGCAGCTCTGAAGTAGAACGTCTAAAATAATTTCCAGCGTGTCCTGCAAATAGTATTAAGAAGCAAGCATGAAAATATGATCAAAATGTTCTTTAGAAAATGAGAGATCATATATGCATAGATTAACTACGTTATTTTTGTTATATCATATTTTATACCTATCTATATCGTCTGCGAAACAGCAAAGAACAAAATCATGTAACCGCGCCAGCTTCTCCCGTCGCCAAGTAGTAGAGATCCATGCAGAAGCTCGTCGAACTGCCCAAGTGCTGAGACATGAGCTCGTGAGAAGTGCTGGTACGCAGAAAGTAAGGGATGTTCCTCAGCGGACTGCTTTACAAGTAGTTAATCCAGAAGTCCATATATGTACGATAGAGCAGCAAGGTTAATTCCAACATGTGTCGTTATCAGACTTGCTGTCCAGCTTATCCGCAAGCTTGCCCTTCTTGTTCTTGTGATGATTGTGATGCTTGCGAGAGAGCAGATTGAAATTTGAAATCTCATCCGGATCCTTCTAGTTGCTGCACACCATTATTGTTTTGACCTGACAGCATTGGACAAGCTTCCGTGCAAATAAAAATGAGCAGAATCTGTGCAAAATTGACAAAAGACATTAAATTATTATTTATTTGAGACTTGTTCATTTAAGATCATATAAAAAACATACCCTCTTTCTTTGAAAACGTGTATGCAGGTTCTGTTGCAAAAAACCTTTCTTCATAGGTGACTGATAGTATTTGGCAGGTACAACACTGGTCCGGATCGATCAACTTGAAAGCATTGAAGCAAGGTTTACCACATATAAGCTCCTTGCTGAGTTTCATTTTCTAATACATTTAATCCCTCTATTTCTACCTGTGACAAAGTTAGTTTTCTCTCCAGTAATCTAATAGCTTCATCTTTTTCCATTTGTAACTGTCTTAATTCTATTGTTAACTTGTCTATTTCTCTAATTCTAATAGCATTACAAACATCTAATTGGTCACGAGGTTGATAATTCAAAATGTTCTGAGCTGTTGTATTATCCGAATGATTTAAACTTTGATGGGTTTCTGCATTCATGGTTTCTGAATCGCTAACACCAATTTTGAGACCCACTGGCTCATGAAAAAAAAACCGCTGCCAATTCTTTGGCACGTAGCTTCCTTCAACCTTATGTATCGCTTTAATATCTAAATTGTTTTTACTTCATATATAATTCTATAAAGTTTTTATGCTTTTTCGTTTGATGGATAAAATTATTTCGAAATAATTATATTACATAATCAATGCGTAACTGAAAATATTGTTTTTAACGATTTAATAAAACAAAAAACAGAAAAAAACTAGCCGATAATCATGATGTTTTAACGAAAAGTTCAAAATTTAGTTTCCGAGATATAATGATAAGGATATAGTTCGCGGAACGTATCTAAAATCACCAGTGATCGAAAAATCGCCATGAATATACGCACATGCGTAACTGAAAATCTTATTTTTAACGAATTAATAAAACAAAAACAGCAAAAAACGAGTCTAAGTATAGATTAAAATCCATTAATGGAAACTGAGATCGAAGCGATACAGTTTTCAGTTATATAGAGTATACAGGGTAAGAAAACAAAATTTTGAAGCTTAATATCTTTAAAACTAACTGGTATCATAAACAACCCAAAGAAAGAGATAAAGGTGCTATATAATGCTAACTAAATCCAAAATTTTAAATTGATTATTGCCTTTTTACTCCAGTTATCGCATCACGTAGAAAAAACGACTCATAGTATACAGGGTGAAAAAACAAAAGTTTGAAGCTCAATATCTTTGAAACTAACTGGTTTTATAAAAATCCCAAAGAAAGGGATCATTGTGCTATATAATGCTAACTAAATCCAAAATTTGAACTTGATTATTGCCTTTTTACTCCAGTTATCGCGTCACGTAGAAAAACGATTTTTTTCAGTTTTTGATGTTTTTCTCAGGATCTGCCCCATGAAATGACTTAAAATTTAAGTGGTATATAGTTCTAATTACCTTCAATAATCATATATTTTTTTAGAATGATTCGCTATTTAGTTTTTGAGTTATAACGATTTAAAAAAATTGCACTGTATGGTGTATAATAAAAGAACGACGAACGATAATATAAATTTTTCACGGTAAAAACATAGGCAATTTTATTCTCTTTCAGGTACATATTAAGCAATTTACTTTTATTAACTTTTCCGATAACTTTGTTGGCAAAAACTGAAATCTCAAAACTAAAAAATCACTATAAAAAAAAACCGCGTATATAAATTGTAAAAACGGACTTTCGTCCCACTATCTTCTAGCAAAAACAAAGAAAATGAGACTTGGTGGGTTAAAATCCACCAAGTAGAAGCTGAGAAACAGGCGTATACATACGCGCACACACACACACACACACACACACATACATCCATACGGACATTTTCTAAAAACACCATTTTTCGACTAAAAATTCATCAAAACACACTTCCCACATGTTTTTACACAAATTCAAAAAATTACTATTACAAGGCTTCCTTAGGAAGGAAGCAAAACTATCAGGCTTCATACGTAAATTGTACACAGTATTTTCTCAATCTGGCAGACTGAGCAGCAACACTTTTTCACTGATGATTTTCTTTTCTTGCACAATTTCTGCTTCTGATGCAGCAACGGTGTCAGACATCTTCCTAGGTTGTATATCATGTACACCCACACGGACATCTTTTCCAATAAGTCTTACCAGACTCACAGAGCTCGAGCACGTAACGGCATGTGCCCCATCAAAGCTTCGTTGTTTCTCTGCCAATCTAATCCAAGAGTGTTTGTCAACGCAGCTCCAAAACAAACCTTGATCTAACAGATTTTGCGATTGCTGGTCATAGCGTCTTCTGTTCTTTCTGTGAAAATTCCCTCTCTGCTGATAAACATTGTTTTGATTGTGATTGAATCTCTCTCTTTTCACATAATTGTTTCTCATTGGTATTTCCCTCTGCTGCTGATACGCTACAGCCGCTGCAGCAAGCTCTCTAGGAGACTGCGGGGGTAAGGGGTTTGCTTGAGTTATCTATTGCCAGGCTGCAGGAGCACGTGGCCAACTGTGGATCCGAGTGACTTGAGTCGGAGCAGGTCCAAACACACTGGGAGGAGGTGGTACCGTTCCCTGGGGTGGTGGCATCGTTGGCAAGGGTGGCTGTCCAGGCAAGGGCTCTTACTAGACTCACAGAGCTCGAGCACGAGGAAATCGAAGCGACTGCAGGAGGAGGATTAGCCAGAAAAGAAGCAAAACATTGACGACGATGAATGCAGTTGGCTACCAGGGAAAGATTTGGCTCCGAGGTAGACTCAATCTGAAATCAAAGACAATAACACTGCTACAGGTACTAGTATTTCTCTACAACTATGACTACAACTACAATTACCTCTACAATAGGATTATTAGTTTCTAGGCATAATATTATTGTGATCATAAGTAATAACACTAACCTAACATTTCAATACTACTTTCCTTACAGCGAAATCATTTTTAAAAAGGTATACAAATTTAGACAATCTGGAATATTCTTTTTTAGGAAAAACAAAGATGGAAATCTAATTGTTCAGATCAAGAAATAATTAACATATTGCTTACCTATAATAAAACTTTTGGAGCACTCGATTATCGGCAGCAGCAGCAGACCGCAGCAGACGAATCGTCTAGTGATTTTTCTTTTCTGGAAGTTGCGCCTACGGTTTGCACCTAACGCGCGACTTCGCGGCACGAAATTTTACACGCTGAACTCGGTGCGCACTGAAGTTATCTATCGGGTGCATTTCTGCACATCCGGTTTCCAACGCTGCGCGAGCGCGCGTATACGCGTGTATATCTATAGAGACGCAGCGGCGCGCACAATTGTAAAAGTTGGGAGATGACGTAGCGGCGGCGTGGCGTGCGCACCTCCGTATGCTTGTATGAATGGGTTTTGTACATAGGTGTGAATGTGTTTGTATATATTTGTATGTAAGCGTTTTTTCGGCGGCTCGAGTCCCGCTCTCTCCGCGGCCTATGAAATCACGTATCTTTTCTTCAGCCCGAAATGTGGTAGGACCGTGAAATTGGCTGCAGAAAGTGACTATACATGCCATGTATAAATCAATTGGTGCGGTAACAATTTCCGTTGGAAAACGTAGTTTGAGATTATAAATTTTCGAGAGAAACTTCATTGTATACTTACGGTGTTTAAATTAATGAAGTGAGAGAAAGTTTATATATTCTTAGATAATTTCTTGAAAATACTCATATTTTGCAGAGTTTGTGACAAAGTTTGTCGGACTTTATTTTTGCTACGCAAAAAGCACTCTCTACTGTCGACTTTTGTAGCTTAGTGGCACTATAAAAGAGGCCTGAGTTGAGCAGCTTGCCATCAAACAGTATCCAGCAGTAGCCACGGAAACTTCAGAGAGAACTGCGCAATCTACAATGGACAAGCTTCAAGGGTTAAGAATCTTGCTAACTGTCTTAAGCGCGGTTCTTGTACGAGAGCCGACAGCACGCATTTTTCGTAATGAAGCATGGCGTCGTTCTTTAAAACACTGCTCGGTCAGTTGTTTATTAAAGTGGTTAAAATATATTTTGGGCTTCTGCAGTCTTCGCACTATTATGTACTTATTTGATCGTGGTTTGCTGGAGAGCGAGGTAGATATTATCCGTGCTCTCGGCGAGTCTATCGTAAGTCGCGGAATGCAAAATGCCTGGCAAGTTCAGGCTATTATGCAGTAATATCAGCTGATTCTAGGTAAGATATTTAGGCCTCTCTTAAAGTACATGTAAGAGTTCTCTGTAAGCATATATATATCTTGAAATCTGTATGCATGTATAGATCTTGATAAATTGATGGCCGACACTGAAGGAGATGCGCTAATTGAACTCGTGCAATTGGATGACGACGACGATGATAATCATGAAGAGAGGGAGCAGAAACCGTTAATCGTTGAAACAGAAACCAACGAGAGGCCATTGGAACTTACAACAGTGACAGACACGACCCGTGTTACTGCCACAGTTGTCAAGATGGAAGCTGACGAGACATCAGCCGACGCAACGTCAGCAGATACAGGCAGTTCCAATGACGTTGTTACTATTACTGCTGCTGCTGCTGCTGCTACTACTGCTGCTGCTACTGCTGCTGCTGCTGTTGCTACTGCTGCTACTTCTGCGGAGACACTGACAGAATTAAGAGTCGCAAATACTGAAATCACTGCTATGGATGTCGATAAAACGCAGCTCAGCTCGAGCCAGCACCATCTGTTGTGGTGCACACAATAACAATGTTTGAGAAAAACGATGACGAGGGGATTAACGAAGATTATGATGATGATGATGACGCTGAAGTCTCTGACGCATCGTGCTCATCGTCTGACTCTTGTACCTTCTCCTCCTCCTCAGTCGGCGGTTCAGCCTCGACCACTGAATCAGCAATTGACGAAACGTCGGAGCATAGTAGTAGTAGTGCAGAGGATGTAGCGGACAGTCAACAAGTCAGTACATCGTTATCCAACACACTACAGACACTTACAGAATACAAAAAAATACGTTACGCGCGCGTTACAATATTATTCAAAAAACTGCTGCCAAGTCATTGGCACTTAGCTTCCTCCTATTCCGCTAGTAGAAAATGATTACATAGTTTCTAAAAAATCTGTACGGATGCATGATATTCCTTTGACGATTTGAGAGTTGAAATGCATGAACACGACACTTGTAGTGAATGGGTATCAGGGAGGTGGGGGTTAAGGTGGATGCCAAAAGGATAGATATAAAAGTGCTGCATCAAGCAAGGGCGGGAGGGTAGGCCATTTGCTGCCGAACAGTGCGGTCGATCTCGAGGGCTAAGTGGTGAAAGGAAGGTAATTTTATTCTCTTTTAAATGCGCTATAGCTGTATTTTTGTGAAACATTAAGATTATAGGAAAAATGTCAAAAATAATTTTGCAAAATTCAATAAACGGCCATAAAATGAAATTTAGTTAGCACAATTGAAAGTAACTTCTTTTCCCGATTTCAGAATCCAAAAAAGGATATACATGCCAAATTTTGTACAGATTCATAACCTGGATTCGATAATATTGTGGAACACACACACACACACACACACACACACACACACACACACACACACACACACACACATCCAACGGACATTTTCTAAAAACATGTGATGCGAACTCCAAACACTTTCCAATGCGTTTCTACAAAGTTTTAGCGAAAGTGAACATTTTAGTATTACAAAGCTTCCTCTAGGAGGAAGCAATTTTGTTGCTTCATTATGACTAAATATAATAAACTTGACTTTGTTTGATTGATCTCAGTTATATTTTATCTGTGATTTCGTTATAGAATAGATCAAACTCGCCTAACCTGTTACTTTCTTAAAAGTCAATTTTTTCAAGAGATAGAGTTTAGATTATACATAGTTTTTGTGCACTTATGAGAATCTATATTATATCGACGACTGCAGAGTGAAGCAAGGTTCTATTTATAGCGGCGGCTCGCGACTCCGAGAACGCTCTGTGATTACTATTTTGCAATTTTGTTATGGTAATCCTGTGCGCTTTCGTCCTCAGGTTGCGGATAGAGGAACGGCCCCTGAGAAAGAGGTTAGCTGCGAATAAATCGAATAAGCAGCCGCGGACAGCCGATAGGCCCGGGCGTGGGTGTGATGAGCCCACACTGGCGATCGAACGCATTCATCTAGAAACGCTACGCAAGCACCACAACAACGAACACTCAACAATATTTCTTATTTCACTCTCTCTTCATACCTAACTATGTCTATAATCTATTTCTCTTAGCACACATTACAAAAATCCTGCTGCCGTGGAGAATGCGGGAGCGATGACAACTGCCCCGAAAGGGGATGTGTAGAATGATTCGCCACCTGGTCTTACACGGTAACGACGAAGCCAGCGATAGGCGCGCTGCCTTGCAGGGGGGCGTTAGGATACGAGCCGTGATTCGTAGTGTGTCTAGACGATGAGCTGACTCCGTCCTTATCAAAGTCGGAAAAGCTCTCATACTTAGTTCTAGAGAGGTAGGGAGTTATCACCTCTAGAACCGATGATTCACCTGCGATCGGAAACAGGATCCAAAACGCGTGGGTTTCACTTACTACCATGGCTCAAAAAACGCAAAACCAAACAAAATAATAGGGACTTAAAGTAGGAAGGAAGTGGATATGTGCGAGTTTATACAGAGCAGGCGCGTACGCGGAAATATTAAAGAACTGCGGTAAATATAGATTAAGCTATAGCATGAAAGGCTGGAAGATAGCGGTATGTTAGGAATACGAAAATTCCACCTTATGTACGGGGCGCGGAGCGGAACATTCCGCTAGTACCGGGATTTGATTGAGCAAGAAATATACCGCGGTTAAAAGTATTAAATTCGTAAAACGACAGACTCGCCTCTCGTATATGTCAATCGAAGGAGCGTGTAGCAATTACGTGGTTAATTAACGTGCATTGTCTACGGAGGACAAAGAGGAAAGGTGAAAGGATTTTATTAACGAAAGCCTTGGAGAAATTAATGCGACCAGCTTCGCGTCTTACCGACACGCAAATAGTAGTGGGGGATCAACGGCTAAAATAGGGAAAGAGAAATGTTTAGTGTCCCCCCAGCCAATAGGCAAGGAAAAGTCTGCAGCGAAAGCGGCAGCAACGATTAAGCGGTATTTAAGAGTCATAAATTAATTAGCGGTGGGGCGCAAAAGATCTTATAGTAAAGAGTAGCGTGCTTCAAGACAAGGATATACACAAGTAACGTGGAG
>CM053169.1:18328447-18344702 GCA_012977825.3 Pteromalus puparum | reverse complement strand
AGTGCATCTGTGAGTTAGTCAGACCATATGACTATCAAAGCGGCTCTACGTACCTATACGTCCTACACACTCTGCGTAGGTACCCTGTTATAAAATTCTTTGGATATTATCCACGTTCTGGTGCATTTCAAAGTATCGAGGCTGCGGAAGTGCAAGTCAACGGCAGTCGATATAATATACAACGAAGATACTTGTATCACCGCTTATACATCGCCCGTCAGGATTTTTGTGTATAAGCGCCGAGCATTCGTCAGGACGACTCAAGCACTAGCGTGGATCGCCATCGTGAATGTTGGACACAGCAGTGCTGGATCGAGGACCATCTAGGGGCAGTCGGCTCACATCGATGGACTTGAGATGGCACCGACCAATCCCTCTATAGAACATGCTGGCCTGCAACACCAAGTACGAGGTCGAAACCACGATCGGCGGCCATTCCAAGCTCGGCTTCAACCTCATCTAGTTCTCGCCGCTTGAGCTCGGCGACGACTTTGTTGGCTGTAATGCCTATGTCGCGATCATCTTTCTGCATAACCTCGTTCGCTTTAACCTCCGAAATGTGTCGAAGACTGCAAGGTCTAATTTTTCTTAATCTTCCGTTCCAGCGACTTTAATCTTAACTTGAACTCGGTTATCTACCTCTCACATGCCAGCATAACTATAAATACCATATATATGACCATATAGTATATCGCAGTACAAACTTACTAAATATTGCTTCCCCTGCGAGGAGCTTGTAATAAGTAAATTTTCAGTTCGCTAAACTTCATAGAAAACATGTTTGAGATGTTTGAAGTTCGATATCCGTGTTTTTTAGAAAATGTCGCGTAGGATGTTGTGTGTGGTGTGTTGTGTGTGTGTGTTGTGAGTATGTGGTGTGTGTGTGTGTATGTGTGTGTAGATGTGGTGTTGTATGTACTACCCGTAATATTTCTGAACCCTACTTCGTCAGTAATCAATAAAATTAACATGCATTCTATTTTTGGATTCTGATTTGGGTAAAAATAGTTTATTTGTTTATTTTCTCAACTATTTTTCTTTTAATGGCCCATTTTTATTTTGAAAAATACTTTTTTCGTTTTTCAATCATTCCACTGTTACACAACAATCAACTAAAATCGTTTGAAAGATATAAATTACCTACTTTTTCCGTTGTCCTCGGATCACCGCTCCGTCGGCAGATACATGAAAAAGTTCTTTTTTAAAATTCATATCTCTGAACTAAACATCCATAATCCCACGAAAAAAACTCATGTTTATGGATTCACGAGTGTCAAACAATACCTCGCATCAATGAATTTGAAGTGATTTGACTAACTTATTTTTCAGTAATCAATCGAAAAACTGAAAAAATGAAGTTGTTTTGGTGCCTCATTACGGGCGTAAATAGGGCGCTTGTTGCGACTTGAGATATTTCGGAAAAAGGTAGACATCTTCATGTGATCTCTAATGTTTGTTTGGCCAGCTTCCAACCGCCAATGGTTCTTAAGATCTCAAGGATTAATTTTTTTTGGAAATTTTCTGACTTTCTTATATCGCTAAACATATAGTCAAATGCTTCGAAATCTCTATTGGTGATTAACGCATAGACAAAGCTATCCACTGTTAAAATTTTAAATGATTTCAATTGAGCAGTTCTCAAGGAAACGAGCTGAAATGTAAAACCGATGTTCCAAAAAGTCAGGATGATCTGCTCCTCCAAAAACTAGGCAGAAAAATGCTGATAGACAATATCAAAATCCATCGGTAATCAATTTCTGCGCGATGTTGATCCGGCGACACTTGAGTAAGACGACGTGAAACCTTGATTCACTTTTTTTTTAATTATTATTTTTCATTACCATATCATTTCTCCATAGCAACTCGTGCGCTCTTTGTCATATTTCTTTTAATGTTATTGTCATTAAAATCATGCAAGGCGGGGGTAGTGGGTTTGAGAGTTTTGCTTTTATACTTTAATTTTTCTCGTTTGTGCTCAACGCTTCTACGTTTTCTACATATCAAGGGCGCGCGGTAGGGGCCCCGATGGCAGTATATAGTTTTATACACTGTGCCGTCGGGAGCACCGCGACCTATTATATCTTTGAATGCTAGATAACCTCTACGCGTTTACGAATATTTCTATTATATTGCGTTTCATCCGATATTAATGCTCATTATAAGTATCTCATTCTTTAAGATTTATTAGATCTTTCTAATTACAACAGGTTTTGCTGAAAAAAATTGCTCCTCGCAAAATTAAATTAAGATTGAAAATTAATTTGTGTTTTTTTAATTTAATTTCGGCTCCCCGAATTCTCTTTTTTCAGGCTCGTCGCTTGGCAACATACTGAGATGTTGGTTATGGATGTCTAGAAGTCATATCATTGTTTACATTACAATATCAAACTAACTATGTTATTTACATCTATACGAAACGTAATTGTATTATTAAATAAAAGACCTCAAGAGAGCTATCCCGCTGCAAGGGGCGCGAGGGCCGAGATATGAGCGCTGCATATTATATCTAAAGTCAAGAGAGTGAAAGAGTGCAGAGAGAGAGGTGTCCGCCAAGCGCAGAACAGGGCAGACGGAGCGGCTGCTTGCACCTGCCTTATCGAAGTACAAGTCCTGAAGAATCGATCGCTGTGTGGCAGCAATAAGAAAGCGACAGCACACGGAGTCTTAGTACGAAGATGAGGAAACCGGGGAGTGGAGGAAACTGCACAACGACGAGCTACATAACCTATACGCGTCACCGAATATAAACAGAATAATTAAATCGCGAAGACTAAGATGGGCAGGGCACGTTGCAAGAATGGGAAATGATCGCACGGCAGCGCGTATAATGAAAGGAAAGCCAAATACATCGCGACCTCTAGGTAGACCTAGACGCAGGTGGGAGGACAATGTAAAAGCGGACTTAACTGAAATCGGACGGGACGGCGCGAAATGGATAGGGTTAGCACAAAATAGGGATACGTGGAAGGCTTGCGTAGATGAGGCAATGAACTTTCGAGTTCGAAATGCCACTTAAAAAAAAAAAAAAAAATCCTGTGCGCTTTAAAAAAGTGTTTAAATATAATTAAGAATCATCATACCCATCAGATGAAAATAATCTCATTCACATAATTGTTAATAAAACTCATTAGCTTTTATTAGCTTTTATTAAATTTTAATAAACATAACAAGTTGTGAGATTTGGACTCTAATAATATTCTAAATTACTTATAAATGTTTGAGAGATTTAATTATATATTTTTTAATTTAATTTAGAAAAAACTGAAACTAATTTATGAATTTCATAGCAGTTGTTTCCGTGATCACAGACTTCTCTTCTCAATTCATCGAGAGGAAATCTGCATATTTAAATTTGTGCATTACATTTATGTCGTCTATAATACTGCCTACCTAGGCTGAGAATTTTAGACGTATTTTATAGCGAAATGGCAATATAGTATGTTACAGCTGAGGACTCGATGTCCCGCTATAGTGTGCGATTGATTGCATTCACACAATGTTATGTGCGAAAAGGTTTTGGTTGAGGAAATGTCGTAGCTGAGGACTCGATGTCCCGCTATAGTGTGCGATAGATCGCCATTACACAATATCGTGTGCGAAATGATTTCGGCCGAGGAAATGTGATATCCTGCCTGTCGATATTAACGATTAAATATTGCAAAGCTATATTTTACCTTTGACCTTTCAATATCGGTCGTATTGAACACACCCGAGCTCTCGCACTCGCTATAGAAAATCCTGAAGCTGCTCCAAAAATCGTCTATGGGACACGTCTCCGGCTTCGGGGGGATCGATCTTTGCCGAAAAACGCAGCTCTCTCGTAGACGACCAGCTCTCTCGTAGACGACCAGCCTTTTCGTAGATGCTCGCAGGGATGCTCGATGATGTCAGACTATCGTCCCTCGTTTTTTTTTCAACGCCTTTTTACTTACCCTGAAACTGCCGATTTCCGGGCCTCTCCTTTCTTTTTTTTTTTAAATTCCCCGCGCGCTTTACGACGAACTCGCAGCGCCCTCGTTCGTACTGCATTCTTACTTGGCGACGTAACAGCAGTTATTAGCTTTTTGAAAATCTTACATATCGTGAAATTAAATAGCTATAAAACTAAATTATTGTACGTAAATATTTTTTAAAACTTTTTTGAAGTTGTCAGCTTTTTTGAGGTCACACATTTATTTATTTTTGTGCCAGAATATATTGAAACTTTAGTAAAAGCTATAATTTATTATTAAACGTTTTTAGTGTCCAAAATCTATATATTATAAACTCATTATAAGAGTTATTAGCTTTTATTAGCTTTTTTATGTAAATAAATTACGCCTGGGTGGGTAATAACTTAATTTTTTAGAACCCTCATTATAATTTACTTTTTACTTTTATTAAAATTAAAATTAAACTTCAAATTCAAAATCAACCAGCGAACGCGTCCATTTTTAACTGACCAATCAGACAAAAATCGTTGCTCCCAACGAAGACTAGCACCAATCAGATTTCCGACAAAGACGAGCACAACTCAATTTTTTTTGCTGTTTTTATTGCAAAATATGACTTTAATAAAAAAACTAGAGAAAATAATTTAGGTTGTGCTAGTTTTCGTAGAAAATCTGAGTTGTGTGAGTCTTCGACTCTTCGTAGGGAGCAATGAATTAAAATTCTTTCAAAATCGAAACTTTTAGGTATGATGATGATGATGATGATGATTTAATTTAATATAATACGTAGTCTTAAGAGGACTGAACCACCTTAAAGTATCAAAGAAAGAAAAATGTTTTTAATAGTTTAATTAGTTAATTGTATAATTTTAAATATACATAGGTGACAATAAAATAGTATATTTCGATACAGGATCGTTTACTCCGTATCGAACTGTATTTTTTGACACGACGTGCGTGAAAAACGCGGTTTTCATGGGGCTCGTTTCTCGTGAAGCGTATACGAAACAACGTTTCCATAGCAACGGCATTTTTCACGTACCATATTATTTGTTTCGCGCACAGAAAACGAGCCCGAAAAACGGTGTTTCGTGCATTGAGGGTCGAAAAATCAATTTTTATATTTTTTGATGATTTGAGTTGAATTAGTCAAATATAGCTACTATACACGATTTTTAAGTGCTTGGCTAATGTAAGATATGCTATTTTATATTATTTAATTTTAGTTTTATATGCATAAACTATAATACCATATATTATACCATATAGTATCATCGCAGTACAAACTTACTAATATTGCTTCCTCGGAGGAAGCTTTGTAATAGTAAAATTTTCAGTTTCGCTAAAACTTCATAGAAACATGTTTTGAGATGTTTGAAGTTCGAATTACGTGTTTTTAGAAAATGTCCGTATGGATGTGTGTGTGTGTGTGTGTGTGTGTGTGTGTGTGTGTATGTGTGTGTGTGTGTGTGTATGTGTGTGTAGATGTGTGTGTGTATGTATACCGTAATATTTCTGAAACTACTTCGTCAATATCAATAAAATTTAACATGCATATCTATTTTTGGATTCTGAATTTGGGAAAAATAGTTATTTTTTTATTTTCTCAACTATTTTTCTTTTTATGGCCATTTTTTTATTTTTGAAAAATACTATTTTTCGTTTTTTTCAATCATTCCACTGTTACAAACAATTCAACTAAAATGCATTTGAAAGATAATAAAATTACCTACTTTTTCCCGGTTGGTCCTCGGGATCAACCGCTCCGTTCGGCAGATAACATGAAAAAGGTTCTTTTTTTAAAAAAATTCATATCTCTGAAACTAAACATCATAATCCCACGAAAAAAATCATGTTTATGGTTCACGTGTCAAACTATACTCCATCAAAATTTGAAGTGATTTGACTACTTATTTTTTCAGTAATAAATCGAAAACTGAAAAAAATGAGTTTTTTGGTGCCTCGATTACGGGCGTAAAAAGGCCTTGTTGCACTTGAGATTTCGGAAAAAGGTAGACATTTTATGTGATTCGGCTAAGTTTGTTTCGCAGCTTCCAAACCCCTATGGTTCTTAAGATATCAAGGATTACATTTTTTTTGGAAAATTTTCTGATTTCTTATATCTCTAAAACAATATAGTCAAATGCTTCAAAATTTTATTTGGTGATTAACCATAGACAAAGCTATCCACTGTTAAAATTTTAAATGATTTCATTGAGCAGTTCTCAAGGAAAGAGCTGAAATGTAAAAACCGATGTTTCTCAAAAGTCAGGATGATCTGCTCCTCCAAAAACTAGCAGAAAAATGCTGATAAGATAAAAATCCATCGTAATCCAATTTCTGCGCGATGTTGATCCTGCGACAGCTTGAGTAAGACGACGTGAAAAACCTTGATTCACTTTTTTTTTTTAATTATTATTTTCATTACCATACATTTCTCCATAGCAACTCGTGCGCTACTTGTCAATATTTCTTTTATGTTATTGTCATTAAAACTCATGAAGCGGGGGGTAGTGAGTTTGAGAGTTTTGGCTTTATATTTATTTCTCGTTTGTGCTCACCTTCTTACGTTTTCTACATATCAAGGGGCGCGGTAGCGCCCCGATGGCAAGTATAAGTTTTATACACTGTGCCGTCGGGAGCACCGCGACCCTATTATACTTTGAATTTGCTAGATAACCTATACGCGTTTTACGAATATTTCTATTATATTGCTTCATCCGATATTAATGCTCATGTATGAGTATTCTATCTTAAAGATTTTAATTAGATCTTTCTAATTACAACAGGTTTTTGCTGAAAAAATTGCTCCTTCGCAAATTAATTAAGATTGAAAATTAATTTGTGTTTTTTATTTAATTTTTCGGCTCCCCGATTCTCTTTTTTTCAGGCTCAGTCGCTTGCAACTATACTGAGATTGTTGGTTATGGGAGGTTAGAAGTCATATAATTGTTTACATACAATACAAACTAACTATTTATTTACATCTATACGAAACGTCATTGTATTATTAAATAAAAGACCTCAAGAGAGCTATCCGCTGCAGAGAGCCGAGCGCACGGAGATAGAGCGCTGCATATTATATCTAAAAGATCAAGAGAGTGAGAGAGTGAGAGAGAGGTGTCCGCCAAGCGCACAGAGCAGACGGAGCGCTGCTTGCACCTGCTTTATCGAAGTACAGTCTGAAGAATCGGATCGCTGTGTTGCAGCATAGAAAGCCGAGCACACGGAGTCTTAGACGGAGTGCATCTGTGAGTTAGTCAGACCATATGACTATCAAAGGCTCTACGTACCTACGTCCTACACACTCTGCGTAGGTACCCTGTTATAAAATTCTTTGGATATTATCCACGTTCTGGTGCATTTCAAAGTATCGAGGCTGCGGAAGTGCAAGTCAACGGCAGTCGATATAATATACAACGAAGATACTTGTATCACCGCTTATACATCGCCCGTCAGGATTTTTGTGTATAAGCGCCGAGCATTCGTCAGGACGACTCAAGCACTAGCGTGGATCGCCATCGTGAATGTTGGACACAGCAGTGCTGGATCGAGGACCATCTAGGGGCAGTCGGCTCACATTGATGGACTTGATGGCACCGACCAATCCCTCTATAGAAAATGCTGGCCTGCAACACCAAGTACGAGGTCGAAACCACGATCGGCGGCCATTCCAAGCTCGGCTTCAACCTCATCTAGCTCTCGCCGCTTGAGCTCGGCGATGACCTTGTTGGCTGTAATGCCTATGTCACGATGATCTTTCTGCATAACCTCGTTCGCTTTAACCTCCGAAATGTGTCGAAGACTGCAAGGTCTAATTTTTCTTAATCTTCCGTTCCAGCGACTTTAATCTTAACTTGAACTCGGTTATCTACCTCTCACATGCCGTCGGGGCAGCGGAGTTCGCCGCAGCCGTTTTGAGTCAAAGCGGAGCCTAAAGAGGATCAGAAGCCTGCGCTTAAACGACAGCTGTATATAGCGACTCCTGGACGGCGCGTTAGACAACGTGCCCGAGAATGGGAGATGGGACGTGATTGCGGCAACGATTTCATTGAGTTTAAGCACGAAGAGGAAGTAAATGTCAACGAGGAGCCAACGCTTCCCCAGGAGATTGGCAGTACCTGAGCCCGTCCACCCTCATGCTCAGCATACCGACAACATCCCGCAACAAGTCCAAGCCCACCATATATGTGTATGTATAAGCGCTGGGCGCTCGCTAGCGACTGAAGCACTTAATTATATCATAGATAGTCACAAACTCGACGTGTATGAGAGTAAACATAGCAGCGTGCTCGGGACCTCTGGCTCACATCAATGGACTGCAAACTAGGCGCTGGGAAATCGTTCTAGCGACATATAGAGAGCAAGTCGACAGCGTGCGTAATCCATGGATAATCTAAGCTTGATTTCAAGTATGCCTACTTTCTACTATTAGAGTTCGACCAAGATCCTATTGATGGCTGTAATTCTAACCTCAACGACCATTTTGACTAGACACTGGACATCGACAAATTGCACCATCAGAACATTCTGGACTGCGACATCAAGAGCAAGATCGATAGTGATCGGTGGTCACTAGCTAAGCTTGTCTTCAACACCTTACGAGCTCCCTTTACTCGTCCTTGACGACTCGTTGGTTTTAAGGATGATCTCCGTGGCTGTTCGTTCGAATCGTATGCCAAAGACTCCTCACCGGCAACCAGATACTCTAACTTCAAGACCTCATTATACATTTAGTTATTCCCCGGAGTCGAAAATAAATGACAAGATCTTCCTTTTTTCGTTACAGCTGTTTCAACCTTGGCATAAGAGTGACTGTGGCGCCACTTGAATCATGGTCGACTCATCCAGCTCGAATTAAGGCCACATATTATCAGTGCAGTAGAGCTTGCCGCATAGCTAGCAGGCACCGCAACAACGACCGCCGTATAGATGCTCCACGCTTCAATCAACAATCAGAGCCCAAGAACGAGTTCGAGTTGGAACGCGATCGACTATGGCAACCATCTCGTCAAATTCGAGGACGAGGAGGTGGTAGACGTCAACGAAGCGACCAGCTCTAAGCTTAGCATACCCGTAACACCTAGAAGTCCTAGCCAACTACGCTGCTTGGCCGATATACAACATCAATATTTAGCTGTACAATATCACAGCTTCCTATACCAAGACTAGCATAACTTAGATGTCCAACGAAGACTAGTGCAACTTGACATGTTGCCGTTTTCCTTATAGAAAAGAGGACTTTACTAAAAAAAGAGCAGAAAATTTGAGTTATGCTAGTCTCCGTAAACAGCGACAATATTAAGCCCTCTTGCCAGAGTGTTTGTGTCATAAACGTTTCTTTATAAGTTTATTTAATGCAACTCTTTTAAAGGTTATGAAATCAGTTCATAAAACACCTTTTACAAGGTAAAATGTTGGCAACTATAAGTTATGCGTTTATCCTCACGAACCTCGATGTAGGTTTTATAACGAATCTATCTCAGTATTAATTATAATTTTTCCTTTAAAAAGTTATGAAATCCTTACAGAAATTGTCAAATGGTTTTCTCTATTTTTATCAATATACGCTAATGAATGTAGTGAAATCAGTTTTAGCCGGGGTGGCGCCGTACCTTAACGGAACAACACAAATCTAGGGTATAGCCTACTGGACATATCAGGCGGATCCACGGTCAGCGTAGGAGAAAGCGCGAATCTCCTAAAGGCGCCTGAAGGACACGGCTTTAAGGTGAGGCGAATCGAAAACGATATATGATCATGTAAATGCGCATCTTTGCGAAGGTGAGGGTGTTTAGAGCGAAATTACTTTTGAAAAGGTTAGGCGAATCAGATATTAGGGCACAACATAAATGATCAAACGAAATTAAAACCGAGATTAACAAGAACTCATTCGGGTATGGCTTGGCTACTACGCCGTGAATAGATTACATAATATCAACACTGGCGTGCTAGAATAAAAGTAAGGATATTAGCTATAATAATGCCGGTAATCCTGTACGGTGGGCGAAACTTGGCGCTTACTAAGCGGAAACCCGTTTTAGGTGTTCCGTACATAGGTCTGCGAAAAATATACTGGGCCAGAGAAGATGAGGAACGGGATGAGGGAATTGCCACTAACGACGAGCTAATATACTATACCGTCACACCGGAATATAACAGAATAATTAAATCGGCGACAAGACTAAGATGGGCAGGGCCACGTTGCAGGGGAGAATGGGAAATGATCGCACGGCAGCGCGTATAATGAAAGGAAGCAAATACATCGGCGACTCTAGGTAGACGGCTAGACGCAGGGGAGGACATGTTAAAGGGACTTAACTGAATCGTAACGGGACGCGCGGGAAAAATGATAGGGTAGCACAAAATAGGGATACGTGGAAGGCTTGCTAGATGAGCAAGTGAACTTTCCGCAGTTCGAATGGTGCACTTAAAAAAACAAAAAAAAAATCGCTGTGCCTTTAAAAAAGTGTTAAATATAATAAGAATCATCATACCCATCAGATGAAATAATCTCATTCACGAGTATTGTTAATAAAACTCATTAGTTTTATTAGCCTTTATAAATTTAATAAACATAAAAGTTGTGAGATTTGACTAAAAGATTTAAATTACTTAAAGTTTAGAGATTTAAGTTATATACTTTTAATTAATTTCGAAAACTGACTAATTTATGAATTCATAGGGGATGTTCGTGATCACAGACTTCTCTTCTCCATTCATCGAGAGAATCTGCATATTTAAATTGTGCATTACATTTAGTCGTCTATAATACTGCTACTAGGCTAAATTACCGACCGTATTTTATAGGCGAAATGGCAATATAGTATTGTTACCAGCTGAGACTCGTATGTCGCGCTATAGTGTGCGATTATCTATTCACACATGTTATGTGCAAAAGGTTTGTTGAGAAACTGTCGTAGCTGGAGGAGTCGATGTCCGCTATAGCTGTGCGATAAGGCCATTCACAATATCGTCGTGCGAAATGAATTCAGGCCGAGGAATGTGATATCCTGCCTGTCGATATAAGATTAAATATTGGCAAAGTCTATATTTTACGCTTGACGCTTTCAATATCGGTCGTATTGAACACATGCCGCGACGGCGATCTCGACGTCGCTATAGAAAATCCCCGAGCTGCTCCAAAATCGTCTATGGACACGTCTCCGGCTTCGGGGAGCGATCTTTGCTCGAAAAACGCAGCTCTCTCGTAGACACCAGCTCTCTCGTAGACACCGAGCCTGTTTCGAGATGCTCGGCGGAGCTCGATGATGTCAGACTATCGTCCCTCGTTTTTTTTTTCAAGCGCTTTTACTTACCCTGAAGCCGATTTCCGGGCCTCTCCTTTCTTTTTTTTTTTAAATTCCCGCGCCTTTACGACGTCAACTCGCAGCGGCCCGTTCCTATCTGCATTCTTACTTGGCGACGTAACAGCAGTTATTAGGCTTTTTGAAAATCGTACATACGTGAATTAAATAGCTATAAAAACTAAATTAATTGTACGTATACTGTTTTAAAACTTCTTTTGAAGTTGTCGCTTTTTTGAGGTCACACATTTATTTTTTTGTGCAGACCTATTGAACTTAGTAAAAGCTATATTTATTATAACCTTTTAGTGTCGCAAAAATATATATATTATATACTCATTATAAGAGTTGCTTTTATTAGCTTTTTATGTAAATAACTTACCCTGGGTGGGTAATAATTAACTTAATTTTAGACCCTCATTATAATTTACTTTTTACTATTTATTAAATTAAAATTAAACTCAAATTCAAAATCCACCAGCGAACGCGTCCATTTAAGCTGACAATCAGACAAAACGTGGCTCCCCAACGGGAAGACTACAGCCAAATCACGATTTCCGACATAAGACGAGCACGAACTCAATTTTTTTTGGCTGTTTTATTGCAAATATATTTAAAAAAAAAGCAGAGGAAAATAATTTAGGTTGTGCTAGTTTTCGTAGAAATCTGAGTTGTGTGAGGTCTTCGACTCTTGCGTAGGACAATGATATCAAATCTTTGCAAAATGGAAACTTTTAGGTATATGATGATGATGATGAGATTTAATTTAATATAATACGTATTAAGAGGACTGAACCACCTAAAGTACAAAGAAGAAAAATTTTTTAATCAGGTTTAATTAGTTATTGTATAATTTAAATATAGCATAGGTGAGCAATAAAATCGTATATCGTACAGGATCGTTTACTGACCGACGAACCGTATTCTTTGACACCTGACGTGCGTAAAACGCGGTTTTCATGGGGCTCGTTCTCCGTGAAGCGTACTAGAAACAATCGTTTCCTAGCAACGGCATTTTCAACGTACGCATAATTATTTGTGTTTCGGGCTGACACGAGAAAACGGGCCCTGAAAAACGGTTTCGTGCATTGAGGGTCGAAAATCAATGTTTATATTTTTTTGATGATTTGGAGTTGAATAGTCAAGATATAGCTACTATACACATTTTAAGTGCTCTGGCTATGTAAGTATGATCTAGTATAAATTTATTTATTTAGTTTTAATATTTGCATAAACTATAAATACCATATATTATCATATAGTATCATCCGCAGTACAAGCTTACTAATATTGGGCTTCTCGAGGGAAGCTTTTGTAATAGAAAATTTTAGTCGTGCTACTACCAACTCATAGAAATTCATGTTTTGAGGATGTTGAAGTTCGAATTACGTTGTTTTTAGAAAATGTCGCTAGGATGTGTGTGTGGTGTGTTGTGTGTGTGTGTGTGTGTGTATGTGTGTGTGTGTTGTGTATGTGTGTGTAGATGTGTGTGTTGTATTGTATACCGTAATATTTCTGAACACTACATTCGTCAAATATCAATGAAAATTTAACATGCATATCTATTTTTGATTCTGACTTTGGGAAAGAATAGTTTTTTTTTATTTTCTCCAACTAGAGTTTGTTCTTTTGAATGGCGGACATTTTTTATTTTTTGCAAAAATAACTTATTTTCGTTTTATTCATCATTCCACGTTACACAGAAACATCACTAAAATGTTTGGAAAGATAAAAATTACTAGCTTTTCCCGGTTGTACCCGGCGATCACCGTCCGGTGTGCTGTGGAGATATATGAATAAAGGTTCTTTTTTAAAAATAATCATATCTCTGAAACTAAACCATCCATAACCCACGAAAAACTCATGTTTATGGTTCACGTGTCAACTATACTGCATCAAATTTGAAGTGATTTGACTAACGTTATGTTTTCAGTAATAATATCGAAAACGAAAAATGAGTGTTTTGGTGCCGTCATATCGGCGTAAATAGGCCTTGTTGCGACTTGAGATATTCGGAAAAAGGTACGACACTTTTATGTGATTGCTAAGTTTGTTCGGCAGCTTCCAAACCCAAATGGTTCTTAAGATATCAAGGTTAACATTTATTTTTGGAAATTTTCTGACTTTGCTTATATCTCTAATAAACAATATAGTCAAATGCTTCAAATCTTTATTTGGTGATTAACCATAGACAAGAGCTATCCACTGTTAAAATTTTAAATGATTCTCATTGAGCATCTCAAGGAAAGAGCTGAAATGTAAAACGATGTTTCTCAAAAGTCAGGATGATCTGGCTCCTCCAAAACTAGGCAGAAAGATGCTGATCAATATAAAAATCGCATCGGTAATGCAATTTCTGCGCATGTTGATCCTCTGGCGACAGATTTGAGTAAACGACGTGAAACCTTGATTCACTTTTTTTTTAATTATTATTTTTCATACCATACATTTTCATAGCAACTCGTTCGCTACTTGTCATATTTCTTTTATGTTATTGTCATTAACACTCATAGAAGGCATGGGGGGACGTGGCTTTGAGAGTTTTGGCTTATATTTATTTCTCGTTTGTGCTCACGCTCTACGTTTCTACATATCAAGGGCGGCGGTAGGGGGCGCCCGATGGCAAGTATAAGTTTATACATGTGCCGTTCGGGAGCACCGCGACCTATTATACTTTGATTGCTAGTAACCTCTACGCGTTACGAATATTTCTATAATCGGCTTCATCGCAGATATGTAATGCTCATTTATGGAGTATTCTATTCTTAAAGATTTAATTAGATCTTTCTAATTACATCAGGTTTTTGCTGAATAAAATTGCTCCGGCCTTCGCAAATTAATTAAGATGAAAATTAATTTGTGTTTTTTTAATTTAATTTCGGCTCCCCGCATTCTCTTTTTTCAGGCCTGTCGCTTGGCAACTATCCTGATTGTTGGTTATGGATGTCTAGAAGTCATATCATTGTTTACATACATACAAACTACACTATGTTATTTACACTAATACGAAACGAATTGTATTATTAATAAAAGACCTCAAGAGAGCTATCCCGGCTCAGAGGGCCGAGGGCCGAGATATGAGCGCTGCAATATATATCTAAAAATCAAGAGTCTGCATTTGTCTAACAACATACTCTAGCGTTAAGTTAAAGAGTACCGTGGAGAGCCCGTCCCCTTGTTTCAAACCGTCGTGTATCATGAACGATTCAGATACATTACCGCCTACTCGTACTTTTCCCGTGCTTCCGTTCAGACATATTTGTATTAATTTCACAAGTTTTTTTGGCACGCCGAGGAGCACAAGGATTTGATACATTTTGCTTCGCTTGATAGAATCATACTCTTTTTTTAAATCTATGAATAACTGGTGTATTGTTTCGCAATATTCCCATTTTTTCTCTAACAGCTATCTTATAGTAAACATTTGATCGCTCGTCGACCTGTTACGCCGGAATCCACACTGATAATCTCCTATTATATCTTCCGCGAAGGGTGTGAGTCTGGCCTGTATTACGTTTGACAGAACTTTGTAGCAGGTAGCTAAAAGTGAGATTCCCCGATAGTTATTGCAGTCTGTCTTATCTCCCTTTTTAAAAATCGGTATGATGATGGATTCTTTCCAGTTTTCCGGCATTGTTTCATTTTTCCAAATAGAGCGTACTAGTTCAAAAATTTTCGATGTCAGCGCAGTGCCCCCATATTTAAGTAGTTCCGCTGGTATAGAATCGTTTCCCGCGGCCTTATTGTTTTTTAGTTTTTTGATCGCGGCTTCTACTTCTTTGTAGGTCGGTTCTTCCAAATGGAGTTCAGCAGTGTGGATTTCGTCTCCCGTTTCCTCGCAGTTTTCATGTACGTTTAGCAGCTTATCAAAATAGCCCTTCCACAGCTTTAACAGTTCACCTTCGCTTGTGACGAGATTCCCGCCCTCATCTTTCATTAATTGTGATCTACTCTGGAAACCCTTCCTAATAGCGTTAATTCCTTTGTACATCTCGCGCGGGTTATTTTCCTTACTATTAGTTTCTATTTTTCTAATCTGATTCTTTTGATACTCGCGTTTTTTGTTCCTGTAAATCGCCCCCACTTGCCTTCTTATTTCGTGGTACTCTTCTACGGCCCTATCGCCCCCATTGTGTACGCTGTCTAATTTGGCCTTTTTGCGCCTTTCAAACCAGAGTTCGCACTCTTCGTCAAACCATGGTTTGCTCTTTGGCTTTTTCTTTCTACCTAGCACTTTATTCGCGGCCTCTTTTATCGTTTTTTCGATATCCCCCCAAAGACTGTTCGGGTCGTCATCTACCTCCGTCGGTGCATCCGTTTCTTCGAGTACCTGAAACCGATTTCTTATTTCTACTTGATACTTAATTCGTTCTATCCCGTTCCGTAGCTTTTCAATATCGAACGTTTCTACTTTGTTCACCCGTTTACTATTTTGCCCAGCTACTAATTTGGCTCTTAATTTGGCCACTACTAGAAAATGATCCGAGTCGCAATCCGCCCCCCTATAGGTTCTTACGTCAAGCACGTTCGTGTGGCGCCTCTTATCGATAAGAAAGTGATCGATTTGATTTTTCGTGGCTCCGTCCGGCGATGTCCACGTTACTTTGTGTATATCCTTGTGCTTGAAGCACGTACTCTTTACTATAAGATCTTTTGCCGCCGCGAAATTTATGACTCTAATACCGTTATCGTTGCTGGTTTCGTGCAGACTTTCCTTGCCTATAGTGGGCCTAAACATTTCCTCTTTCCCTATTTTAGCGTTGAAATCCCCCACTACTATTTTGGTGTCGTAAGACGCGAATTGGTCGATTAATTGCTCCAAGGCTTCGTAATAAAGATCCTTCACTTCTTCCTCTTTGTCCTCCGTAGGACAATGCACGTTAATAACCACGTAATTGTACCACGCTCCTTCGATGACGATATACGAGAGTCTGTCGTTTACGAATTTGAAACTTTTAACCGTGTGTATAATTCTTTTGTTAGACAGGAATCCGGTACCTAGGGAATGTCCGCTCG
>CM053169.1:18285554-18323702 GCA_012977825.3 Pteromalus puparum | reverse complement strand
AAAAAAAAAAAAAAAAAAAAACAGAAATTCCACAATTTATAATGATGTACAATGCGGAGTGCATCCAGAGTTGCTAGGAAAACAAAACCGCACAAAGAAATTCAAACTTAATTTTATTGACATTTAATGTAATAATTCCAAATTCACTATAGTACACGTGAGCGCAAGCGCACACACAATTTCTGAAAATATGTAATTTGAACAAATATGCTGTATTTGAACAAATACAGAACTTTATGCTGGAAGGAATTAAAAAAATGTAATAAAAATCTTCCCTCAAAAAAGTGATGACCGGATGTTTTAAAGGCACTTAAAGCAATTTGGTTAGTTGAAAACTAAATATCGGGTTCGAGTAACGCCAACATTTAAAAGTTTTAATACATTGATTTTTTTTCCATTTGAACAACAAAAGAGTTTCATCGAAAAAATGCAGTTTAATAATTTATAAATAGTTATCAATTTTGCATTAGATAATAATAATCTACTAAATTAAAACAGCTACGATTTTAATCTTCTCTAATAACCTTAAAAATAAAGATAGAGCTACTTTTAGGTCGATTTTTTCGTACATATTTGTGGTGTAATGAACATACTTCGGTACCGTTATTTTAAATTAATCACAGCAAAAGTTATAAGGAAACTAAGTAAATGTGCATTTCAAAAGTGTAAAAAGTTATTTTACGAGGATTGAAAATTGCATTTGTTATATTGATTTCGTGAATTAACTATTCACGGGACATCGAATCGGGACTATTCCTAATCATAGAGGGATGTTAGGAACAAATTCACTTGACAATTTTTTATTTTTATCAAGGGTAAGTAAATAGTTACAGCCGAAATAGTTAAAATTATCCATACTGGGAGCATGTTTTCGAGATTTCGTAAATTGCACTTATTATATTAACACGGATAACTTTTTTTAGAGGCGACATTGACTGGCGCCCGTCGATTTCCTTGTAAAAATTCGACTAGAACACGTAGTAATTTCAAATTCGAATATTCATCGTGTTGTTTAAAAGTTATGCCTAAAATAGCTAAGGGTATTTGTACTGGGCACACTTCTAATTATGATTTTTTAGGAAAAATAAAATTAAGCAGATACATGCATCAGATGTACCCGAAAAGGATTTATCAATATTTGAGTATTTTTTTGTTTTTAAAAGGAGAGGAACAAAACATGAAAAAATGGAGCATGTGGAACGCGCTGGATTTGACTAGTTATTGTAAAATTATACGTGCATATCTATTCATAATTGTCTATATTTCGGAAAAATCACGCATTTTACTCGTGATATGCTTGATGTGATATTAAAAAGATCTGAAAGAAAATCTGGATGCATAATAACTTACCTGAGTAGTATTATTTATGATTGTAATAGTACTTAATTCTTATTTTCTTGTAGGTAGTTTTCATTTAGAAAAAAAAAGCAAAAGCAACGAAGTGTATGAATGTGTTGTAATATCGAAAGTGCACTTGCGTTGTAATTTGATTAATCGTTTACATTTGTCAGAATTTTATTTATGTTTTCAATCTAAAAGTGCAGTCCTTTACGAACTACATATTAGTCCGGCGTATAAAAGTAGACAAGCTTGTATGATTATCAAAATACAAATGTTTAAAAAAGTTAAGATAAAGTATTCAAATGGTAAACAATGGAAAATTTTTAGTGCAACTGATTTCTTAAGTTTGATTAAGCCATCTCTTTTGGTGTGTCGATTTTTTGGTCTTATTCCATACGAAATCGTAAATGGAAAAATTGTAGAATCAAAAAACTGCGGATCTTATTGTGCCATTGTAACTTTCGTATATATATGCGCATCTTTGCTTATTCTATATATTATAAATGTATCCCCGTACATGAACAGAGCTAGTACATGGATGCTACAGGGTAACTGCTTCTACACATTGGTGAATTTTATGCTGGTGTCAAATTTTGTTTTTAAATCATCAACCATCAAAATTTTACAAAACTTAGCGGATACTACTGCTAAACTCCCAAGTGAAAAATTTGTTAGAATTTCAAAATGGATTCATTCAAAAGATTTGATTCTTTATCTATTGCTTCTTCTGCATGCACCAAAAGTATTTGTGGGAAATATTTATGTTATACTTTCAAAAATTATTGGAACTTATGCTGCGATGACAATTTACTTATTAGACTTTCAATATAATAGCTATGTGTTTATTATAGCAAGCTGTTTTGAACACATAAATGAAGAGCTTGTTCAATTAAAATATAATGCTTGTAAAGAGCGAGGTCACCTCTTACGTAGAGTTTATCACCATCAATTTAATCCTTTGTTGTTTGTAAAATTACGATACCTTAAACAATGGCACTACGAGCTTAACGAAATTATTAGAAAAATCAATTCTAATTTTAGTTTACAAGTAGTTGCAACTGTTATAATGACATTCACGGAATTGACATTCGGATTATATTTCTACATTTTGGATAAACGACACAAAATTAGAAGTTTAGACACGGAAATTTGGTATTTCTATTACCATACGATGGTTACATATTTCTCTACAAAATTACTTTTGCTCACATTGACGTGTCAGTATGCAAGTAATGAAAATTACAAAACACGTAAAATAGCTAATGAAATTATAATAAATACAGATAATAAACTGTTCAAAGAAGAGGTAAAATTTAATTAATGTTAAATGTGGAAATTGGAGACATAATTTTTATATCTTTTAACTTTTAGATATACTTATTCTCATTACAATTGTTACACACGGACACTAAATTTATAGCAAAAGGTGTACAATTAGATGCTACCCTCCTCACAGCGGTAGGTGATATACAAATAAGACTATTATATTATAATGATGCTCAAAGTAGCATAATACAAACTGTATATGAATTCATGGAAATTAAAAAAAATGTAACTTATTTTTCCAGATGGCAAAAGGCATATTTACATATCTTTTAATATTAATACAATTTTTAATAACAAATTAATCAATAAAAATAAGAAATTAAAAATAAATTATAATTTAAGATGCTTAGTCTTCGAATAAAAATAATGGGGATTGTGAACCTTACAACTACATCACACTATTCTCACTGATATGACGGGTTGCCAATGTCAAGGAGATGTTACAATCATTTTCTAATACAAAAAACCGCTGCCAAGTCATTGGCACTTAGCTTCCTCCTATTCTGCTAGTGGAAGATAATTACATGGGACAATCAACTCATTCTTTGATTTAAATATTCGCTACTATTCGATACTAAAAGGATAGGTTTACTCGAATTCAGAATCAGAAAACATATATGCACGTCCAATCTTATTACGATTGATCACATAGTTCCAGAATTATAACAGTATACGTACGCACGCATGCACGCACGCACGCACGCACGCACGCACACACATACACACACACAGACAAAACCATCTGCACGGACATTTTATAAAACCATGAAAACTCTCAAAATATACTAAGCTTTAATTATCAAATTATATGGTTTAACAAAAATAATAATGTTCAGTCACACAGAGTATACAGGGTGAGAGTTGAAGAATTTGAATCTTAATATCTTTTAAACTAAAAGGTTTCATAAGCTACAAAAAGAACCTAGCCGAAGTGATCAAAAGATCAATCTTTTCCTAAAATTTCAACTCAATTTAAACCTTTTTACTCCCGTAATCGTACGACATAAAAAAACCATTTTTTTTAGTTTTTGATTTTTATCTCAAAAACTAGTCGCCAAAATTGCTTAAAATTTTTACAACTAGTAGATATCGTTGTTTTTTATTGTCATGAATTTTTTCAAAACATTTAACTATTTATTTTTTGAGTTATATATGTTTATCGAAAAATTTCCTTTTATATCATAAAAAATGAACAGATCAATCAATCTGNATGTTCTTTTAGATACACTATTATTGAATATATTGTATAAATCATATCATTATAAAAAAGCAAAAATATTTTTTAAAAAATAGAAAAATGGCTATAATATGGCCATTAAATGGTCAGAATCATAAAACAAAAAATGACCTAAATTCAGAATTAGAAAAAATATATGCATGTCAAATTTTATTACGATCCGTCGCATGGTTCCAAAATTATGGCGGTATACGTACATACACACACACACACACACACAGCCTACCGCACGGACATTTTCTAAAAACGTGTGATTTGTACTCCAAACGCCTCCAAATGCGTTTCCACGAAGTATTAGCAAAACTGAAAATTTTACTATTACAAAGCTTCCTCTTGAGGAGGAAGCAAAAAATGGTTGCAAGTTTGCTTAATGTTATAATTAATATTTCAAAAACAATGAGTTAATAAATATAATAAATACTAACATTCATGTTATAAATGCTTTTTTCCATTCACTTAATTTAGATGCGCGTGTACCAAATGTTACCCCCCCCCCCTCCGCCCCCGCTCAACGACCGCTGCACGTAGTTGTTTCCAAGCGCGATTCTCTCTCTCCCGCAGTCCCTTGCGCGCAGTTACCCCCACTCTTACTAGCGCGTCGGCGCAGCTCTCCGAGTGCCTATAAATATGGGCCGCGCTTGGGGCGCGAGCAAACGCAAACTGGGTCTGCGCAAAAGACCACGCTACTCCCGCTTGTCAAAGGAAGGACAAGAAAGATCACGCCCCAGTCTGCGCCAACTGCAAAGGCCAGCACAGAGCCTCCTATCGCGGCTGCCCAAAAGCCCCAAAAGTCCCCAACTCGCACAAAGAACCTCCGCAAATCTCCAAACCCAACACTTCGCAACCTCGCAACAAACGCCCCGACAACTCTCGCCCCCCAGTATCGTACGCAAACGCCGTAACTGGATCTCCGCTCTTAAATAGCACTAACTTATCAAACTCTATTCAAGCGCAAATCCAAGCTGCGATCACTCAATTCACCGCAACTCTCATTTCAGCCATCCTTCAATTCCTATAATGGATAAACAACCAGAAAACTTTCTTCTTCTAAATTGGAATGCCAACGGCATTTCAAGCAAAACCACAGAATTATAAAAATTTTTAGAGGATAAGCGAATCGACATCGCCTGCATCACCGAAACCCGTCTTACCTCCAGCAAAAAACTTTACATACTAGATTTCTCAATCTATAGACGTGACAGGCCCAGTGCAGCGGGCGGTGGCGTAACCGTTTTGATTCGCAAAAACATCCACCACAAAGCTATTAACACTGACATTCCCAACAGTGAAGCAGTGGGAATCGAAATCCACACCAAGACCTCGCCCATTAGAATCATAGCCTTCTACGCGCCCCCAAACTCAAATCAAAAATTCGCTTCTCTCGATCCATTTTTCGATACAAACACTCCTACCATAGTAGCCGGTGACCTCAATGACAAGCACACCTCCTGGGGTTGCAAACATAACAACCCAGCAGGCCAATCGCTCCTTAATAAATTACTAAAACTAAACATTAGCATCGAGCCACCCCTCACACTGAGAAAAGAGGATACTTGAAGCAAGATCCAAATTCCGTTTGCCGTCAATCCGCTTGCAGCAAGTATAAGTATGTTTGCTGCAAGTAGACATACATTTCCGTCAAAATTACGATGTTTTTGCGGTGAATATAAAATATACTTGCCTCTAACAGATATTTTTTTATTACAAGAAATATCGAACTAGGTACACGATTTATCTCAATTTCGGCAAGGTGCGGAAAAATGATCAAATTAACAGAATCTACGTAGCTAACCAAACACTTGTAAGTACACCCGATGGATTAAATAACTTCAAATATTCCTAATTCCCCGCGATTTCTCGACATCATGATACTTTAACCATAATGTTATCTGCTGTAGTCTGCAGGAGGTAAATAATGTTGGAAACGAACCTTTCACGCATGGCGGGGAATCAGAATTTAAAATTATTTCTCCCGTCGGGTATACATAAGCACGTGTGAATACATAGGTGTAGTGTATACACATGTAAGTCGAAATTTGTAAACAAGCCTCTATAGAGCTCTATATAACTTATAAGTATACTTGTAAGCAGAGTCTGCCTCATTCGACATACCTTCATCCTTACTGAAAGGTCCATAAACGTCTGCATTGTCGCGCGCGAGTGATTTGTTCAGTGTAAAGTCATATCTACGCAAAATGGACGAATTTCTCAGCCAAACAACGTTTGGGGATAGCGTTAAGAGCAGTTTAAAAGGTATTTGTAATTTATTAACTTTTTTTTACACATTCGTGTACATACATGACTACTTTTTTTCAGATGCAGATATCACTACTGTGGAAGATTTGGCTGAAATGACGGTGAATGATTTTGAATTATGCAATATCAATTTATTCAGTTCGTTATTAAAAAATTGATTAAAAAAGCACAAGAATACTTGGCTTCTCAAAAGGTAAAATTTATAGAGATACATTATACATATATCGCATAAAATATTCTTTTAATTCTATACCTACTTTTTAAGGAACTTGAGAACAATCAGGAAACAGATCAGGAGAGTTCCTTGGAGTCAGACGCATACCAAGATTCAGTGAATTCGGCATCTAATGATGAAAGTGAGCCATCTCCCAAAAAGATTAAATTATCCAATGCGACGACTGATGCTACGACGTCGAAAGAAAGAAGATTCAGCAAGGCATTAGAAGAAACCTCGAATCAATCCGACAATTCCAGGGAAAAATTTAAGCTGAATTTTAACCAGCAATTATACGAAAAACTTCCAGAGGCCTTTACATTAAGTTTCGAGAATGTCAGTCGAAATGTAAGTAAAATTATTCTAAATCTAAATGTTATACAATATTGCCTGTTACTAATAATATATAAATTATACTATAGGCAGTAAAACGTATTCTTGATGACACACGCGAGGGAAATATAATTCTAGAAAAATACTCTTCAAACGGTATATTAAGTATACTCAGAAGAAAAACTCTAGCACATATTATTATGCATCATTACAGATGAAATATACGTTTTGAAAATAATTTATAAACATTATCTTTGAATATACTATACATTATACACACAGGCACAGAGGCATGCACGCGCACACACATACACATACATATATGTGTGAGTGTGTATACACATATATATCATATGTACGTATTATAATTTTTGATTTTAGCAAAACAAATACATATTTGAAAAAAATAGCGGAGGCTATTACTGATTTAATGAATAATGAAGAAATGATAATATCGCAACATTAATTTAATGAAGTCTTATTATCTAATGGTAAAAATCATAATCATATATTCGTAGGATCAATATTATATAGCTCCGTTTGCAAAAGGCAACGATACTAAAAACTCAAAAGGACTTTTACCATCTAAGTGGCGAAACGTGTTATTTGATTTACGAAAAGCTGGCGTGATGAAGAAAAAATACAGAAAAACAAAACATAAGCCGATGGTATGTAAGAATTCATAACATAATCGTAGCATGTGTGCTTCTTCCCCCCCCCCCCCTTTTTCTGTTTCTCTATAATATCTTGCGGAGACTCTCTCCTTGTCTCCCTTTGTCCGACATTCTTGATTAGGAAAAACACAAACACAGGTTATCTTGTGGCACATTTCCTAATTCAGTGTCAGTACTCATTCCCAGGGCGATTGTGAAGAAGATCAGAGCATTTGCCGAACTAGCTGTGGCAGTTATTTGCGTGCTTTATATAATTATTGAAAGGTATATTTTTAGATGATGTTAAGGCATCGAGAAAGTGGCTCTGTAAAAATCGTGCTCCATGGGAAGAAGTGAAGGATCATTGGAATGCTACATATGTACATAGAAGTGATAGTAATAAATGAAGGCAACAACCTTTCTATCAAATCCTGGAAGATTGACCTATTGTCGGGTCTAATTTAGGACCACAATTGGTATGATTATATATCTAGCTTTAATCTTATCGTTGGTAAATTATGTTATTGGTTTAATATGAAAAATAGTTTCTTATGTTTTGGGTATATTTGCAGATTAATTTGGACTTTGAAAAACTTTACCCTGAATGCAGATTGACGATTGAAAAAAAATGGGAAGATTTTTTTAATACTTTGTATGAAATTAGAAATTTTAATATAAGACAGAAGGAAGCTTTAGATTTAAAACGTACTTATGAGAAAATTCTTCATCAAAGCGCGAAAGATCAAGATGAAAAACTTAATAATTTAAGGATACTATTACTCCCGTATTTGGTTGCTCCAACAAGCAGAGTCAAAACAAATAATGGCACTGTAAAGCCGTCGATTACCGATTGCGCTGAGGGTTTCATTGTGTGGACGAAGGTATGTATTTTTTCTAAATATATATAGATGAACTTATTTCTTTGTATACGGTGTGCGTAAAAAGCGATTTTATGCATTAAAACAATTTTTAAAATCGCTTTTATACTACCTGTAAAGAAATATGCCGTTTGAAACCTGTGCGAAAGATGATTGTATGATTGTAGCACTCTGTTCGCTTGGGCGATATAAACTCGTATAGTTGTGCTAAAATTAACACTTTCGCATTTGTATTGAAATACACTCATTTATTATTGCTGTAATAATTATTTATATTTGCTTTTTATTTAGACACATCAAAATATTCAAAATTCATTGGACAATCGTGCAAAGCGATACAAACTTTGGAAGGAACCTGTACAACCCTGCATAGTTTTAGTAGCAAAAGCATCTCATAAGATAGAACAGTCATATGTCAGTATTGATAATCATTTATGGAAATTTAACTCAGCAATCCGAGCTTTAGATTGCTTTATGAAATTACACATTGTATTCAATTTACATTATTCAAAAGATTGTGAACCTCTCTGTTATTTGCTGCAAAACTCATTATATGGCATTTCTACAGAATTCGATAAGAACATTCCAGTAACTAAAGCGTTAGTACGGGAAATAAACGTTAAATCAAAGAAGAAAAGCTTAGAAAAGTAACAAAAATAATTCGATTTAATATTGCTATACACATGTGTTGAAAAATATGATATGCTGCTAGTTTATGTTATTGTGCATGTTCGTAAAATTGTAGTGACTTGATTTGACAGCCTATATGCTTTGACAGGAATTATAAAATAAACGTTAAAGTTACATTAATTGTAAACTGTTATTAAATTACATTACGAATAACAACACGTAAAGAGCATTCATAAAATGAAATTTATGTTTCCCTTAGACTGTTTCGATTATATTTATAACCAATTTGATTTCTATTCATTTCTTTTATACGACATTTTCTGTTTGTTTGGGATATATAAGTATATTATAATGTTTCATTGTATAATTTGTTATTGTGCATGTCAAACATCAAAAACATTGATTGATCATTATAACAGTTTGCATGGTTATACTGAAGAGAGTCATTACGCTTGTTGTGAAAATTATTGCAATTAATTGTTTTCTTCAGAATCAGAATTCCTTAGACATTTACGCGACAATCATAGTGACCTTGAGAATGCTGATATAAAATATAAAGGTTCAAATGAACCGAAAAAAAATAAAAATTTTGTAAATAACACTGCTCAAATTAAGATGTATTCAGAATCACTAACATATGAATATATGTATACACTATTGAAATTTTACAGTATTGAGGCATTGCCAAGATCAATTGTAATTACTATTATAGAAGAGGTAATCGAAAATTTATTTAAGAAAAAAATGTTGCCAATACTAAAAGATCTTATAGTTTTGTTTATCAAGGACAAAAACGAAATTACTAATATTGATAAAATATTTTCAATGTTTAACAAGCTCTTCAATAACTTAAAGACGGAATATCAACATATTGAATATTTAAAAACTAAAGGTTATTATATACCACCTACTTATGATTTGATTGGCGAAGAGCGACAAACGAAACGTGATAAGAAAATTAAAAAAAATTATTATGATAATGTAAGCATTTATGGGCAATATATTGATATAAAGATGGTTTTAAAAACTTTTTTGGAATCACAGGATAATTTTCATGTTTTAATAGAAAACATGAAGGACATGGAGAATTCTACTTCTTCTAGGCTGTTAAAAAATATATACCAAGGCTCATTATGGCAAAATATAAAAAAACAATTGCCAAATAAACTTGTCATACCGTTAATTATGTACTACGACGACTTTGAATGCGGTAATCCCATTGGACCTCGTAAGAATATTAACAAAATCGGAGGTGTTTACTATATAATTCCGACTCTTCCACAGCATCTTCTCGCTCAACTATCATCAATTTTTGTAGCATATTTATTTTATACAACAGACCGTATGAAATTTGGCGTAAAAAAGCTGTTTTATACGTTGATTCAAGATTTGCAAACATTAGAAACAGATGGTCTAGAAATTAAGTTAGGCAATGAAACAATCAAAGCTTATTTTGTAATGGTTCTTTTTATTGGTGACAATCTTGGATTGCATAGTGGATTAGGATTTTTAGAATGTTTTACCTCGAATCACCCTTGTCGGTTTTGTAAAGCATCAAGACTAGATGTGCAAAGAAGCACCGAGATCGATCCTGTACTTAATACAAATAAGGAAAATTATGCCATAGATGTAAGCAAAAACGAACCAAGCGAAGCAGGTATTACTTCAGAATGTGTTTTTAATGCTTTAAAGTACTATCATGTAACTGAAAATATGAGCGCAGACATTATGCACGATTTATTAAATGGAGTATGCAGGTACGATATGGCATTGTTGTTTCTGGAATTAATAGAAGAAGAAAATATAAGTCTCGAAACAATAAATAATAGAATAATTAGTTTTGATTATTGCATGCACGAAAGTGATAGACCTCGTCCGATCTTGAATTCTCAATTAAAGACCAAAAATGTGTCTATGTATGCAGCGGAAATGTTGACACTAATTTTATATTTACCTTTAATAATAGGTGATATAATTTCGGAAGATTCAAAAAGTATGGAATGGTTTTTATTGATGGGAGAAATGATGGATATTTTATTATCAAAAAATGTTCAAATTGAATTGATAAATATCCTATCATCAACCATAAAAGAATATTTAGATTTGAGACTCGAACTCTTCCCGAATGAAACCTTAAAACCTAAGCACCACTATTTATTGCACTATCCTGATTTTTATTTTAAAGTAGGTCCGATTATAAATACGTGGTGTATGAGGTTTGAGGCGAAGCATAGAAGTCTGACTATGTACAGTAAAGTAACACAAAACCGTATAAATTTGCCATTGTCGTTAGCAATCAAACATCAATTTTACTTAGCCTCTATATTTTGTAATAATCTACAAAAAGAAATTATTTATGGGCCTAAAAAGAAAACAAAATTTAAAAATTTACCTCAGTTTTTAGAATTCCGAGGCAATTTATCAAAAATTATGTTAAATAGCTCAGTGGAATTATTAAAATGGGTAAAGTTACAAGGTTGGGAGTATAAGCCAGGTTTTTTTTTTATTGTATAAAAATGGTGGGATATTGCCTATATTTGCAGGAATCTTTCATATCTTGTATATCGAAGATACGAAAGATATTTTTTTTGTCTGTAAGCTTTGGTCTGCTCTCGGAGAGAGCAAGCATCTCCATGCATTCTTGATCGAATCGCAGGATGATTGGGTTATTTGTAATTCAAAGGAGCTGTTGAATTGCAGACCTTTGCAAAAAAATGTATCAGCTAATGATAGCGATTTTTATATCATGACATTTATGTAATTTTAATTTTTAATATACGAATTTCTAAAAAAATCTATGTTTACTTTTTCTTCTACCTCCTTCAGTTATTTCCTTCAGTTATCTAAACCGTTTAATTTATTTAATTTAAATAAATAAATACGCTTGAAGGCCGTTTAAAATTGCTAGTTATAAATATTCTTTATTAATAACTTTTAAACAAAATTTTTCTTGAATTAAGTAAGTATATATTTGTTTTCTGCAAGCGGATATGGACGAAACAGATTTTCTTCTTGATGCAAGAGGATTTCTATTAAGCCAAAATGCCAAATAGATTTTCTATTTGAATCAAGCAGATTCCTCTTGCTTCAAGTAACCTCTTCTCTCAGTGCGAACCCACGCATTTTCCAGGATGCGCCAGACACGACCCAGACATTCTAGACATTTATCTAACAAAAATCATCACGCTACCACAACTACCCTCGGAGCTAATGTACCTTATTACCGAGAAAACCAAACTGCGCAAGCTTTGGCAAAAAACTAGGAACCCTAAGCTTAAAACGGAACTAAACGCGATGATCAAAGAAGTAAGCGTCCTTGTTTCTGAGCACCGTAATAAAGAATTCAACGGTTTCATTGCCGAAGCCGAACAAAATCCCAAGAAAGCTTGGTCGGTCGTTAAAAAACTCTGAAACAAGAGGCTTTCTCTCCCTCCTCTAAAACAAGATAACAACTATTTCTCTCTCGACTCAGACAAAAGGCCGAGATTTTCGCAATCTCGCTTCAACACAAATGCTCTCCCATCCCGAGTCTGGATGACTTAATGGAGACCCACGCTAACATAACCAAGGCTGTAAACCAACACCTACTAGATAACCTCGAATTCGCACATACAACACCCCAAGAAATCAGCGCCATCGTACGCAATCTACAAAACCGAAAAGCTCCGGGCAAAGATGGTGTTACAAATAGCGTTCTAAAAATCCTCCCCAGAAAACATGTAGTTGCAATTTGCAACATCGCAAATGCTTCCATGCGACTGCAATATTTTCCAGCAGTTTGGAAGGAAGCTACCGTAATCTGCCTCCCGAAACAAGGAAAACCCCTTACATCCGCGTCCAGCTACAGACCAATCAACCTTTTACCGTCTCTCAGTAAAATCATTGAAAGCGTTCTTCTCACTCATCTGAACAAACATATAGACGAAAACAATATTCTGCCAGACGTTCAACACGGCTTCAGAGCTAGGCACTCTTCCGCACATCAACGCATGAGAGTTTCCGAACACATCGCAGACAGCCTCAATAAAAGACACTACACAGCCATGGCCCGACGTACAACAAGCCTTCGACAAGGTCTGGCACGACGGCCTCATCCACAAACTGATAGAGCTTAAATTTCCACATTACCTCATAGGTACAATCAAATCATTCCTCTCCGAACGATCACTAAGGGTTAGAGTAGGAAACTCCCTGTCTAGCAGTAAACTCATCACTGCCGGTGTCCCACAAGGGTCTAAACTGTCTCCCACACTCTTCAACGTATTCGGCTATGACATACCTCAAAATAAAGGTATTATCACTGCAATTTACGCAGATGGCATAGCCGTCATGCGCACAACAAAACAACTCTCTTTTTGCACAACCCTGCTAAACAAACATATTTCCAAACTCAATGACTGGTACACTCACTGGAGATTATCCATAAATGAGACGAAATCAGTTGCTATCCTCTTCTCAAAAAGAAATAAAATCCCACACACGGGCATCAAAATAAAAAGTCACACCCTCAAATGGAGCAACTCTGCTAAATATCTAGGAGTCACTCTAAACCGCAAACTCTCTTGGGCCAAACACATCAAACTCACCCGAGCCAAAGCCTTCGGTGCTTTCATCCAACTTAAGCCCTTCTTTAGTAATAAAGCAGTTTCCCACAAAATCAAACTCCGAGCTTTCTCAGCTATCATCAGGAGTATCCAAACCTACGCCATACCCATTTGGGGAGCGGCTGGTAAATCTCGCTTAAAACCCATCGAAGGCTCCTTCTTTAAGATGCTCAGGTCCATCCTCGACATCCCCTGGTTCATTAGGAACAAACAGATCCTGAAATAAATTTCATTTACCATCCCTTCTCAAGCTGCCCCCGTTTTCGCAGCCAAACTCCGCGAATCTATGAAAAATCACCGTAACCCTACCATCGTAGCAACCGCATCGTACTCATCAAAGTCATTTGACTGGGTAAAACGCCCCTGCTCTATTTTAGAGCCTCCCACCGCTTAATAGCCTTTTCCCGACCCCCCGTGACACTTTCCCCAATACAGCCGCACTCCCCACCTACTTATTTTCCACAACGTGCGCACACTGACACAACCACAGATACACACAAATTCCTCACCTCTCTTCATTCTAACTCTCACTTCCTTTCTTCTTCTGGGCGTATAACCTTCGGGTTGGTCCCCTGAGGAGGTGTATTTAGTCGGTAGGCATCACTTCACTGTGATAAATCCGACACTACCTTCACTTCCATCTCAAAGGTGTCTTTTGAAGATTTCCACCTCCTCACCCCCTTCAAAAAGGGGGGGGGGGGCGAGCATCAGTCGTCTCCCGGTTTCGGCCCGGTCGAGACCTACTCCAGGTGACTCTACAACTTCGAGACGCCACCACGGATCTACCGACAACAGCGGGACGACAGCAGCGAAGAACACTGGGCTCTCTCCAAGGTCCGCGCTTCGGGACTATAGGTCCGGCGCTCTCCCGCGCACTCGCCAGTTCGTCTCGCGCAGTCGAGCAAGACGGTCGACCGGCGAAGCCTCGGCTCCTGGACGTTCCGACCCTACTCGCACTAACCCGAGCTATCCCTACGCGGACGAGTGTTGAATTATCTCCCGGTTGACTTGTCCTGGGAGATATATTAGGGGGCACTCGGATCCCGCTTCGGTCGTGTCTGCGGACTGGAGCGCAAGGTCATCGTCATCGTCATCCTTTTCTTCGTCTTCTTTTCACGACAACATTTCTCTGTTCTCGCCACGTCTCGACAAGCAGCGCTTCCCTGCTAAAAATAGTCTATTAAAATCCATAAGATTCTCTATCGAATTGAATGGTAAGTCTTAATCGCCTTATTCGCATTAAAACTCAATTAAATTCCATTAAATTAATTAAAGTCTATTAAATTCTATAGAAAAATCTATCAATTTTAATTGCTGTTTTTTTATCTATCCATTTTAATTGTAATTTTCCTCATTGACTCTAAATGATTGAATGGAATTTAATTGAGTTTTATTGGGAAAACGCAATTAAGGCTTGCCATTCAACTTTATCGACTTTTATCGATTTCAAAGGAATTGTTTTAGCAGGGTTGTCTCTAACGCTCTCTGACTATCACAATTTTACCAATCTGCCCTTTTCAGGGCAACTAAATATAAACGTAGGACTTACTCATGTTGGTCCGCCTTATTGTTCAAGGTCGGCTGATAAAGAGAGCATCTTTCGATCTCTCGGCGTACCCGCATTGTAACACAAAATTATAATAAAACCGTATATGAATAAACGCAATAGTCTAGTACTTATGAACAGTCCTACCAATATAACGTTTATTATTATAAAGAAAACAATAGTAACTCTAAATATTTTGTTTTGGTGATCCTAACATGTTACAAAAGATATTGCAGGATTTATGTTGTTCTGAAGAATCTTCTTGAAATTGAATAAGAATAACTAAATATGTTGTTATGGAACCAATTATCTAAAAATAAAATCAATATTTATAATTTATATTCATTAATAATTGTTGAAGAGTCAAAAGCACGTGAGGATTTCTTTTTGATTTTTGCTATTGCTATTATATGCACATGAGACAATAAACTATTTAAAAACAAATTTAACTTACGGAATGCAGTAGAGTACAATCCAAAGAAAACATATCCATGGCCGTAAATTGAATATTTTTATGCAGCAAATGTGATGAAAAATTACTAAGCTGTAAAGCATTGATAATTATATTAATTTGATAACTGATAAAATTGCATATTGGTTTGAAATCATGTAACCTGTTTAATAACTTCCGAATTAGTTGAATGTCGCAATATTTGGTGAACAATATCTCCTGTCTTTTTAATCTAAAAAAATTGTATCAATTCATTTATAATACGGCTCATTTCATACCCAAATACTAAAAGTGATTTTTTCAATTACACGTATCACTATAATAGATAACGCAAAATATAAATAGCTAAAGAAATGGTCGATTTTCACATATGTTTTCGGGGAATATCCATATATAAGAATCAATGATAAATTTCCAATTATTTGTATAACATGTACAGTAATATATTCCTGTGGAACGTTTTTTAAATGGCGCAACGTGATAAGTCAGTTTTTCTGAATCATTAATAACTCTGATTGGGTCATTTCAAAAACGTTCCACGTGAATATGTTACTGTCGAGTATACTATTGGGATTTGACACCGGGGCGGAGACCATAGCTATAGATAACCAACATGGCGCCGCCTGGCCAGAGATTAACACAGAGTCAAATGAAGCAGAGTTCGTTTTCTGACAAAAAAATAATTTCTATGCCAAGTATTTGCGAATAATAGTAAGGTATCGACAAATAGTAATATTATACGTTGTATTCATCGCGCGTAAAGCGGGCCCAGGCGAAAAAGGTCTAAATATGTACTTAAACGCCAGAGGATAACCTCACTTTTTTCGTAAAAAATACCTTGCTTGCAAAAAAATCACAATTTTTTACGAAATCCAACGATCTTTCTTTAATTATACTCCGTTGGTGATGTTTAAAACAATTTTTTATACAAACAGATCTTTTTTTTTGGATTGCCGAAACTTCTGCTTGTTTACATACAAACTAAGATTTCAATTCTTGTTTTCTCTGGGCTCCCACAATTTCCCACTGCACAAAAATTGTTAACAGTAATTATTAGAACTTTTTCTACATTGTGTAAACTTTCTGACGTCCACTGCACTTATATTATTAATAAAAATGACAATTTTATCTTAAATTCCTATGCTAAGCAATGCTTTCGCCTGGCCACGTTTACTTCCACTACTCGCCACGAGAGGTTGGGGCAAGTGTGTCAAATCCCAATAGGCGACTATTATGTACACTCGGCGGTAAGGTATTCTGTTAGAACGTTTTGAACCGAATGGCAACGTCGCCAACTTTTTGACGGGTTTTGACGGTTTTTGACGGTTCTGACGATTTTAGATTTGTAGAGGTTATATGGGCCGGTACCGTCAAAAATCATGCGACGTTGCCATTTGGTTCAAAATGTTCTAACAGAATACCTTACCGCCGAGTGTACAAGCGCTGGCAATGTATTCTCGCAAAACATGCTCAAAATAGTTTTTAATGGTAAGTTTTTGTAATTATACACAGAAAGAATTTTACAATAAAAATTACTGGAAATTATGGATCAAAATTACTGTGCTAGCACAGTAACGCTCGGACGCCGCGCCATCTGAAGCATTTTTACTGGATCGGCACAGTAAAATTATCGGTACTTTGTTATTTTTCTCCATAGCCTCTATATTATAATATTTTGTTATATACTTGTGCGTGATGCATTCTCAACGTCATATTATTGATAAATAAAGGATTATTCATAAATGACAGACTTTAAACCAAGAAATTCGTTGGATTCAACGAGCGTACATCGGGGTTAGATTTGGAGGTTATGAAAACAGATGACGCACATGGATGCGCATGAATTCCTGTGCAGCACGGTAAAAATGTTCGCCATCAAAAAATTTACAGTGCTGGTTCAGTAAAATTTACGGGGAGCAAGATAAATAATATCTTAATTCAGATAAAAACTTCCGGAAAGACACGGCGCCACGATTACCGTGCTATTCCGGTAATTTTTACTGGAAGATTCTTTCCGTGTAGCTGGAATAATGATTGTAAGCATTTCAAAGAACATTCCACGGGAATACAGTACCTTCGAGTGTTTATCTAATGTATTATACGTCATATTCATTAAATAGTTGTTCTTTGAGTTACCTCATTTACGGCCATAGTAATGTATTGTGTTAAAATAAAAAGGGAAAATGTATCCAGCGTCAACCAGCTTATAGACCAAACGTGGTGCATAGAAGTAATTATACTTTTTCCGAATATTGATGGTTTAATAAAAAAGTATGTATTCAGTATTATAGAGAAAAAAAGTTTTACTATGCAAACTAGTATTGATAAGGAATAAAATTTAGAGATATCGTTGGAGATCTCGTATATGCTTAAGCAAGATTCTTGCAAAATAATTATTTCATTGATTTCAGGTAAATAATGATCACGCAATATTGGTCTTTGAAACTGATATAGTAATGTTTTTGAAAAAGGTTTGTCAACGTATTTTCTCAATTGATTGTTAAATGCTTTAGCTGCACCATATATAAATATTATAATAATTACATACTGAATTACTAAGCTGTTTATGATAAAATTTGGTATATAAGTTAGAATAGCCGTTATAAATGTGCAGTTGCTAAATGATCCAATAATAATCACTCCTAACCATATGATTAAGTCAAATAATAAAACTAACATGTGATGCATTATCATATGCTGTTTTTTGTATTTTAAATAAAATTTTTCTAAAACTAAATCAACCGAGTATAACTTGTTACCGATTCTGACAGCTAACGTTTGACTTATTATGCATTTCAATAATAATACAACAGATACAGCATATATTATAAAATTTCCGAACACGTCAATAAATTCACTCATTTTCGTTTGATCGATCAACTTTTCTCGAATATAAAACACCTTATATATTCCAGCAATAACTAAAAAGCAAATTAAAAAACCGTTGTATATTATACCCTGATACGAGTATGCAAACATTTTTCTATTTTTGATATTATTTTTTGTGCAATCGGACATAGACATTGTGGCCAATCCAAAAACTTTAAAAATATCAAATAAATACTTAGTTTTTTTCATCATTGTTAAATTAATTTATGCATTTAAAGGTTTATTTAACGATTATTCAAGAAACATGCAATCGACTAACACGTAATACTGCTCACAATGACCTTAATAACAGAATCAGATAAGATAGTATAGTCAATTGTGTTAATGGAAATTTTTATGATTGATGTCATAAAGTAAGTTAATAAAATGAAGGTAAGTTATATAATTGGTCAATTTCAAAATTAAAAACGTAACACCATGACAGTTTTATTGTCGAAAGTAAAAACATGCAACAAAGGACTAAAGAGTCGTAGATTATTCTCGCGAGTGGGTTTCCTGTCCGAACAGAGCTACACCTGCCAAAATAATCGACCAGAAACTTGTAACACATATACCTATAAAACTTTATTCGAGACTTTTAAAACTGATTTTACTACATTCATTAGCGTATATTGAGAAAAATATAGAAAAGCTTCTGTAAGCTGTAAACATTTGACAATTTCTTTCAGGACTTCATAACTTTTTAGAGGAAAAATTATAATTGTAATACTGAGATACAGATGAGTTATGATGGACACATAACTTATAGTTGCCAACATTTTACCTTGTAAAAGGTCTTTTTGGAACTGATTTCATAACCTTTTAATTAAATAAACTTATAAAGAAATGTTTTTGACACAAACAATTTCTCAAGACGCAGTTACTCAGTATTGTCGCTTTTTACGAAGACTAGCACAATTCTGATTTCTAATAAAGACTAGCACAACTCAAATTTTTGCTCCTCTTTTTTTTAGTAAATTCATTTTTCGTAAAGAGAACGGTTGCGTTGGTTTTTATTGAAAATCTAAGTTGGTTAAAATTAAATGTTAGTTAAAATCTAATGTTAGTCTTCGTAAGAAGCGGCGATGTTATATAAGCAAATATTGATGTTGTATATCGGCCAAGCAGCAGCAGCAGCGTAGTAGGCTAGGACATTTTGTCGGGTGTTACGGGTATGCTATGCTTCAAACTCGTTGGTATTTTGTCGCTACCGATCTCCGGGGCCATGTCGGTTCGTTGACGTCCATCTCCCCCTCGCTTAGTCGATCGCATTCCGACTCTAACTTGTTTTTGAGCTCTGATTGTCTGACGCACTATTCGACAGCTGCTGCAGCTTTTGCTCAAGCACAGGCTTCTCTATCGACTTGACCTTGAGCTGGAATATGTATTGCTTTCTGGCAGTTAGAGTCGTGGAGCGTCTCCGGCGTACGTCCTTTCGGCGCTCGCCAGCTGCGGGGAACTCTGCTGTACTCACGATATGTGAGTACTTATCCAGTTCAAGGAGTCGACCATAATTGAGGTAGCGTAACAGTCACTCTCGTGCAGAGGTTGAAACATCTGTAACGAAAGAAGAAAGGTCTTGTCGTACATTTTACTTTGAAGCCTAGGAATAATTAAACGTATGAAATCTTGGAGTTAGACGTAGAAAGAACGTATGAAATCTGGTTGCCGTTGACAAGCCTCTGGTACATGAGTTGAACGACCAGACCAAGGAGGCCGTCCTTGCAACCGACGAGTTCATCGTCGAGGACAAGTAGAGAGAGCTCGTGGTTGAAGACGAGCTTAGAGTTCCCGCCAATCATACTATCTGATGGTGCGATTTGTCAATGTTTAGTCCATTGTGTGAGCTGGGAGCCCTGCACCGGTCCCTGATGCAGCGCGAAACTTGGCAAAGTTGAAGTCAAGCTTAGACTATCCGTAGATCACGCACGTTGTCGACTTGCTCTCTATGTGTCGCAGTCCAGCAAGTTACAGTTAGCAGTCCATCGATGTGAGCCAGGAGTCCCAATTACGCTGCTTTGTTTATTACTTCCTTGGTACCCAGCACTAATGATTTTCTTGGAAATCATCGGCTCCTCGTTGACGTCTACCTCTGCACAGCTCTGCCTACACAATAGTCAATTACGCACTGGCGCACATGCACGCATATAATGACCTCGTAGTTCTTAATGCACATTTTTTTTCCTATTGTGAGAAACGTTGACACTAAAACTTGAGCTGCTAAACGATCTGCACTTTCAGTAACACTGCCGTTTGCCTGGTACGTTTCCGAGGAAAGGCTAAGTGCACCTACGGGAGAGTTTTAGAAAACTATAGTTGGGCTGAACCACAAGGGGCTCCATCGAGAGAGCTTGATTGACGAGTATGGAGGATCATAAGTACCTATACGCAGAGTGTGTAGGACGTAGCTACGAAGAGCCTTTGATAGTCATATGGCTGTGACTAACTCAAAGATACACTTCATCTATTCCGTGTGCTCGGTTGTTGCGTATACGAACGATATATTATTTCTATACTGCAACACAGCGATCCAATTCGTCAGGTTGTACTTCGATAAAGCAGGCACAAGCAGCGCTCCATCTGCTCCGTGCGCTTGGCGGACACCTCTTTCTCGCTCTCTCTTGATCTTTTAGGCGAGCTTTTAAGTATAATATGCAGCACTCTGTTTCCATGCTCTCGACTCTCTGCAGCGGATAGTTCTCTTGGGGTCTTTTATTTAATAATGACTTTCCGTATAAATGTAAATAAATAGTTAGTTTGTATATATACATTTATATTAACTTCTAACCTCCCATGCATAACCAACAATCTCAGTATTGTTGAAACTGACTGAGCCTAAAAAAAAACAGAATCGGGGAGGCAAAAAATTAAAGAAAAATCACAAATTAATTTTCAATCTTAATCTTAATCTTAATTAATTTGCTGAAGGAGCAATTTTTTCAGCAAAAAGCTACGGTAATTAGAAAGATCTAATCAAAAACTTAGATCAAAGATAGAATACTCATACACGAGCATTATTATCGGATAAAACAATATAATAGAAATATTCGTAAAACGCGTATAGGTTATCTAGCAATTTCAAAATATAATAGGGTCGCGGTGCTCCCGACAGCACAGTGTATAAAACTTATACTTGCCATCGGGGCGCTACCGCGCCCCTTGATATACTTATGATACAAACTTGGATACTAATGGTCACTCAATAATGAATAAAATTTACTCTTATGCTGTTTTTTTACGCAAACCCCTGCACTTTAATATGTCATATGAAGTAGACTTACGGCCCAATTGATAGTGGCTCCGTTTCTAGAAACTAGACTCTCTATCCTCTATTGGGGAAAAGGGGAAAACGGTGGGTTAAGCTTCTCGATACTCAGGTATACCTATCGTACTCGGTAGCCTTGGACGACGGGGAAGTCTCCTATAATAAACACGAATATACAGGGCGTGCTTGCAGCTGCAACGCAGTCTGAAACCTGCATCGTCCTGCAGTAACCAGTATTCGCAGAAGCAGCTTCATACTTTTCGGCTTTTATCTCGAAGCTTTAATCCACAGAGATATAAGATTGTATAGATTTTGGTACGTTTTGGTGTCGACGAATGTCTTCAGCTAATACCATGGCCAAGGGACAAGGTAAACTCACTCATCTCGTTAATCGCCAAAAGTGTCTTTATACTCGGAGTCACAGGAATAGCCGCACGAGGCTGACATTTCGTACACTCGAGGAGGGCAACGAACCCATGATGAAAATGCTGCTCAAGAAAGGCGGTCTGCAGATAAACGCTCGATTAGCGCATCAGGGGAAACTCTACTTCACGTCGCCGCCCGCATCTGTGGCCGCTGCACCACTGTCGTTCGGCGCCTAGTTCGAGCCGCAGTATAGACAAGGCAAATCTTTGACGGCGCACCGCCCACGGCGTCGACGCGTCGACAGTCAGTTTTGAAGTTCGCAGAATAAGCCTTGTAAATTACGTCTGAAAAACTGCTTACATGTGTTTGTGCAAACATGCGTTGATTATATAATTGAAAAACCTTCTGACTCAGAAAAAAATGACGATTTTTTTAAATACAATAGTCCTGAATAGCATAAATCTTCCTAAAAAAACCTTTTACAAGGTAAAAATGCAGGCAAGTATACTAATTGTCTCTATATACTCCCACAGTTAATTTTCTAGAAAATTCAAGTCTATATTTTTTATGTACTGATTTATTTTTATTCCAATAATTATGGAATTTGACAATGAAATCTAATATAATAAATAAGCTCGTTTTAGTTTGCGATCTCAGGTAACGAAATTAGTGAAATCTAATTTCTAATTTTACATTGTCAAGTATACTATTATTGTTTATGATGATGATAATATCAAATTTCAGTTAAAGAAAGTTGTGAAATCTGTTGATACATTGTCAAGTATTTTGTTTTTGATTTTGCTTAGAAAAATGAATGCTAACTTCAACTGATAATTATACCTTCAAGGTCATTTCGATTTCATAGATTGTTATTTTTATAAATACTTGGCGGACCCCTCGTCTTGCAGTTTACGATGTATGTTTGTATGTTAAAGCCAAGCTTTCTTGAGAAACAGCAGTCTATTCGTGGCATAATTAAAAGTATGACTTATAATTTATTCAAGAATTCCAAGCTTGAATTTTATTTAACAAAATAACTAAGCCTTTAAAAACGTTTTCGTAATCATTTACCATTCTCGTTACCTATGATTTTGTCAATTATAAATTTAGTATAAATTAAAAAATTTCTCAACCATTATATAATAATTGTAATTTTCAATAATATTTTTATGAGAGCAGGGTTAATTTTCGGTGATTAAAATCGTCGGTAATTTTGATGTAAGTTCACGACTTGAAAAAAAATAGTATTGTCATCGAGATAAAACTTGAAAAGCACAAGTGGTTGTAATGTTAATTATAGTACCATGTAAAAATTAACATGTCAATTGTTTCACCGATAAACTGCAAGACGAACTGCATGCACAATGATTACTGCACTCCCCTTCGACGTTTTTCCAATTATCAATGTTGTGATCAAAAACTTCTTGCAATGTTTGTATATCCGTTGGGTCAGGTAGAGAAAGTGACAAAATGTAATTTGAAGTTGTTATAGAATTCCTTTCATCACAATTCGGACACCTTGTTACAACATTAATTTCGTGTTTGAGAACACTCTGCAAAAAGATAGATGCATTACAAAGATGTAAAAGAAATTCAGCAGCATCTTCCTGCTCACAAGCGGAATATTGTTCGTTTGCATATTCTCTTAAAGCTTTAATATTAACAGGAGTTTTTGCTATATATTGATTAAAACAATGTTTTAAAAGGTCAAAACCTTTGCCTTCTAATAGAATCCTCCTAACAGATATACAGTGAAACAAACTCTGTATACAAGCGTTGGCATAACAAGATACATTATCCTCATTGGGGAAACCATGAATAACCCAATTACTGTCAGATATAATATTTAATTTACTACTATTAGCCTGTATGTCTAACATGTGTTTTGATACTGTCCACCGTATATCTTGAACTGCACTGGGTCTACTAAACATGCAATCGTTTGGAATAACTAACGTTTGAAGATCGGGACGATATTTTTGTCTTAATCTATTATATTGCAGGATCGCAGATGAATCAGCTTTAACATTTGTCGGATCAAAATTGATTGAAGTTTGCCCAGAACAAAATATAGAATTACCTGCTTCTACAATAGCATTTTCTAAACTTAAGCCTTGACTTTTATGAATAGTTATTCCGTAACTATTGCAAATCGGAAATTGTTGACGTATTATAAATACTTTGTCCATGATGACAAATTTATATTCTAGTTTAGGTATTGAATGTACTGTACCATCTTTTAATTTTATACAGACACTGATGATTTCATCTCCCTTATCTTTAGCAACAGAAATTACAGAACCTATAGTGCCATTTACTAATCCAATGGAGACATCAATATTCCTCCTAATCATAACTTTTGAATTTATTTTTATTTTAATCACACGCTCAATACCACAAGCATTATCTTTGTCCTCATCTAACATTTTTAAAACTTTCTTTTGCAAATTTTTCGGACATTTGAAAGAATCATTAGCTATAAGATTTATATCTTCAGAATCAATTCTACGCAGCATAGCATCATTTAGAATATCGCACATATTCCTCGTTGGTAACAAACATACAGTATCAGTAGGTAATTTTTCATACACCGCACATAATTCTTGCATTATTTCAAGACTATTTGTACTTGAAAATTGTAATTTTCGCTGTTGCAGAACAGTGATATCAGCATCAGTCAGAAATCCTAATCTTAGTCTACTGAGTATTTCGTTATATTGATTATCATTTTTTTGTCTCATGTTAATTGTCAGCTCATCGTACTCGAATAATGTCCACAAATTAAATGAATTTATAGCTCCGATGTATTTTTCAATTTCTTTTTTCGTTACTTCAATAAAAGCAAAGTTTTCACGAACAGGTGGAAGTTGAAGTAAATCACCAAATACAACAATATGTATTTTTCCAAACCAAGCATCATCACATTCAGAAGTATTAAAGATTTCAGTAAGACGTAAATGAATATACATTAATGCAATATTAGATACCATGGATATTTCATCAATAATAATCAAGTCAACATTTTTTAAACTTTGCCGTACTTGTTTTAAAGCTGCAGGTGACAGTTCTTTGTATTTGGCTGTACACCCATGCTCCACTGGTAAATGCAAAAGCCTATGAATAGTTAAACCGGAAACATTGTAAGCTGCTATCCCAGTAGGCGCAGTAACAGCTGTTTCTTTCTTACGTATACTTCTATTCCATGCAACAATAGTTTCGATTAAGAAACTTTTTCCAGTACCACCTGGGCCACTTATAAAAATCCTCAAAATTTTGTCATTAGACTGTAAGACAGAAGTAATTTTTTTAAAAATATTTGCTTGATCTACATTGAACCTTGAAATAGAATCCTCTATATCTGCTTCGTTCATAACGACTTTTTCAGCCAAATCTTTAAAATCTTTTATGGCATTCTCTATCTCAACTGGAACACAGCCTTCAGGCAAATTATCTGGATTAGATTTATTTTCTTGCGTTTCCAGTAATTTATTTTGAATAATTTCATTCATTTTTTCCATAGCTTCTCGTATTGTTCCACATTTATCATGATACTTCATTGCATCCATTAATTCGCATTGTCTTTTTTGAAATGCCATTTGAAAAGTATCTTCACCATTTTTCAATTCATCGGTATGCCTCCAAGGTTGAAATAGTAGTAGCAGTGAATAATAATAATTTTCTGGTTGATTCATTGGATTATATTTCCAGTGATTGATAAGATAAGGCTTTTTCCGCTTTTTACAAAATAAATCGCCTGGCATCTCGTAATATTCTGCCTTATATACTGGTTTCTTTTTTATTATATCAAACCACTTTGCAAAGCCGTACAAACACAATGAATGTAATTCCTGAGGTCGGTTTGGATAATGGCTGTCAATTAATGAATCGTAAAATATATCTGTTGAGTCTGGTGGTAGTTTTTTTATTTCTTTAAATGGTTTAAGTTTTCTATTTCTTATCATTCTAACGTCTAACTATCTAATTAAAGTATCAGAATCTGTAGCATGAAGAGGATGCCCTAACAATGTGTCAGCTGCTTCGATTGCTCCGCACTCCCTGTGATTTAAGGCTCGCATAGAAAAAGACCAAAGCCGACTGCGCAAAGATTTATTGGATTGAATATCGGAAAAATCTACAGTACTTTTTGCTCCTTTAGTTCCATAAGAGGATACATATATTGTTAACAGGTAAGAAGACTCGCAAATAAATTGCGCGTCATTGTTACCTTCCCAAATTACCAACAAAGCAGGCATATAATCATTAATGCATTGTTCATCTGGGCCTCGTGGTAAATCATAGAATCTGCTTTTATTTCTTAATTTTCGTTTGTTCGCAATAGCTACAGAAACATCTCTTAAAACTAATTTTGGCGTTATTGGACGGGGAAATCCAAAACGACAAGCGCTCTTGAAACCTGTTTTAGTTTTTTTCTTACGCATACAATAGTTGTTATGCGTATGACGTTGATAAGCCATAACACGTCTATGAAGTTCCGGTGAAACATGTTTATTAGGTATTCGACATGTAATATTTTGTAAAATAAATTTTTGGATTTCTTTATTAGGTGCTTTACCGTAAACAGGTGCATCATGAATCCAAAATAAACAATGATAATGTGGCAATTCTCTGCCCTGGTATTCGCAAGCATAATAATAATGAGCTACTTTTCCTATTGGATGAGCCGAAGAAAGTATATAAGCTAGCATTGCTTGGAATCTGTTCCGAATGTACCTTGAAGCAGACACAGGATCAGCAGCTATGAGTTCACTAATAGATCTTTTATCGTTTTCTCAACCGTTAGCTTCGCGTATGTATTCAGCTAATGCAGACCACATCCACTCACCAGGGCTTAAAGTAATAAAAAACGTAGCTGGCCCATACTCATTCATCATGCATTCTAAGTCATTTCTAACCTGTTTCCAATATGCTTCAGTACCTCGTAAACGAGAAAAAATAGTTTCTAAATTGGACTCTAATTGATCTTGTTCTAATCTTTCTGTAAGTTCCTTAACAGTATATTTATAACGCGGATTAACAACATTCAATTTATGGAATATTCCAGCGCTAATTTGTCTTATATTATTATTAAATAACAAATAAAATAGGTACTGAATATTTTATCGAAACTGTGGGTGTTTAGATGTCAATCTAGATCTTATGTAATCATAATCTCTCAAATTTACAGATCTATTTTCATTTTGCCCATACATTCCATAAGGATACAAGTCTGGAAAACATTTTAAATCTAAATCGTCAGCACGGGCATCCATAGCAGTAGCATATATCTGGAGCATCTGATATAATTTTGAATCAGTTTCATTAATTTTTTTGGCATGTAATGGATAAATCGAATACTGTTCATAATATGGATCTGACTGAGATTTCTGTGTTAGTAATGCAGCTATTTGCGGCTTTTCATGTATGTTTGTTTCCGCATCAATTTTGTCAACATTTTGATTAGATACTTTATTTTCAGTGTGGTGTTCATACTCATTATTTTTTGTATTATCATTGTAATTATCTGTAGCCAAATCTTCATACTGCAAATTGAGATTTCCAAGAATGTCTTTAATTTGTTCAGGACAAGACGGTATCTGTATATTAAAATATAAAGGATTCCAACGTTTCAACCAATGCAAAGCATGCCATATTTTCTTAACATCAACATAATCTTCCCAAATAATTTTCCCCTTTGTCGGATTGCCTCGTATTAAAATAAACATTTCATGATTAATATTTAGAGGATCAGTATCTGGACAAATTTTTTTCAAAGTTTCCTCTAAAGGTAACGGTAAATGAAAAGTTCTACCTGTGACTTTATCAATTTTGCAATAATTAGGTAAATTTTTCTTCATCACTGTACCCATCTTCACAATTGTTTGGAAAGCTTTGGCTCGTTGTATTAACATTCTTTCATATGTATTTAAAATTTTAATTTCATCAGGGACTTCTTTAACATAAAGTTCATTTAAAACACATGTAGATGGTAATATATATTTTTTTTAATTTACCACTGCAGCATTTACAAATCAACCCATTACTAAAATTTGGAGAATCGTATAATTCTTTTAATCTTTTCCAGTAATTTTGTTTTTCAGGAATATGTATATCGAGTAATTCTTCCAGCAAATTCGTTTTAACCAAGTATTTATCAACAGATTCCATACTGCGCTCACAACAAAGTCTTTCGCAAGAAACACAAGGAATCTTAGGTGGATCCATATCTATTTTTGTGTACTCTTTTATTCCCTGGCTGTATTTGTTTTTTATTTAAGTTTCATTTAAGCAAATTTCAATGTTAGTGCTATTAATAAATATTGCTGCTTGTTCAGCATTTAATGCAATAATTTTCAATGCCTCGATATCAATATTATTCAAAGCACTTTCAATTTTTTCAATTTGTTTATAAATATCAATAATTTTGTATAAGAATCGTTTGATGGTGCGGAGTTTTGGATAATGGATAGATAAAATGTTCAATTTTAAAAATTTTGATGTGCATAACAAAGGTTTGCTGTAACAAATAATCGGATGCCCTTGTTTCCCTGAATTATGAGAACAATTATCAATTTTTTTCAGAAAATTGTAAGCATTTATATATGTAACTTCAATTAAATCTTTAAATAAATTGTTGACTTCATTCAGTACATCCGGATCAACTTTTTTACAATAATCATTACATTGCCAAATTTTACTTTTAGTATTTGATTCAATCGTTGGTAGAATATTCATTGTTTGTCCTTGTTCGTTCAAAATAATATGTGTTTGCAGTTCATTAATTTTTCCATTTGTGAAATTGTATGTTGATTCGCCAAAATATCCTTCCGAAGAAGAAGTATGTTTAGGTAAACCACATAAAGCAGTAAGTGCGTAAGAACAGTTATCGTTATCGTCATCTATAGATTCACCACCTAATCTAGTTAAGGAAACTTCTATTTTTTCCTTAAGATTTAGCAAATCTCTTTTCACTTTTGAAATATGATTATCACGAACATAAAAAGCAGACGTGACCAATTTATCAGCTTCTATCCTACGATCTGTTAATGATGGATTATCTAATTGTTTCATGACATTTTGTATATATTTTTCTTTTGTTTGAATCAACTTGTTATTAGATAGTTTTATATTGATAGAGTTGTACTTTTTTTTTATGTTCTTGGCTAATTTAATTTTTTGCTTAGCAACGTTCTGTTTTAATTTTATTTCTTTTCTTCTTTCTCGCATTTTAACTAAAATTTTTTCAGTGTTTAAAGAATAATATTTTTTATTACTCGCCAATCGTTTTTCCCTATTTAACCGATAACGTAGTCTTTGCTTTTCTAATATTTTTTCTCGATTTGCTTCGTAATATTTGGGTTTTTGTAATTCCCTATTTAACCTATAACGTAGTCTTCGCTTTTCTAAAATTTTTTCTCGATTTGCTGCGTAATAATTGCGTTTTTTTAATGTTTTCTCAGCTCTATCAATATCAAATTGACGAAGAAGTTGTGAAACATTATTTTTATCTAAATTACATGTTTGTGCACAGGGATAAGTTTTTATGAAAGATGACGTAGTTTGATGAATCGTAAATGCCTTCGAAGTCTCAACAGATGAGTTATCTGAAGACTTAGTTTGAGAACATATGTTATTAACATTATATCCCTTATTCTGTAACTGATTATCATTTTTGGTTTCTAATCTTTTTAACTTATTAGTTGATTTTCTCTTTTCTTTGATTTTATCTTTGTTTGATTCATAGTATAGTTTCCGTTTTTTTAATATTTCTTCTTTTTTGTTTTCATAATATTTTCTTTTCTTGTAAAGTACTGTATCTTTACATGTAGTTTCTTGAATAACGAGTGGTTTATCATGGACATCAGGTTCTGAAGTTATTATTTTATGTGAAATCGACGGTGTACTAGATGATTCAGTAATACTATTGCAAGACTTACCAGAATCCAGCAATATATTCAGTTTATTTATGTTTAATAAAGTAGGGTCATTCAAAAATGAATTGTATCTTACGGAAATATTTTTTTCATGCTTTAATGCTTTTGGTAAATTTTTAAAATCTTGCGCAGTTGTGTGTACACTAGAGCATGTAGTAGCTCTAAGTTCGTAATTTTCCGGATTTTGTGGATGGTTAGGCACGAGGTCGTAACATTTATTTCTCGTATTGCTATAAATATCTGTGCGTCCAGAGCGGACGCGTGGGTGCCTATCACCACTACACGGCGCGTCCTCAGGTTGCGGATAGAGGAACGGCCCCTGAGAAAGAGGTTAGCTGCGAATAAATCGAATAAGCAGCCGCGGACAGCCGATAGGCCCAGGCGTGGGTGTGATGAGCCCATACTGGCGATCGAACGCATTCATCTAGAAACACTACGCAAGCACCACAACAACGAACACTCAACAATATTTCTTATTTCACTTTCTCTTCCTACCTAACTATGTCTATAATCTATCTCTTTTAGCACACATTACAAAAATCCTGCTGTCGTGGAGAATGCGGGAGCGATGACAACTGCCCCGAAAGGGGATGTGTAGAATGATTCGCCACCTGGTCTTACACGGCAACGAAGCCAGCGTAGGCGCGCTGCCTTGCAGGGGGGCGTTAGGATACGAGCGTGATTCCGTAGTGTGTCCGACGATGAGCTGACTCCGTCCTTATCAAAGTCGGAAAGCTCTCATACTTAGTTCTAGAGAGGTATGGGAGTTATCACCTCTAGAACGGATGATTCACCTGCGATCGGAAACAGGATCCAAAACGCGTGGGTTTCACTTACTATCATGGCTCAAAAAAACCAAAACCAAACCAAAATCAATAGGGACTTAAAGGTAGGAACGTGGAATGTGCGCAGTTTATACAGAGCAGGCGCGTACCGGGAAATCTTAAAAGAAGCTGGCGGGTACAATCTAGACTTAGTAGCTATACAAGAAACTCGGTGGCAAGATAGCGGTATGTTAGGAAACGAAAACTTCACCTTTATGTACGGGGGCGCGAGCGGACATTCCCTAGGTACCGGATTTCTGATTAGCAAAAGAATTATACACGCGGTTAAAAGTTTCAAATTCGTAAACGACAGACTCTCGTATATCGTCATCGAAGGAGCGTGGTACAATTACGTGGTTATTAACGTGCATTGTCCTACGGAGGACAAAGAGGAAGAGGTGAAGGATCTTTATTACGAAGCCTTGGAGCAATTAATCGACCAGTTCGCGTCTTACGACACCAAAATAGTAGTGGGGGATTTCAACGCTAAAATAGGGAAAGAGGAAATGTTTAGGCCCACTATAGGCAAGGAAAGTCTGCACGAAACCAGCAACGATAACGGTATTAGAGTCATAAATTTCGCGGCGGCAAAAGATCTTATAGTAAAGAGTACGTGCTTCAAGCACAAGGATATACACAAAGTAACGTGGACATCGCCGGACGGAGCCACGAAAAATCAAATCGATCACTTTCTTATCGATAAGAGGCGCCACACGAACGTGCTTGACGTAAGAACCTATAGGGGGGCGGATTGCGACTCGGATCATTTTCTAGTAGTGGCCAAATTAAGAGCCAAATTAGTAGCTGGGCAAAATAGTAAACGGGCGAGCAAAGTAGAAACGTTCGATATTGAAAAGCTACGGAACGGGATAGAACGAATTAAGTATCAAGTAGAAATAAGGAATCGGTTTCAGGTACTCGAAGAAACGGATGCACCGACGGAGGTAGATGACGACCCGAACAGTCTTTGGGGGGATATCGAAAAAGCGATAAAACAGGCCGCGAATAAAGTGCTAGGTAGAAAGAAAAAGCCAAAGAGCAAACCATGGTTTGACGAAGAGTGCGAACTCTGGTTTGAAAGGCGCAAAAAGGCCAAATTAGACAGCGTACACAATGGAGGCGATAGGGCCGTAGAAGAGTACCACGAAATAAGAAGGCAAGTGGGGGCGATTTACAGGAACAAAAAGCGCGAGTATCAAAAGAATCAGATTAGAAAAATAGAAACTAATAGTAAGGAAAATAACCCGCGCGAGATGTACAAAGGAATTAACGCTATTAGGAAGGGTTTCCAGAGTAGATCGCAATTAATGAAAGATGAGGGCGGGAATCTCGTTACAAGCGAAAATGAACTGCTAAAGCTGTGGAAAGGATATTTTGATAAGTTACTAAACGTACATGAAAACTGCGAGGAAACGGGAGACGAAATCCACACTGCGGAACTCCATATGGAAGAACCGACCTACAAAGAAGTAGAAGCCGCGATCAAAAAACTAAAAAACAATAAGGCCGCGGGAAACGATTCTATACCAGCTGAACTACTTAAATACGGGGGCACCGCGCTTACATTCAAAATTTTTGAACTAGTATGTGCTATTTGGAAAAATGAAACGATACCGGAAAACTGGAAAGAATCTATCATTATACCGATTTTCAAAAAGGGAGATAAGACAGATTGCAATAACTACCGGGGAATCTCACTTTTAGCTACCTGCTACAAAGTTCTATCAAACGTAATACAGGCCAGACTCACGCCCTTCGCGGAAGATATAATAGGAGACTATCAGTGTGGATTCCGGCGTAACAGGTCGACGTGCGATCAAATGTTTACTATAAGACAGTTGTTAGAGAAAAAATGGGAACATTGCGAAACAATACACCAACTATTTATAGACTTTAAAAAAGCGTATGACTCTATCAAACGAAGCAAAATGTATCAAATCCTGGTGCTCCTCGGAGTACCAAAAAAACTCGTGAAATTAATTCAAATATGTCTGAACGGAAGCACGGGAAAGGTCCGAGTAGGCGGTAACGTATCCGAATCATTCATGATACGCGACGGTTTGAAACAAGGTGACGGTCTCTCTACAGTACTCTTTAACTTAACGCTAGAATATGTTGTTAGAAAAATGCAGACTAGCGGGCTAGGTGCAACCCTTAACGGAAAAACACAAATTCTAGGGTATGCGGATGACTTGGACATACTAGGGGATAACGGTGCAGCGGTAGCGAGAAACGCGGAAATTCTCATAAAGGCGGCTGAGGACACGGGTTTAGAGGTGAGCGAATCGAAAACGAAATATATGATCATGGATAAATTGGGCATTTGCGAAGGTGAGGGTGATCTTAGAGTCGGAAATTATACTTTTGAAAAGGTTAGCGAATTCAGATATTTAGGCACAACCATAAATGATCGAAACGAAATTAAAGCCGAGATTAACAAGAGACTTCATTCGGGTAATGCTTGCTACTACGCCGTGAATAGATTACTAAAATCAAAACTGCTGTCTAGAAATGTAAAAGTAAGGATATATAGGACTATAATAATGCCGGTAATCCTGTACGGGTGCGAAACTTGGGCGCTTACTAAAGCGGAAGAAAACCGTTTTAGGGTGTTCGAAAATAAGGTTCTGCGAAAAATATACGGGCCAAAGAAAGATGAGGAAACCGGGGAGTGGAGGAAACTGCACAACGACGAGCTACATAACCTATACGCGTCACCGAATATAAACAGAATAATTAAATCGCGAAGACTAAGATGGGCAGGGCACGTTGCAAGAATGGGAAATGATCGCACGGCAGCGCGTATAATGAAAGGAAAGCCAAATACATCGCGACCTCTAGGTAGACCTAGACGCAGGTGGGAGGACAATGTAAAAGCGGACTTAACTGAAATCGGACGGGACGGCGCGAAATGGATAGGGTTAGCACAAAATAGGGATACGTGGAAGGCTTGCGTAGATGAGGCGATGAACTTTCGAGTTCGATATGCCACTTAAAAAAAAAAAAAAAAAAAATTGCTATAAATATTATCATTAAGGGCATTAATACTAACGTTATTCATAAAAGTTTGATCTTTTTCAATCTTACATCGTTTTCTAACTTGAAGTACTGTCCCTAAATCAATTGATTGTTGGTTTATTTCGTCTAAAAAAAATAAGTATGCATCTTTTGCATACAAGGGCCATGAACATGGTTCTACATTCATATCGCTTACACCTAACCATTTATTTTTATGACGTAGTATATTGGTATAATGACCACATCACATACTGTTACCATGATGGAATATGGCATTAATCACTTTAAAATGTTTATTGTTTATTACAATCGATTCCTCTGCAACATTTTTAATTTTCAATTTAGTATTTTTAGTAAGTACACCATATTCATTAATATTAAATATTAGTAATTGCAGTATCAAAATTTGTTTACATGTAGTTAATTCAATCTTTTCAATCTTTTTTTGTTGACATCCATTTTTGCACGTAATATCTGTTTCATTCCAACGTTGTATGTTATAATTAACAATTTCTTGCAAACTGAACAAATTTACATTGTTTTGCGGTAGCGCTAGAGGAAAAATATAATTAAGAGTAGGGTTTGAAAAACTTGTTTCATTGCAACCAGGGCATTTTAAAATTATACGTAAATGATGTTCTAAAACATCGTGCAAAATATCAGATTTATCACACAAATGCATGATAAATTCAGCAGCATCTTGTTGTTCTGTAGCAGTATATTGTTTATGAGCCATTGCTCTTAGATCACTTACATTGACTATATCCTTACGTAAATATTGTTTGAAAGAATTACAAATTCCAGTAAAGTTCAAAGTATTATTGAATCTTAATCGTATGGGTGTGCAGTGTAATAAACTTTGAAGTGATGCATTTGCATAACAAGATACGTTATCTTTATTAGGTAACCCTATAACATGAAAACAATCGCTTGAAACATTTGGAAATGTCTGTATAATATGTGAAGTAGTTTTTTTGTTCAAATAATCATCATTTTGTAAAGCTTGTTGCAAATGACAAGTTTTTGTGTTTAACTATTTTTTTTTAACAAAATTTTGATTTTGTTGGTGTTTCAAAAAATTTTGCAAAGTACTATTTGTATTATTATCACGAGTAACAGGAAAATGTGTAATATGGTTATTTTCAAACATATCATAAAGATGTTGACGTAACATGCTTGTACCATAAATTATATTCGCAGGATTTTTGTGAAAAATCAACGAGGTTGCAAATGCTATAGCATAAACACAGCAATCAGTAGCATTTTGTTGATTTTGCACATTAGGATAATGAATAGGAACTTGATCAAAGTACGGAAATAACTTTCTTAGAAACTTTTCATTGCACTCATGTAAACATTTATTATTCATAGAATCATATATATAAATTGATTGTAAATCATAATAACAACAAATCCAATGTCCATTCAAACATTGGTTACATAAATCATCACAGCTATGTAATATTTGTACGTGTGGATCGTTTCGCGGAATCTCTTTAACACGTTTAGAATGTGGATCTAACATTATATTTTTAAGATATAAAGTAGAACGTGGTTGGAAAATAGTTTCGGCAAATAGCATGCTATGAAACTTATCAACGTGTGTATCATGTAAACGGGATCCATCAAGTATTTTTAACTTATCTTTTTCATCAAGAACAAAGATACTTTTTTGGTTTTCCATTATCAGATATTCAATCAGATGCGCACGAAGCTGCGAATAGAGGAGTACACGGCTGTCAATGTAGGGGCGCGCGAAGCTGCCAATATAGGGGCGCACGTAGCTGCCAATTAGGGGCGCGCGAAGCTGCCAATATAGGGGCGCTCGAAGCTGCCAGTATTGACAAGCGATCAGATAACCTGAAAAAGATGCAAAAAACACGAATTAATATTATGTAAAATATCGAAATAAAATTTATCATTAATAAACAAAACTATTTATTTTTTAGATCCTCTTATACCGAGTCAATTCTAGTTTCAAATCATCAATATGCAAAATTTCAAGTTATAAACAAACCCTGCTGGAAAAGTGAATATAAATCGATTGAAGTCGATTTAAATTCACCATTTAAGGGGACCTAACCACCTTAAATCATCAGAAAATAAAAAAATTGAATTTTATTTGTATAAGTTACTTAAATTATTTAAAAAATAATTTAATTAATGTTATAAACTAAGAGATACTGTAAAAAACCAAAAACAATTTTTATATATGCCATATACCAGGTATACCATGTTTGCGTAGGCCAAAATCCATAATTTTCATTTTTGCTGCTACCGCAGACTTACTTTAAATCTGGGCATCGGAGAGCAGTTTTTAACAACAAAAATTAAAAAAAAAATTTTAAAATAACAAAAAATATGATAATTTTCAGACAACTTTTTTAATTTGAATTTTAATACGAATTCCCACATTCATTCCTTAATTATATGTATTTCAAACAGATCTATCACAGAAAAACTGCTCTCCGATGCCCAGATTCAAAATAAGTCTGCGGTAGCTTTGAATGTGGAGCTTAATAGAATAGCCCCTTGTGGTGGTCTTAGTCTTTGTACTATTAGTTCGAGAATTTCTTAAACACCTACAACCGCTGAAATTATCTGAAAGAATTGTATCTGATAAGAAATTATGATTATTTAAAATTTTATAGATCAAAAACATTCAAGCTAACCAGCGATGTGCTCCAGAAGTGATCCCTAATAAAGATTTACATATCATTATAAGATCTTGTTGGAGACTATAGCTGGCGTACATGATATTACAGCACACACTGTATTTAAGCTACACACCTGATTATTTTACAATAAATATTTTTTTTAAATTATGTAGAGACGGGCTACTATGTCATTTTTTTTTTACTATATTACTTAACACATTCGCATTAAATCCTCATGGCTTTAGTGGCCCAAAATTTTATATATTTCTTCATATTAAAATCTCAGATATATCAGTTAAGATAACAATAATTTAATTCATTGCTTATTAAACACATTTAAACAAATGTACGTGTAAAATTTTAGCCCTATAGCTATGATTAGAATATATAACAAAACAAATTTTTTTAATTCTAGATTTTATTACTATTGCTTGTCTCACAACTTTCTTTTGGTGCTTATTTGAAAACTATCATACAAACAATAAATTAAATAGTTATTATCTTAACTGATTGAGATTTTGATACATATGGCAATCTATATGAAATTTTGATGACCAAAGGGGTTTAATGTGAATGTGTGAACCAATGCAATTAAACAAAAACCGACTAGCCCAATTCTACAGAATTAAAAATATATTTTTTGTAAAAAATAAGATATGTAGCTTTAGTACAGTGCGTATAACACCCTATTTTATTGTACTTCAGTTATCGTCTCTGACAAGATTTTATACCGATGTGGAAATAGGGACCTGGAGCTCATCACGGCATCTACCTTGGATGTATTTGTTGCAATCGAGTATCACAACAATTAAACATACATATACATACCTTGTACGAACTTTACTTGCAATTGCATCTACTTTTTTGCAGTATAAAAAGTCATTCAATCGGAAGACCCGTGCGAGAGCTTTTTCACAATAGCATCCGTTATTCTAGGTTAGCTGAAGATTTACTACAACAAGTTCAGTTCACTTCCGTTCGTTCAGTTTCGCTGTTCCGCCGCGTCTTGTTCCTAGCGGAGCAAAGATGGGGTCGGACTCGGCCATATGTGTACTTTTTATTCATGATTTTTATTCATGATTAATTTCATTATCTATGAAATTAATTGAATTTTTCACTAAAAAATACATTTACATAAATGTGATTTTCTCTGGTTCGGTCCGCTCAGCTCGTCGCTCATTATACGTATTATACGTATATACAAATATGTACCTATGTAACGTAATAATATACGTTACGTATCTTTATGCGCGAATATTTAAATAAATAATAATTTTTAAATATGAATTCTCAAAATATAAACTTGGAAGTGAAATATTCGGTTTAGAAGCTATACGATTTTAGAAAATGCATTGAGTAAGCTGAAAGAATGAAGCTTTGTTCTACGTGATTCGGGACTCTGGAATTTAACTGCTTTCCAAGTGTTTTTCCGGGGAGAGAGAGTACGCGTCACAACATGTGTTTTCTAGAACAGCAACTAGCTTTGTCTTAACAAAAAGGGACCGAGGGAGGAGAGAGACGCAGGACTGCAAGGCATAACAGCAGAATGCAGTCGGTCCCCAGACGTGAAATGAACGCACGGATTTCTTGCGCGAGATTTTTTAAGTTTCAAGCACTTTTAATGCGCTATTGAGGGTCTCAAGCCCGAGAAAACGCAGAGAGGAAGTGTTTTTAATTAATTTCTAATAATTAATTATTTTTAAAGTCACGTTACTCAAATCGAACGTATTACACGTTCTTAGACGAATAA
>CM053169.1:18244698-18285454 GCA_012977825.3 Pteromalus puparum | reverse complement strand
CTGTGGGTATGAAGAAAACGATTGCGAGGGTCAAAACGGCGACTGTGGGAATACAGAAAACGATTACGAGGTACTAAAAGGTGACTGTGGGTATGTATATAATGATTACACGGGTCAAAAAGGCGACTGTGGGAATGGAGAAAACGATTACGAGGTACTAAAAGGCGACTGTTGGTATTTATATAATGATTACGCGGGTCAAAAAGGCGACTGTGGGAATACAGAAAACGATTACGAGGTACTAAAAGGCGACTGTGGGTATGTATATAATGATTACACGGGTCAAAAAGGCGACTGTGGGAATACAGAAAACGATTACGAGGTACTAAAAGGCGACTGTGGGTATGTATAGAATGATTACAAGGGTCAAAAAGACGGCTGTGGGAATATAGAAGACGATTACGATGGTCTAAAATGCAGCAGTGGGAGTGCTGAAATGAGCTTTAAAATTTTAAAAGGCGATTATGGGAGTATAGAAAACAACGTCAAGGGTATAAAAGGCGGCTGTGGGTATGTAGAAAATGATTGGGAGAGTCAAAAAGGCGACTGTGAGAATACACAGAACGATTACGAGGGTCTAAAACCGACTGTGAGAGTACTAAAAAGAGCATTAAAATTTTAATAACCGATTATGGGAGTGTAGAAAACAACGTTGAGGGTTTGAAAGGCGGCTGTGGGTATGAAGAAAACGATTGCGAGGGTCAAAACGGCGACTGTGGGAATACAGAAAACGATTACGAGGTACTAAAAGGCGACTGTGGGTATGTATAGAATGATTACAAGGAAGATGAAGATTACAAGGGTCAAAAAGACGGCTGTGGGAATATAGAAGACGATTACGATGGTCTAAAATGCAGCAGTGGGAGTGCTGAAATGAGCTTTAAAATTTTAAAAGGCGATTATGGGAGTATAGAAAACAACGTCAAGGGTATAAAAGGCGGCTGTGGGTATGTAGAAAATGATTGGGAGAGTCAAAAAGGCGACTGTGAGAATACACAGAACGATTACGAGGGTCTAAAACCGACTGTGAGAGTACTAAAAAGAGCATTAAAATTTTAATAACCGATTATGGGAGTGTAGAAAACAACGTTGAGGGTTTGAAAGGCGGCTGTGGGTATGAAGAAAACGATTGCGAGGGTCAAAACGGCGACTGTGGGAATACAGAAAACGATTACGAGGTACTAAAAGGCGACTGTGGGTATGAATAGAATGATTACAAGGGCCAAAAAGACGACTGTGGGAATATAGAAGACGATTACGATGGTCTAAAATGCAGCAGTGGGAGTGCTGAAATGAGCTTTAAAATTTTAAAAGGCGATTATGGGAGTATAGAAAACAACGTCAAGGGTCTGAAAGGCGGCTGTGGGTATGAAGAAAACGATTGCGAGGGTCAAAACGGCGACTGTGGGAATACAGAAAACGATTACGAGGTACTAAAAGGCGACTGTGGGTATGTATATAATGATTACACGGGTCAAAAAGGCGACTGTGGGAATACAGAAAACGATTACGAGGTACTAAAAGGCGACTGTGGGTATGTATATAATGATTACACGGGTCAAAAAGGCGACTGTGGGAATACAGAAAACGATTACGAGGTACTAAAAGGCGACTGTGGGTATGTATATAATGATTACACGGGTCAAAAAGGCGACTGTGGGAATACAGAAAACGATTACGAGGTACTAAAAGGCGACTGTGGGTATGTATATAATGATTACACGGGTCAAAAAGGCGACTGTGGGAATACAGAAAACGATTACGAGGTACTAAAAGGCGACTGTGGGTATGTATATAATGATTACACGGGTCAAAAAGGCGACTGTGGGAATACAGAAAACGATTACGAGGTACTAAAAGGCGACTGTGGGTATGTATATAATGATTACACGGGTCAAAAAGGCGACTGTGGGAATACAGAAAACGATTACGAGGTACTAAAAGGCGACTGTGGGTATGTATATAATGATTACACGGGTCAAAAAGGCGACTGTGGGAATACAGAAAACGATTACGAGGTACTAAAAGGCGACTGTGGGTATGTATAGAATGATTACAAGGGTCAAAAAGACGGCTGTGGGAATATAGAAGACGATTACGATGGTCTAAAATGCAGCAGTGGGAGTGCTGAAATGAGCTTTAAAATTTTAAAAGGCGATTATGGGAGTATAGAAAACAACGTCAAGGGTATAAAAGGCGGCTGTGGGTATGTAGAAAATGATTGGGAGAGTCAAAAAGGCGACTGTGAGAATACACAGAACGATTACGAGGGTCTAAAACCGACTGTGAGAGTACTAAAAAGAGCATTAAAATTTTAATAACCGATTATGGGAGTGTAGAAAACAACGTTGAGGGTTTGAAAGGCGGCTGTGGGTATGAAGAAAACGATTGCGAGGGTCAAAACGGCGACTGTGGGAATACAGAAAACGATTACGAGGTACTAAAAGGCGACTGTGGGTATGTATATAATGATTACACGGGTCAAAAAGGCGACTGTGGGAATACAGAAAACGATTACGAGGTACTAAAAGGCGACTGTGGGTATGTATATAATGATTACACGGGTCAAAAAGGCGACTGTGGGAATACAGAAAACGATTACGAGGTACTAAAAGGCGACTGTGGGTATGTATATAATGATTACACGGGTCAAAAAGGCGACTGTGGGAATACAGAAAACGATTACGAGGTACTAAAAGGCGACTGTGGGTATGTATATAATGATTACACGGGTCAAAAAGGCGACTGTGGGAATACAGAAAACGATTACGAGGTACTAAAAGGCGACTGTGGGTATGTATATAATGATTACACGGGTCAAAAAGGCGACTGTGGGAATACAGAAAACGATTACGAGGTACTAAAAGGCGACTGTGGGTATGTATATAATGATTACACGGGTCAAAAAGGCGACTGTGGGAATACAGAAAACGATTACGAGGTACTAAAAGGCGACTGTGGGTATGTATAGAATGATTACAAGGGTCAAAAAGACGGCTGTGGGAATATAGAAGACGATTACGATGGTCTAAAATGCAGCAGTGGGAGTGCTGAAATGAGCTTTAAAATTTTAAAAGGCGATTATGGGAGTATAGAAAACAACGTCAAGGGTATAAAAGGCGGCTGTGGGTATGTAGAAAATGATTGGGAGAGTCAAAAAGGCGACTGTGAGAATACACAGAACGATTACGAGGGTCTAAAACCGACTGTGAGAGTACTAAAAAGAGCATTAAAATTTTAATAACCGATTATGGGAGTGTAGAAAACAACGTTGAGGGTTTGAAAGGCGGCTGTGGGTATGAAGAAAACGATTGCGAGGGTCAAAACGGCGACTGTGGGAATACAGAAAACGATTACGAGGTACTAAAAGGCGACTGTGGGTATGTATATAATGATTACACGGGTCAAAAAGGCGACTGTGGGAATACAGAAAACGATTACGAGGTACTAAAAGGCGACTGTGGGTATGTATATAATGATTACACGGGTCAAAAAGGCGACTGTGGGAATACAGAAAACGATTACGAGGTACTAAAAGGCGACTGTGGGTATGTATATAATGATTACACGGGTCAAAAAGGCGACTGTGGGAATACAGAAAACGATTACGAGGTACTAAAAGGCGACTGTGGGTATGTATATAATGATTACACGGGTCAAAAAGGCGACTGTGGGAATACAGAAAACGATTACGAGGTACTAAAAGGCGACTGTGGGTATGTATATAATGATTACACGGGTCAAAAAGGCGACTGTGGGAATACAGAAAACGATTACGAGGTACTAAAAGGCGACTGTGGGTATGTATATAATGATTACACGGGTCAAAAAGGCGACTGTGGGAATACAGAAAACGATTACGAGGTACTAAAAGGCGACTGTGGGTATGTATAGAATGATTACAAGGGTCAAAAAGACGGCTGTGGGAATATAGAAGACGATTACGATGGTCTAAAATGCAGCAGTGGGAGTGCTGAAATGAGCTTTAAAATTTTAAAAGGCGATTATGGGAGTATAGAAAACAACGTCAAGGGTATAAAAGGCGGCTGTGGGTATGTAGAAAATGATTGGGAGAGTCAAAAAGGCGACTGTGAGAATACACAGAACGATTACGAGGGTCTAAAACCGACTGTGAGAGTACTAAAAAGAGCATTAAAATTTTAATAACCGATTATGGGAGTGTAGAAAACAACGTTGAGGGTTTGAAAGGCGGCTGTGGGTATGAAGAAAACGATTGCGAGGGTCAAAACGGCGACTGTGGGAATACAGAAAACGATTACGAGGTACTAAAAGGCGACTGTGGGTATGTATATAATGATTACACGGGTCAAAAAGGCGACTGTGGGAATACAGAAAACGATTACGAGGTACTAAAAGGCGACTGTGGGTATGTATATAATGATTACACGGGTCAAAAAGGCGACTGTGGGAATACAGAAAACGATTACGAGGTACTAAAAGGCGACTGTGGGTATGTATATAATGATTACACGGGTCAAAAAGGCGACTGTGGGAATACAGAAAACGATTACGAGGTACTAAAAGGCGACTGTGGGTATGTATATAATGATTACACGGGTCAAAAAGGCGACTGTGGGAATACAGAAAACGATTACGAGGTACTAAAAGGCGACTGTGGGTATGTATATAATGATTACACGGGTCAAAAAGGCGACTGTGGGAATACAGAAAACGATTACGAGGTACTAAAAGGCGACTGTGGGTATGTATATAATGATTACACGGGTCAAAAAGGCGACTGTGGGAATACAGAAAACGATTACGAGGTACTAAAAGGCGACTGTGGGTATGTATAGAATGATTACAAGGGTCAAAAAGACGGCTGTGGGAATATAGAAGACGATTACGATGGTCTAAAATGCAGCAGTGGGAGTGCTGAAATGAGCTTTAAAATTTTAAAAGGCGATTATGGGAGTATAGAAAACAACGTCAAGGGTATAAAAGGCGGCTGTGGGTATGTAGAAAATGATTGGGAGAGTCAAAAAGGCGACTGTGAGAATACACAGAACGATTACGAGGGTCTAAAACCGACTGTGAGAGTACTAAAAAGAGCTTTAAAATTTTAATTACCGATTATGGGAGTGTAGAAAACAACGTCAAGGGTCTGAAAAGCGGCTGTGCGTATGTAGAAAACGATTGCAAGTGTCAAAAAGGCGAGTGTGGGAATACAGAGAACGATTACGAGGGTCAAAAATGCGACGGTGGGAGTACTGAAATGTGCTTTATAATACTAATAGGCGATTATGGAAGTATAGAAAACAACGTCAAGGGTCTGAAAGGCGGCTGTGGGTATGAAGAAAACGATTGCGAGGGTCAAAACGGCGACTGTGGGAATACAGAAAACGATTACGAGGGTCTAAACGGCGACTGTGGGAGTACTTAAATGAGCTTTTAAATTTTAATAGGCGATTATGGGTCTATAGAAAACAACGTCAAGATTGCAAGAGTCAAAAAGGCGACTGTGGAAATACAGAGAACGATTACGAAGGTCTAAAACCGACTGTGAGAGTACTAAAAAGAGCTTTAAAATTTTAATAACTGATTATGGGAGTATAGAAATCAACGTCAAGAGTCAAAGAGGCGGCTGTGGGTATGTAGAAATCTATTGCAAAGGTCAAAAAGGCGACTGTGGGAATACAGAAAACGATTACGAGGCACTAAAAGTCGACTGTGGGTATGTATAGAATGATTACAGGGGTCAAAGAGACGACTGTGGGAATATAGAAAACGATTACGACGGTCTAAAATGCGACAGTAGGAGTGCTGAAATGAGCTTTAAAATTTTATTGTCGATTATGGGAGTATAGAAAACAACGTCAAGGGTCTGAAAGGCGGCTGTGGGTATGTAGAATACGATTGCAAGTGTCAAAAAGTCGAGTGTGGAAATACAGAGAACGATTACGAGGGTCTAAAATGCGACGGTGGGAGTACTGAAATGTTCTTTTACATTTTAATAGGCGATTATGGGAATACAGAAAACAAAGTCAAGGGTATAAAAGGCGGCTGCGCGTATGTAGAAAACGATTGCGAGGGTCAAAAAGATCAATATGGAAATATAGAAAACGATTGGGATAGTCAAAAAGGCGACTGTGAGAATACACAGAACGATTACGAGGGTCTAAAACCGACTGTGAGAGTACTAACAAGAGCATTAAAATTTTAATAACCGATTATGGGAGTGTAGAAAACAACGTTGAGGGTCTGAAAGGCGGCTGTGGGTATGAAGAAAACGATTGCGAGGGTCAAAACGGCGACTGTGGGAATACAGAAAACGATTACGAGGTACTAAAAGGCGACTGTGGGTATGTATATAATGATTACACGGGTCAAAAAGGCGACTGTGGGAATACAGAAAACGATTACGAGGTACTAAAAGGCGACTGTGGGTATGTATATAATGATTACACGGGTCAAAAAGGCGACTGTGGGAATACAGAAAACGATTACGAGGTACTAAAAGGCGACTGTGGGTATGTATATAATGATTACACGGGTCAAAAAGGCGACTGTGGGAATACAGAAAACGATTACGAGGTACTAAAAGGCGACTGTGGGTATGTATATAATGATTACACGGGTCAAAAAGGCGACTGTGGGAATACAGAAAACGATTACGAGGTACTAAAAGGCGACTGTGGGTATGTATATAATGATTACACGGGTCAAAAAGGCGACTGTGGGAATACAGAAAACGATTACGAGGTACTAAAAGGCGACTGTGGGTATGTATATAATGATTACACGGGTCAAAAAGGCGACTGTGGGAATACAGAAAACGATTACGAGGTACTAAAAGGCGACTGTGGGTATGTATATAATGATTACACGGGTCAAAAAGGCGACTGTGGGAATACAGAAAACGATTACGAGGTACTAAAAGGCGACTGTGGGTATGTATAGAATGATTACAAGGGTCAAAAAGACGGCTGTGGGAATATAGAAGACGATTACGATGGTCTAAAATGCAGCAGTGGGAGTGCTGAAATGAGCTTTAAAATTTTAAAAGGCGATTATGGGAGTATAGAAAACAACGTCAAGGGTATAAAAGGCGGCTGTGGGTATGTAGAAAATGATTGGGAGAGTCAAAAAGGCGACTGTGAGAATACACAGAACGATTACGAGGGTCTAAAACCGACTGTGAGAGTACTAAAAAGAGCATTAAAATTTTAATAACCGATTATGGGAGTGTAGAAAACAACGTTGAGGGTTTGAAAGGCGGCTGTGGGTATGAAGAAAACGATTGCGAGGGTCAAAACGGCGACTGTGGGAATACAGAAAACGATTACGAGGTACTAAAAGGCGACTGTGGGTATGTATATAATGATTACACGGGTCAAAAAGGCGACTGTGGGAATACAGAAAACGATTACGAGGTACTAAAAGGCGACTGTGGGTATGTATATAATGATTACACGGGTCAAAAAGGCGACTGTGGGAATACAGAAAACGATTACGAGGTACTAAAAGGCGACTGTGGGTATGTATATAATGATTACACGGGTCAAAAAGGCGACTGTGGGAATACAGAAAACGATTACGAGGTACTAAAAGGCGACTGTGGGTATGTATATAATGATTACACGGGTCAAAAAGGCGACTGTGGGAATACAGAAAACGATTACGAGGTACTAAAAGGCGACTGTGGGTATGTATAGAATGATTACAAGGGCCAAAAAGACGACTGTGGGAATATAGAAGACGATTACGATGGTCTAAAATGCAGCAGTGGGAGTGCTGAAATGAGCTTTAAAATTTTAAAAGGCGATTATGGGAGTATAGAAAACAACGTCAAGGGTATAAAAGGCGGCTGTGGGTATGTAGAAAATGATTTGGAGAGTCAAAAAGGCGACTGTGAGAATACACAGAACGATTACGAGGGTCTAAAACCGACTGTGAGAGTACTAAAAAGAGCATTAAAATTTTAATAACCGATTATGGGAGTGTAGAAAACAACGTTGAGGGTTTGAAAGGCGGCTGTGGGTATGAAGAAAACGATTGCGAGGGTCAAAACGGCGACTGTGGGAATACAGAAAACGATTACGAGGTACTAAAAGGCGACTGTGGGTATGTATATAATGATTACACGGGTCAAAAAGGCGACTGTGGGAATACAGAAAACGATTACGAGGTAATAAAAGGCGACTGTGGGTATATATATAATGATTACACGGGTCAAAAAGGCGACTGTGGGAATACAGAAAACGATTACGAGGTACTAAAAGGCGACTGTGGGTAGCAGCAATGTAAGCATCTAATACTTTTTGTAAATCCATATTTGACTCCAATAACATTAATATTTCTTTATTATATGCATTTATAGCAACTTCATTAGATGACCTTTTTAAAAAAATTTTATTTCTTTTCAAGGTACTTCTAATAGCATTAATGTATTCACATTCTGTTATTGATAATTTTTGTAACATATTTTTGAAAGTTTCATCTGTGTTCGAATTGAAATAAGTATTCATTAAATTTTTAATTTTATTAAGATGAATATGTTCATTACCAGTAATTTCATTTTCATTTAGTGGTTTTAATATCATTGTCTTATTCATGACATATAATGGATAATTGAAACGGCAAATTTTATTATTTTTTCGACCTTTATAACAAGTGGGATAATGCTTATGTCTCTGAAATGTCATGTAAGGGTTTGTGGCATCATATTTACAAGTTATTAATTTATCAATGAACTCAACCAGTTTTTGTTCTGAATCAGGATCATTTTCATTATAAATTGGTGCATTGTTACAATACAATAATGTGTGAACATGAACAGATCCACGAGCTTGAAATTCGACTCTTAGAAAACTATCAATAATAAAATGTTCTTTAAATGGACCATCTGGATTTTTTAATAAATTCATAATATTGTAAAATCGATTGTGACAATATCTTACGCAAGTTACTGGATCATTCTTTATTAACTTTGTTTTTGTATCCATATCAAGAAGAAGGACTTCTTGAGTACTGATTTTTTTATTGTATTGAAGTTGATATAAGATTTTTAGTAAATCAAAGTTTTTTATTTCTGAAGCCGAGAGCGACATAAATAAAGTAGGAATTCCTAATTGTCTAATAACAGCAAATAATTCTTTTTTTTTATTTTGCCAATAATATGGGGAAGATCTGACTTGCCTCAAGAACATGAAACCGTCATCTTGTTTGAAAATATCATTTAACTTATTATGATCTAATACTTGCTCTGCAGATAGATTTTCATTGTTTTTTATTTTTCTTAAACATGTATTCATATTTGAATAAACTGCTTTTTCTATTTTTTGTTTTGCCATAAATAATAATCTAGTTGGTTCACATGATCTTCTATCGCAACGTCTGATTTCAGATAATGTACGTTCACTATAAGTTAATTTTTTATCTTTATCTAATACGTGACCTCCAAAAATTCTAGGAAAACATAACTCATCAATATTTTCAATTTTGTGCCATGGTAAAGGTTGTTTGTCTTGTCCTGGAGCTATTGTTATAATATCAGAAGTTATTTCGTCATTTCTATCTACAATTAAAACTTCATCATTTATTTCGAAATCATCTTCTATATTTTCATTGTCTTCTGAAAGTATATTGTCATTTTCATTGATTGTGGCGTTTCTAATATTACAGTTATTATCAGGTTTGTCACAATTATCAACAATGAAATCAATATCATTTTTACTATTTCTTTCAAAACCTTTGAAAAAATCATTATTAACTTTTATACTATGTTTTCTATATAACGGTGTATTTATGAGGTATTCCAAAGCTTCGACTATTTTAGAAGGTTTGATTGTTTCATACATGTAGTCAGATTGATGATCTAAATGTCTTTTCAGTTTGATTTGAACAACAGACATTTCGTCGAATTTTCTAGGTAATAAACTAATCATGTCATTGATTTCAGTTTGTATATTAACAACACTACCTTTTAAAGATAATTGAGAATTTAAAGCATACGGCTGTAAAGCTCTAATTTGCATGAATGGAATATACGGAGAAACCATTCTTTCTTCGATTGATGATAAATTTCTTACAACATTTGGTACTTTTGGGAAACGTAAATTATCATTTGCAGCTAGTTTTGGTATATGCCCTTTTAGAATATGTTTTAAACATGTTTTACATATATAATCTGATTCTGAATTCATAATTTGTGCAAAAAATATATCTTGATCTATGTTCAAAGAATCTATTTTTTCCCTTATTTTGTTCTCATTAAATAAATCTACCGATCTTGGAAAAAAGATATTGTCACAACATTTACATGGGATATCAGGACCTTTTTTTCTATCATTTATAAATATTAATATAAGTTTGTTAGCATTTACATTTATGCCATTATTCAATTGATTATTAATTTTATTCACGTAATTCTCTCGATATTTGTATAATTCATCTAATCTTAATTTCTTTTTTCTTGCAACATCTTTGACTTTATTAAAATGTATGTATTCGTAATCATTAGATAGTCGTAAAGTTTTCATCCTTTTTTCAGTATCTAATTTTTCTTTTCTTACATATGATGGGTTTTTACGTTTTTTGCATTTATATTTATTATTTTTTGAATATTCATTATCTTTATAACTCAAGTCTAATCGGCGTAATCTATTCCTTGTATTATTCACTTGATTTTCGAGAGTCGCATAAGCTTCATTTGACCGTAACTCTCTGTTTCTGTCAATGTTCATTTGATTTTCATGACTTACATAAGCATACTTTGACCTTAACTCTTTGTTTCTGTCAATGTTCATTTGATTTTCGAGAGTCGCATAAGCATCGTTTGACCTTAACTCTTTGTTTCTGTCAATGTTCATTTGATTTTCATGAATAACATAAGCTTCATTTGACCGTAACTCTCTGTTTCTGTCAATGTTCATTTGATTTTCGAGAGTCGCATAAGCATCGTTTGACCTTAACTCTTTGTTTCTGTCAATGTTCATTTGATTTTCATGACTTACATAAGCATACTTTGACCTTAACTCTTTGTTTCTGTCAATGTTCATTTGATTTTCATGACTTACATAAGCATAGTTTGACCTTAACTCTCTGTTTCTGTCAATGTTCATTTGATTTTCATGAATTGCATAAGCTTCGTTTGACCTTAACTTTTTGTTTCTATCAACGTTTTTTTGATTTTCTTTCGCTTTAAAATCGCTGTCTAATCTTTTTGTTTTAATTCGGTTATGATTAAGTTTGTATTCTCTGATTTTATACGTTTCATTTTGACGTAATAATCGTAATGCAGTAGCTTTCTTTGATTTGTCATTTTTTAAATAAATTTCATCAAATCTTTTGTTTTTAATATAGTTTCTTAATTTATTGTGAAGCTTGATTTTTGTTTTATTGTTTATATTTATAGACTTTTTACGTTTTTCTTTTACTTTTAACTTTATTAAATCTGGGCTTTTTTTCTTTAACTTTGGCATTTCAGAAACAAAGTAGTTACTATTAATTAAGAATATTTAAGTTTGTGCAAATTATTACTCAGAATTCCGTATTCAAGAGGTTATATATTTGATACTCAAATTGTAATTGTATACAGTTCTCTTTCTTTATTGCTGTTATATACATTCGCACCTATCTCCACTACAATTAAAGTAGTATGCACAAACTTTATACCTATTCTACTACAAACATATTTTTTATATAATAAAAATTAATAAAAATAATACAATCAATTAAATATATTACCTCTTGAATGATGTGGTTAATGATAGGTTAATGAGTTTTACGTACGCTTTTGAACAGTGAGGCCGAATCAGTGCTTCTTGGTAGTTGCAAATTCAAATTACGGCGTCAGATAAAGAATGCAATAAACAATGACATTCGTGAAGTCATTGATTCATAACTAAGAGTTGCTGAGGAGAATTCCCAAGGTTCCGAATACACAAAGATAAGAGTTAAGATTAGATCTAAATATTAAAAATAACAATAGATTACTTATTAGAAACACTTACTTTATATTCGTTAATAACAAATCTGTTTAATCTGAATACATTTTAAAGCATCAGCTGTCATTAGATGACTGACAAAAACAATAACATTTGCAACGTTGTTGATCTTGTTGTTGAGGGCAAAGACGTTGCTATGGGTAATTCACGTTGTTCGAGTTGCGCGAAATTCAAGCTAAATTATGTATTACCATCGTTTTCTACTTATTAACTCATTTTCTATATTAATTTATTTCGATTTTTTGATTGTTTCCTTGATTTGTTAACTCGACCCGAAATTATTAAATATGCATTTTTAATTTAAAATAATAGGTGCAATTTTTTAACCGTATTAAGTATTCGTAAAAGTAGAGTTTATTCTTCTTTATTCGATATTATTACGAGGGTCTAAAACGTGACTGTGGGAGTACTGAAATGAGCTTCAAAATTTTAAAAGACCACTGTGGGAGTATAGAAAACGATTACGAAGTACTAAAAGGCGACTATGGAAATATAGAAAACGATTGAGAGAGTCAAAAAGACGACTGTGGGAATACAGAGAACGATTCCGAGGGTCTAAAATGCGACTGTGGGATTACTAAAAAGAGCTTAAAATTTTAGTAGGCGATTATGGGAGTATAGACCTTTGCAATCATTTTCTACATACTCACAGCCGCCTTTTAGACCCTCGTAATCGTTCTGTGTATTCCCACACTCGCCTTTTTGAAACTTGCAATCGTTTTCTACATACCCACAGCCGCCTTTCAGACCCTTGTCGATTATGGGAGTATAGAAAACAACGTCAAGGGTCTGAAAGGCGGCTGTGAGTATGAAGAAATCTATTGCGTAGGTCAAAAAGGCGACTGTGGGAATACAGAAAACGATTACGAGGGTCTAAAAGGCGACTGTGGGAGTACTGAAATGTGCTTTTACATTTTAATAGGCGATTATGGGAGTATAGAAAACAACGTCAAGATTGCAAGAGTCAAATAGGCGACTGTGGGAATACAGAGAACGATTACGAGGGTCTAAAACCGACTGTGAGAGTACTAAAAAGAGCTTTAAAATTTTAATAACCGATTATGGGCGTGTAGAAAACAACGTCAAGGGTATAAAAGGCGGCTGTGCGTATGTAGAAAACGATTGCGAGGGTCAAAAAGATCAATATGGAAATATAGAAAACGATTGGGATAGTCAAAAAGGCGACTGTGGGTATGTATATAATGATTACACGGGTCAAAAAGGCGACTGTGGGAATACATAAAACGATTACGAGGTACTAAAAGGCGACTGTGGGTATGTATACAATGATTACAAGGGTCAAAAAGACGGCTGTGGAAATATAGAAGACGATTACGAGGGTCTAAAATGCGACTGTGGAAGTGCTGAAATGAGCTTTCTAATTTTAATAGGCGATTATGGAAGTATAGAAAACAACGTCAAGGGTCTGAAAGGCGGCTGTGGGTATGAAGAAAACGATTGCGAGGGTCAAAACGGCGACTGTGGGAATACAGAAAACGATTACGAGGTACTAAAAGGCGACTGTGGGTATGTATATAATGATTACGCGGGTCAAAAAGGCGACTGTGGGAATACAGAAAACGATTACGAGGTACTAAAAGGCGACTGTGGGTATGTATATAATGATTACGCGGGTCAAAAAGGCGACTGTGGGAATACAGAAAACGATTACGAGGTACTAAAAGGCGACTGTGGGTATGTATATAATGATTACGCGGGTCAAAAAGGCGACTGTGGGAATACAGAAAACGATTACGAGGTACTAAAAGGCGACTGTGGGTATGTATATAATGATTACGCGGGTCAAAAAGGCGACTGTGGGAATACAGAAAACGATTACGAGGTACTAAAAGGCGACTGTGGGTATGTATATAATGATTACGCGGGTCAAAAAGGCGACTGTGGGAATACAGAAAACGATTACGAGGTACTAAAAGGCGACTGTGGGTATGTATATAATGATTACACGGGTCAAAAAGGCGACTGTGGGAATACAGAAAACGATTACGAGGTACTAAAAGGCGACTGTGGGTATGTATAGAATGATTACAAGGGTCAAAAAGACGGCTGTGGGAATATAGAAGACGATTACGATGGTCTAAAATGCAGCAGTGGGAGTGCTGAAATGAGCTTTAAAATTTTAAAAGGCGATTATGGGAGTATAGAAAACAACGTCAAGGGTATAAAAGGCGGCTGTGGGTATGTAGAAAATGATTGGGAGAGTCAAAAAGGCGACTGTGAGAATACACAGAACGATTACGAGGGTCTAAAACCGACTGTGAGAGTACTAAAAAGAGCATTAAAATTTTAATAACCGATTATGGGAGTGTAGAAAACAACGTTGAGGGTTTGAAAGGCGGCTGTGGGTATGAAGAAAACGATTGCGAGGGTCAAAACGGCGACAGTGGGAATACAGAAAACAATTACGACGTACTAAAAGGCGACTGTGGGTATGTATATAATGATTATAGGGGTTAAAATGGCGACTGTGGGAATACAGAAAACGATTACGAGGTACTAAAATGCGACTGTGGGTATGTATAGAATGATTACAAGGGTCAAAAAGACGGCTGTGGGAATATAGAAGACGATTACGATGGTCTAAAATGCAGCAGTGGGAGTGCTGAAATGAGCTTTAAAATTTTAAAAGGCGATTATGGGAGTATAGAAAACAACGTCAAGGGTCTGAAAGGCGGCTGTGGGTATGTAGAAAACGATTACGAGGTACTAAATGGCGACTGTGGGTATGTATAGAATGATTACAAGGGTCAAAAAGACGACTGTGGGATTATAGAAAACGATTCCGAGGGTCTAAAAAGCGACTGTGGGATTACTAAAAAGAGCTTAAAATTTTAGTAGGCGATTATGGGAGTATAGACCTTTGCAATCATTTTCTACATACTCACAGCCGCCTTTTAGACCCTTGACGTTGTTTTACATACTCCCACAGTGGCCTTTTAAAAAATTTTGAAGCTCATCTCAGCACTCCCACAGTCGCCTTTTACCTTGCCGTTGTTTCCTATACTCCCTTGTTCGCCTTTTAAAATTTTATAGCTCATTTCAGTACTCTTACAGTATACAGTATACAGTATACAGTTGCCATATATAAAAAAACAAATAATACTCCCATTTGATTAATACGTTGACTACAAATTATTTGCAAATTTCAAATTGAAAGGGGTTATAAGCAACGTTTTACATTTTATTAAGTGGCGCGATAGCGCCAGAAGGCGAATTTAAGAGGCAGGCGAAGCGTATTGGCACCCGTGACATTATTTACTTCTACATTGATGTTCGTACTTTTTACGATTTGGTACGTATTGATACATTTTAAATATTTTATTACAGTATCTTACAATTTATGACGTTTTGTTACATTTACTTCCGTTTTAGTACATTTTAAATTTACGGTTCTACAGAGCCCTTTTTTCAATAATATAATACTAATATTTTTCATATTCGACGCATAAAATTACGAATCGCGAATATACCGCGTTTGACCACAACGCTATAGCACAGGGAACGGATATTTTGCGAAACATTTGGGACGGCATCCCTTTAAACTGACAATTCATGTTTTTACATAACCTGAGTTTTTTAGCAATTCAGATATCGTTTTTAAAAGTTAAAATTTTTTTTTTCGCATAAAAATATTTCTTTATATATAAATTCTTTCTTTTTTAAAATCTATTATTTTACTATAACATGGAAGTTTTCGAAACTGAACATGGCAATGTTCGTTTTATACGTCGGTATGGTGTTGTAAGTAATTTCAAAGTTATTATTTCCAAATATTATACAGTAAATCTAAATTTCGCCTAGCAATATATGCAAAGATTTGAAAAATTGTATTTTTATTTTAGGTTATCGTCTATTTAAATAATAAAAGAATTACAGGCAGCTGCCATCTGATTGCTGACGATAATAAGAATAAATGTCCAGTATGTTTTAGATATTGTGAAGACAATCCAAAATATTTTAATAGTGGAATTGAAGTATGCATACCCATCACGTTAGTTTATAATATATGATTTCATTTTTATCATTATTTTTATCAATTGCAGCTTGAAGAGTATTATAAATTAGATGTGGATATGCTTTTACGATTAATGGATTAATTTTTCAAACATTGGAAGCATGAATTAATTTCGTAGACATAAATAAATGGGTCCTGTTCATAGACCAGCATACCAGTTCACCTATTTTAAACAATGAACAACGAAAATATTGATGAATTGATCGACAAACAATGTAATCTTCAAAATTTCCAATTTATCAACCTACAACTTCATATTTCTTTTTATTTTCATAAGTGTATATACTTACGTGCGATCAAAAAATCAAATTAATACTTGTACCTTAATCGAAAAATAAGATAATACTTTGAATTTTTGTTCAATACCAAATGATAATGAAATTGATTGTTTACGAAACTAAAATTTATTGTTATTTTTCTCCTTTGCTGTTGTCACGTGTGGATACACGTCACGGGTGTCTAATTACTATAATAAGACGAGTAGAAGAGTGAAATATGTTGGTCCGTCACTTTTTCATTGCACTCGTAATAATTAACGTTATTTATCATCTATATAAGTGGATGAATAGAAGCGGAATAATAGTTTTATTAAGCTTTTATTATAGCTTTTCTTAGCTTTTATTAATTTCTAGTTTTTCTGAAATCTCCGAAAAAGCTAATAATTTCTTATAAATTTTAAAAATATTTACATTATATAGATTTACAAGCATTTATAATAATTCTTATGATAGGTAAGTAATGGTATTTTAAAAAGCTAATAACTACTAAGAAATTTTTCAAATTATTTTTAGCTTTGTCTTTTAAGAATAATTCTTTAATCATCTGTTTTTATTGTTTTTAAAAATGCACGAAAATAATTATATAGAAGCTAATAAACTCAAGTAAGATCTAATAGCAGTTATTCGCTTTCTTCTTTGAGATTATTTAATACACTCAAAGAACTAATAAAACCTAATTAAGCTTAAAAACATTTATATATGAAATTCAAAAATAAATAATTAAATCTTACAAACATTAATCAATATTATACACTTAGAGTCCAAATTCCACATTTTATAAATTGTTATAAAATTCTAATAAAAACTATTAAATTATATTAACAATTTTATGCGTGAGATTATTTTCGCCTAAATTCATTAAAAGTTTGTAAACTCTATGGTTCCAATATAGAATATGAATTCTGCCGTCAATTTTTTTTCAAAGTAATGCATGTTTACGTATGCCTTTTCATAACCAATCTAATTATCAAAATAACAGTCGATTCGTCAGATAGATCGGTTCAGAAATTGTGCACAATAAAAGTTAAAGAACTGCATTTGCAATCAGACTTATACATAATGGAGTTGCATAAGTCTCTAGGAAAAGGCCAATCTTTTGATATTATAAAATATCACGATAAAGTGGAAAATATTGATATAATAATAAGCAAGATTCATAACCCTGGAGCTTACGAAGTCCGTTATAGCTCACACATGGTAATTCTATTTTTTACCCATTTATAAGTATATCATTACAAAAGTAGTTTATTTATAGGCGGTGACTTTTCTCGTAAACGAATATCATTTCGCGAACGTGAATTATTAGTTGATAGGTTAGTTGAACTACTCTATAGGACTATGATTACTTTAGCACACTGTTTTAAATGACTTTATTTTAGAAAAAAGTTATTTGGCGAAAGCAATCATACTCTTAAAGTATACAGTAAGGGTAAGAGGAAACGGGACAACGGGACATGTATACATAAGTATGCGAATCCCGAGTACAGCATATACATTTTGCTTTGTAGCGTACGCGATAAGTTATTTCGCACACGCAAAAAATAACTCTGTAGCGTACGCTAAAATTTTCTCGCTAAAGTATTTTTATCGGTATTATTATTAAAAACTCGCTAAAGATATAATTTATTTTATTTATAGTATCGTGGTTGTCAAGATTCTTTAAAAGATGATGAGGCAAAAACTATGATTGATGATATTTTTTCTGAAAAAGAAGAATTCAAATGGATGTCACTGGAAAAAATTACTTCTGGAATATTTAAAAGAAAAACCAAACCTTTTACTGGTTCTCATAATGAACTAAAACAGCTTATGAAGACAGTTGATAACATCGATGAATCTTATTCTTCTACGGATTTTGAAAATTTATATGAAAAAGCAATACAAAATCTATCTAAAGGATATAGTGCATTATATGGCGTAAATCTAAAGAATGTAAAAAATAAGTCTTTCGTATTGTCTAATTTTCCACAGCATATTAATATCAATAAGAATCTTAATCTTGGTGAATGCCATGGTATAAATATTCCAAGTTTTTATTTTGGGACGCTAAAATCTTTTACGGAGATGCATTTGGAAGATAATCACCTCGATAGTGTGAACGTTTTAAAATGGGGACATCCCAAATTATGAATTTTGGTGCATCCTGACTTTGGATTTCAATTAGAATCTGAAATAATTAAAGAATTGAATAGCGTAAGGAACACTAATGGTTCTGTTTCTGAATGGAAACTTGGCTGTGGTACTCCTACTCATCACAAATTATTAATGATAGCTCCAAGTAAACTAAGAAGCTGGAATATTCCTTTCGAAATTGTTGTTCAGATGCCTGGAGATATAATTTATGTAGGTGATGGAGTTCCTCATCAAGTAATTAACTTAGGCCCAAATATTTGTGAGGCAGTAAATGTGGGAAGCTCGGCATGGAATAGAGGAGCTCATACTTTTCGCACGTGTTCATGTCCAGGGGATGGATTGATACAGGTTGAAGCAAATACAAGATCTACAATTGTCTTCCGCTCCATTGAAAAAAATCTGATAAGCTGCCCCGTAACAGATTGTCCAGTTGAATTTTTAGATAATCGATCTTATCAATTTCATCTAGATGTTCAGAGCAAAAAATCAAAAAATAAGTGCTCTTACTGTTTAAAAATAATGCAAAACTATGGACACCTTAAACGGCATGTAGAAGAAGTTCATCTACGTTTACATAAAATTGAATGTTCAGTCTGCCATAAAATGGTATGCAAACGTCAGCTTGAAAGGCATCTAAAGACGCACGTGTCTAAACCTTTAAATTCTTGTAAAAAGTGTAAAAAAAATTTTAAAAATAAGGGTGCATTGATAACTCATAAAAAATCTTGTAAGAAAAGTATTCGCTGTCCTTCTAAGAAAGTTATTCAAAGAGCATAATGATAATTTGTTTGTAAATAGCATTAATACGACAGGTAATTTTAATGTTTAAGAATTTTAAAATATCTTTTTTATTTTAAACATTTTCTTATATTTTTTCAGATGGTACTTGCAGCGAATTTCGCAATACAGCGCAATACAGCTTATATAGAGCAGGGAGCAACGGTTCTTTCTCAACGGCCAACCGATCCTCGACACTACACTGCTATACCCGCATTGCGCACACAGCTGCGGACGTTGGAAACACGCGCATCTGGACATCACCGAGGAAGCGAACGGCGATTCTCGAATATACACAGAAGAAGAAAAAAACCAGGAGCCCGGGCTAATCCTTGTGAAAACAACCATTTATCTGTCCGGTCTCTGGATTAATTTACCCTCAGCACACACACACAAATACCTGACTACGCGCTGACTAATATGTCGGTCGGTCTACTGATGTCCGTCTCTTTTTTTCTCCGACGAGATCTCGCTCTGCATTCGGGAGAATATTTCGACACTTCAGATATACACACACGCCGCAGCCGCCGCTGCTATATTGGGCCATTCGTGCGGGAGTAGTCTCCCCGATTTCTTGATAAAGGAGCTTGAGAGAGGATGGAATTTTCGGCGCGTGTTAACGAGAGGTAGATTGTGTCCTGATCCGAAGAGGATCCCGAGTTTGTTTAGCTTTTGTGCGAGGGGTGTCATAATATTTACACACGTCGTTCGCACGATGAGAGATGATCTCGAGTTACGAGACGCACATACNTTGTTTAGCTTTTGTGCGAGGGGTGTCATAATATTTACACACGTCGTTCGCACGATGAGAGATGATCTCGAGTTACGAGACGTTTATACACGACCGATTGCACACTTGATTTTTCGGATCAGCGCATCAACGGCACCACACGTTATATTCTTCTCGCTCGATAAAAGGATCCGGATAACGAGCTTACGTGATGCGGCGACATTCGCAAGTTATTCCAGTCGCATACAGCCTTGCACTGCTGTAATTAAAATTCCATTGCATGCACGAAAGAAGAAGAAGAAAGAAGTGGAAGAACAAAAAACCGACAATGCGCGAATTCGGATAAGAGCGTATTGTAAGCGAGGAAAAGTTTCGGAGCAATAACAAATTGCCGCATGAAATAGTAATGCGCGTAGACTCGCGTCGTCATCGATATACACGAAAGAAAAGGGGTATAGACGCCGGATTTTCCTACACACGCTGACCGCAGGACATACACACATATACGCAGGCATTATTTTCACCTGCGTAGTTCGCGCAACAACAAATAACTCGCAGCTCGAAATCATCGGGAGAAAACTTTTGGACAGTGTAGACAAGGAACATTACTGAATATTTATTAAATAATGGGAAAAAACAAATTTTTGCATTCTTGTAATAATACATTTTTCTTCTTCCAACAGACACTTATCGACACTAGTAACGCGTATGTAAAACTATGAAATAATCTTTTTACTGGTAATATTTCTTATTGTATTTGTTCATACTGGTGTGATTGAAGCTGGAACTTTGATTGTATGGATAGTATCTGGAAATAAATTGATATTTTATTCACAAACAGGATTTATTTTATTATGCGAAAACAATCACTTGTATATATTCCCTTACTTGTAATTGTTTGTATAATTGTAACATTTACGATTGTAAAATTTCTGTTTGCAGCCATGATAACTAAAATATAGGTTAGTTAATAATTAAATTCAATGTATTATTATTGTAACAATTACTTTTAGTACAACATATGTAAGATATAAGCATACTTACGCGTTAATCTTGTTTTCTTTATCATCTTTTCTGTAAGTTCTATGCTCTTTCGTCTGTGTTTGTAAATAGGATGCTTCTTTTCTAATATTGTTTAATTTATTGGACAGCTGCAATTTTTCCTCATTCAAATTCTGGATCTCTGTTTTATATTCTTTCAGCTTCTTTTCGATATTTTCTAGTTGATATATCAAAATGCATTCATCTTCGTCTAATTCAATTAATTTTTGATTCCTTTCATTTAGTAAAAGTAATTTTTCCTGTTTTTGTAAAGTTTGTTTCAAATTATCTGTTGTATTTATCATCTTTCGAACATCTTCCAACGTTTTGGGGAAATCATCCATTATTTTCAATACAACTAGCACTTTAAAAGCGTAAAAATGTAAATTTCGTGTTAAGTACACTTAAAGTTTATCTGTATCTTCTTGACTGAATCTGCTAATATGGCCAGTATAACCATTAAAGTAAAATAATCAAACTTCACTTCGTTACTGTTGAGAGAATATAGCATGTAAGAAGAAAGAGATTTGCTATTGTTTATTAATAAAGTGTTCGGTTTGCTATATTATGTAGGAATATAAGTTTCCTTGAATATGAAAATTTCATCAATATACTTACATTTATTGTGGTGGTTTTCTCTCCCTTAAATTTTTTTTTGGTATCTAAAGATGTCGTTTCATTTTTATTCTTCTTTAATGTTTTACTTTTAACTTTATTATTATTATTATAAAGAGCAAAATTTTCTTCGCTTTCAATAATATTTTTAAAGATCGTCGAATAATATAAATTTGCATAATAGTCTATTAAATTTGCTTCATAATTGAGATAATCTATAGATAGATGTATTAATTACCACTTCATATGAAAAAATGCAAAAAATCATAAGAATTTAATTACCTTCCAATGGATCCATTATTAAAAATAATACGCTGAATAGAAANTATAAATTTGCATAATAGTCTATTAAATTTGCTTCATAATTGAGATAATCTATAGATAGATGTATTAATTACCACTTCATATCAAAAAATGCAAAAAATCATAAGAATTTAATTACCTTCCAATGGATCCATTATTAAAAATAATACGCTGAATAGAAATATATATATATATATATATATATATAGTGTATAGAAAAATACTATGTCAGTGTTATTGAATTGCAAAATAAAATATTAATAAAATAAATATTTATATAAATGCGTATACAATGGAGTCAAATAAAATACGTTTTGCTAAAGCTTTTACAAATTGATGTTTGAATTTAGCTATTTATAACAGATGATTGCTTGCGTTTTGAATACGAATATAAACAAACAATTTCAAGTAGCTTTTCTATAACCTTTGATCGATTGACATAAAGAAGTTCAAAGACGATATATACTTTCATAAAATACAGTTTGCTCAATAATAAAATCAGACGCAATTCTTAATATAATTGTTTGAAAGAAGTTAGATCAATTTATAAGTGATTTAATTCAAATAATATTCAAAAGCGCGTTACGTTATTTTTAAAAAATGAAAAGGACATTGAACAGGAAAATCAATATCAAGGATATCACTCCACATAACCCAAAGTATTTCTATTAAAAACATGAATAAAATGATTTTTTTTCCTTATACTTATAAACATTTATAATCAATATACGCAGTTGGGAAATATGTGCTAAAGTTACGAATAAATCTGAGCCTAGAATTTATGTACAGAACAAGGAAACCAAAAAAAATTTTTCCATCAATCTAATGGATGAATCTGGAGAAATTAAATGCACATTTTTTGATAAACAATTTGAAAAATATTATGAAAATATTGAGGTAACTTATATGATATTCGTAATTATGTTTAGATTTTTGCAATCATACCGATACTATTAATTTTCAAACATAACTTTATAGATTTATAAAACTTATAATCTTTCGGACTGCTATGTAAAAAAAGCAAATACAAAATTCAACAATTTGGAACATCCATATGAATTAAATGCTTCTAATAAAACGAATATTACTGAATGTGATGATACAGCCACAAAAACTTTAAAAATTAATTACAAATTTATTAAGATTGCTGAAGTTATAGATAAAGAAGAGAATTCAATCATAGGTAAGTATTCACATGTAAATATGAGATTTTTCTAGCTCTTCTTTTTCCAAACTTTCTACTGATTAGCTGATTTTGTGATTTGTGAATATAAATAAAATAATGTTTACACGTGTTTTTATAGATATGATCGCAATAATTAAAAGCATGAGTGAGCCACAAAATTTAATCAACCAAAAGACAGGAAAAGAATATGTAAAAACAGATATCGAGCTGATTGATGATAGTAACCAATCTGTATGTCCATATATTGATTTTAGAAAGTTCCATTTTAACACAAAAATGTACTAACCATAATGTATTAAATATATTGCAGATAATATTACATTATTGGGGAAATATATCTGTAAAATTAGAAGAAAACATGATTGTTGCTTTCAAAAGAATTAGAATTTCTGAATACGAGGGAATTAAACGTGTTAATATCACGAATTCGACAATAATCGATTCGGAAATCAATGGAGAAGAAAAAGAAAGGTAAATATTTAAATTTAATGATAATTTATAACTTTATAAATTAAATAAAACTTTCTAATGCGAAAANTTCGACAATAATCGATTCGGAAATCAATGGAGAAGAAAAAGAAAGGTAAATATTTAAATTTAATGATAATTTATAACTTTATGAATTAAATAAAACTTTCTAATGCGAACATTGATTTTAATTAAAATTTTTATGTTATAGGTTGAGTAAATGGATTAAGAACGTAAAAATCGTAGAATAAAAATTTAATATTAATATTGAACAATATATATTATTATTTAAAAGAAAAATAAAACAAACATAAGAAAATGATTTTAAAATATTTTGAAAAACCCGTGCACTTTCATTCTTGGAACCCAAAATTTTTACCTATCGTCTCCATAATGTTTAATTCACTTTTACTGACGCTGTTGATGTGCTGCTAGCTTCGCCGTTATCACCGAGCCAGGTTTCTCAGTTTTTATTTTAGCCAGAGTTAAGTCTTAGAGCATAAGTTATTATTTTATTTTGCTTTATAATTCTGGTATGGGCTTTATTTATCCTATTAAATATCAAAACGTCAATATTGGTTCATCATTAATTTTATTGTTAAATTTTACGGGATCGACTATGATAATTCCGCGATTATATCCATAAGGTATAACGTAGCCCTATAGGAAGTTATTCCCATTATATGCGTCTAGGAGACTTCGAGGTAGTGGGTAAAGGCTCTTCGAGGGCAGTTGCTTGACCAGGTTGGCGCTGGGACATCGGGAAGTCTGTGCCACCTGGATCACCGTCGGTCACGCCATCATGTCCTCTTTATGCAGACTGAAAATCGATAGTTATTAATTTTACAATAAGAAAGATTAAGTCTTAATTACAAATTTAAATAAATGTATCGAACGATAATATTGCAGTTTCACGATAGAGTGGACATAAGGTAATAAATATAAATCCAATTTACACGTAGAAATCCTTGAGAGCCTGGTCAAATTCGACCTTGTTATTATCCTTGTCCACCTTGTTTTGCATCTCGAGCAAGATATTAAGTATCTCCAGGTGTGCCGACGACATGGTCGAGTAGATCTCGAGAAAGGTTTCGAGCTCGCACCACAAGAGCATAATGCTCGTAGTGCTCGTCACACGTTCCACTCTTGCCACCCCGGCCGCAGCCTAAACTCAGCAGTGACAGTGTCTATTGCTTCAGTTTTACAGATGCACCATCTCCTCCTTGGTCAGCACTTCTTTCAGTACAAGATAGGAAAGTGGATCTGGAAAAACACAACGTTTTAGTATAGTTGTATGTTTATTAAGATTAATTTAAAAAAAAACTATATGTACCAATCAAACACTCGTTTCTTGCGGAGACATGACAATTGTTATGCAGCTTCTGAGATACTGTTGTATCATGCTTCAAAAGTTTTATCACTATTCAGAAAAAAATAAAGTATGCTAAGCCTCAAAAAAAGCCGGTCGCCGAATTTTTAAACAATGAAATATACATAATCTTGAATCTATGACTTGGAATTTTTGGAAACCCTGAGGATGTATTTACAAAAAATTGTGTTTACACAAATTCTTTTGAAGAAACACTGGAAAATATCCCCTCACAACGGACTTTTTTTGAGGTTTCACATACTTTCTCCTTTCGGAATAATGATAATAAAATTTTAGAAGCATGATACAACAGTATCTCAGAGACTGTATAATAATTGTCATGTCTCTAGAAGAGGCCAGTTGTTATCTACTCATAGGTCTAAAAGTCAAAATCAAAACTATCACCCTTATGATAAGGACAACTTAATATATAGTTTTAACAACTTGAAACAAATATCCATGCAAAATTTGAGCCCGCTAAGTATAATAGTTTTCGAATGAGAGAAAAAACAAAGTTGCAACACAAGTAATCGTGTAATCATTGAGAATTTGATTTTCTCTCTCATTCAAAAACTATTATACCTCACCTCTAAACATTATTAAGAAAAAAGAAAGTATGCTAAGCCTCAAAAAAAAGCCTATCGCGAGAAGATATTTCCAACTACGATACCTTGTGCTTTTTGAATAATATTCAAACACAGACAGTATTCATAAAATATATTCTGAAGATTGGTTTGCAAAGATTTAAGTCTCAACATCTCACCTAAAAATTTTAAATAATGAAATATATATAATCTTGAATCTACATAACTTGGAATTTTTGCAAACCAACTCTCAGGATGTATTTACAAAAAATTGTGTGTACACAAACCCTTTTCAAAGAAAACTTAAAAATATCCCCTTGCGACAGTCTTTTTTGAGGCTTAGCGTTCTTTCTTTATTCTCAATAGTGATACAATTTTAGAAGGATATTATACAACAGTGTCTCGGAGGCTGTACAATCATATTCATATCTCTAGAAGAGACCAGTTGTTATCTACTCATAAGTCTAAAAATCAAAATCAAAACTATCACACTTAAGATAAAGACAACTTGATATATTATTTTAAAATCTTAAAACAAATCATCATGCAAAATTTGAGCCTTCCAAGTATCATAGATTTTAAATGAGAGAGAAAACAAAGTTGCAAAACAAATAATCGTGTATTCATTAAGAATATTGTTTTTTCTTTCATTCAAAAACTTATACTTCGAAGGCTTAAATTTTGTATGATGATTTATTTAAAGATATTAAAACAATATATCAAGTTGTCTTTATCTTAAGTGTGATAGTTTTGATTTTGACTTTTATACCTATCAGTAGATTTTGACGCCAAAGCCATGAGGTTGAAAATGAAAAGCCGAACAAAGATAGTTGAGTAGAAACTTTCAAGGTAACCTGTTTTTGAATAATTAAACAAGTATCTACACGAAATAGGAGATCTAACTTTATTACAATACAAAGAACACCATAATGTCAAATTTTGATGTTAACAGTAACTAATGGCTTCTGTATTGATGAAATGGAGATAAGTATAATAGTCTTTAAATGAGAGCATTTAAAGCAATAGATACTTGTTTAATCATTCAAACAGGTTACCATGATAGTTTCGACTCAACTGTCTTTGTTCGGCTTTTCATCCTCAACCCTATATGTCTTTGGTGCCAAAATCTACTCATAGGTATAAAAATCAAAATCCAAACTATCACACTTAAGATAAAGACAACTTGATATATTATTTTAAAATCTTAAAACAAATCATCATGCAAAATTTGAGCCTTCCAAGTATAATAGTTTTTGAATGAGAGAGAAAACAAAGTTGTAAAACCAGTAATCGTGTAATCATTGAGAATATGGTTTTCTCTCTCATTCAAAAACTATTATACTTAGAGGGCTCAAATTTTGGATGGTGATTAGTTTCAAGTTGCTAAAATAATATATCAAGATGTCTTTAGCTTAAGTATGATAATTGTGATTTTGACTTCTAGACCTATGAGTGGATAACAAGTTTGCAAATTTATTCCTCCCTTATCTTTTTTTCTAAAGTTAATATTTGGTGGCTGTTTATTAAGTCTTAAGCCAAATCCTTCTAATTCATGCTCTATCAACCTTTTGTGTCCAAGAGGTTTCAATACATCTAGAACTATAGAAATTAAACTACAAGTTCTAGCTACTGCTATTACTTGCCATCCACGACCTTTACCATCCTTTGCTCCTTCAATAATACCCGGAAGATCCAATAGCTGAATCGTTGCTCCTTTATACTTAATACAGCCAGGAACTGTTGTAAGAGTGGTAAACTCATAGGCAGCAACTTTTGAATATACTCCAGAAAGTGTACTGAGCAGCGTGGATTTGTCTTAGCAACTTCAAAATCTTATTCACCACTGCTATCTCCTCTTTTGGATTAGGTTCAGTTTTGAAACTCCTGAAAATATTTAATCCATAGTAAAAATCTCAGTTGCAACAGATATTATACAAAAACAGTAAAAATCTCTACCCAAGTATTACTGTAAAAATAAATATAATAGGAGACGTACCAATGATATTTACAAACAACATAAAAATACTTGAATTTTATAGAACTTATTCTGAAACTTTGATACTTATCGATACTTATCTGGGTCGTCATTATTCCTTAGCGTTGTTAGAAGCAAACCTCACAAGCGTTAGATTTGTTTACTTTTTACACTAAATTTGAGGTTACGTGGCACCGCTAATTCAATTGTGTATATACTGTCAGCTGCTCCTTCGCCTTCGGGTCATGCGCAGAACCAATCGGATAGCCGGAACGCGGACTATGGAACGGACGAATTTATCCTCAAAATAAAATTAATTAATAACTAAATAATTATAGAAAATTTGATGATAATGCAATTATTTTTATAAACCGCAATTAAATTGGAAACGATATATCAAGTTAGTGTCTATAAATAGCGCGTATCTCCTGACAAAACCGTATATCCAAAGTTTTGGCGACCCAAAAAGTTTTTGATTTTTCACAAAAAAATGAAGCCACTCCTGCCAACCGCTTTTTAACTTGGCAGTTTTAACGTTGATTAACGATTTCGCAATTATTGCTTCCTCCTATTAGAGGAAGCTTTGTAATAGTAAATTTTCAGTTTTGCTAATAGAAATATAATAGTTTTTGAATGAAAGAATTGTGTTTGTGGAGTACGAATATACGTTTAGAAAATGTCGGTTGCGCGATGGCTCTGGGTGTGTGTGTCCCTGTGTGCGCCAGTGCTGAGTTTGTGGTGTCGTGCCCCCACTTGTGTGGATGTGTTGCTGGCGTGTGAAGTGCTCGTGTGACTGTGTGCGCGGTGGTGGCTATAGTTCTTTTGACATTGCGACGGATTAGATATTAATTTACTGACACTATATTTTTTTCTCCTACTATTTGAGTAAATTAGCCGTCCTTTTTTGGTCTTTATGATACTGCTACCCCATTTTCTAAAACTCATACCCACGCCGAAATACTGGCACATATAATAATTAATACAAGCCAAATTTATATCTCTATTTTGATAACGATATATATATATATAGCCTCTCTCTCCTCCTCGCTTATGATTTATACAATATATTCAACAATAAGTGTATCTAAAAGAACATAAATTTGTCTACTTTTTCCCGCAAGATTTTCTAGATTGACTGATCTGTTCATTTTTTATGATATAAAAGGTATTTTTTCGATAAACATATATAACTCAAAAAATAAATAGTTAAATGTTTTGAAAAAATTCATGACAATAAAAAACAACGATATGCTAGCTAGTGTAAAAATTTTAAGGCAATTTTGGCGACTAGTTTTTGAGAATAAATCAAAAACAAAAAAAAATGATGTTTTTTAGTCGTAACGATTACGGGAGTAAAAAGGTTAAATTGTAAGTTGATAATTTTAGGAAAAGATTGATCTTTTGATCTTTGTAGCTTATGAAATCTTTTAGTTTAAAAGAATATTAAGATTCAAATTCTTCAACTCTCACCCTGTAATACTCTGTGTGACTGAACATTATTATTTTTGTTAAACCATATAATTTTGATAATTAAAGGCTTAGTATATTTTGAGAGCTTCATGGTTTTAAAAAATGTCCGTGCAGATGGTTTTGTCTGTGTGTGTGTATGCGTGCGTGCGTAATATTACATTGAAAACAATTATATCAAAAAAACGGAACAAGGAGGAAGCTAAGTGCCAAAGACTTGGCAGCGGTTTTTTTTTCTATGATTCTGAATTTAGGTCATTTTTTGTTTTATGATTCTGACCATTTTAATGGCCATATTATGGCCATTTTTCTATTTTTGGAAAAAATATTTTTGCTTTTTATTATGATATGATTTATACAATATATTCAACAATAGTGTACCTAAAAGACTGCTACCCACAAGGTTGGAATATATACTGATACCCATAAAGTTGAAATCCACCTTAACCCCCACTCCCCTGATACCCCTCCCCTACAAGTGTCTTCCTAAGCTATCCTTTTAGTATCGAATAGTAGCGAATATTTAAATCAAAGAATGAGTTGATTGTCCCATGTAATTATCTTCCACTAGCAGAATAGGAGGAAGCTAAGTGCCAATGACTTGGCAGCGGTTTTAAAATTAATAAGAAATTTTACTTTTATATACCAAGTATCACTTTAACATATTGAAATGAGAAGAATGCAGCTCACACTACAGGTAACTATTTCTCCGTCAAATTTTGCCAAACATCCATACTCAATACTATTATAAATCACCGAAACTCAACAAAAGAAGAAAATTTTAACAGTAGAATCAACACCGTGAACATACCGACATTGAAATCAGCATAGTGTCGCCATGAAGCAAAATCTAATAAAGCTCAACAAAATACTAGAAGCCCTAGACGCGCAGGTCACAACTTTTGAAGAAATCAAATTAAACAACATGTGAAAACAAAGATAAGAAGAGGTAAAAATACAAAACAAATAAAAGAAAGCAGCAAGACCTAAACAGCCAAATGATGATGAACGATGCAAGCTTCTAATACATTAGCCCACTACGCCTCGACTTGGATGGAGCCTCCACAAGCGACAACACCCAGCAGCAGCAATGAAGACACCTGCGAGGGCCCGAGCTGCAGCTGCAGCAACCCAAGCAGCGACGAATTGTGGCAAAATTAGTGTAGTGCAGTGCAATTATGCAGTGAAAATAGTGCTTTGAATATGGGTCATGTGTGGCGTAATTGGTATGATATGTTTTAATATATCCTTATCTAACGTAAATTGCTCTCTACGAACCACGGACTACACGTATATAGACACGCATGCATACATATGCATGCGCACATACACATACACAATTATTTGCTGAGGATAATGTTCTTTTTCATTAAAATAAAAGAAACACAAAACAAGATCCGTTAAGAGTTGTACAGGTAATGAACACGCAGAATGTCATGCAAATAGTAATTAATTATCTTTTAAGATTATCGTACGACAATCAGCGCAGAGACTCAATCTTCTTTGAATCTTGCACGGAACAAAAAAAATAATAATAAATAATTTAATTCCTTTCCTATACGGACTTGCGCCAACCAGCGAAACGTAAAGCCACCCAAGGCAAAATTAAAGGGAGAATCAGTCAAGACGTTCTCATGGTTGCATTCTGCACCCAATTTAATAGAATATAGGCCATAATGCCATAAAAGTGCCATAAAGGTGCCATAAATATACTATAGTAGACACTAGACCAAAGGTAATCTCTCTGAAGAGGCTAAATAAATAATCCTACGTTATTAAAAAAGAAACTAAATCAAGAAAAATAATGTTCATGTCTATATTCACTGAGGTATTTTTCAAAAAAAAAAAGAAGAAATCGAGATAAAGCAAGTTTTACAATAGGTGAACTTAAGGGACACTCTACGCTTACAAAGTCAAAAATAATATAGTCTATAACATACACAAATTCTAAAAGTTATTATTATACGTACATAGTTACATATTTTTAAATTTTTGCAAAGAAATGTAAGGTTTACACGATTCAATATTCAAGTAGGTATGACAGCACACGAAATTAGATTCTCACACAAAAATACGATCAGAGAAGCATACAATATAAGAGTAATTATGTCTATCCCGACGATCATCGAGAGAATGCGAATACGAGGAATTATCAGCTCTAAAAAGCCCAGCAAAGTCATATGAGCAAGTAAGACGTTAGTCTTACATAATTGAAACAAATCTAGCTGTAATCTTGGCTGCGACTCTATTAGTGGAACTTTGACGAGTTCGGCATATTATGCATCACTGAAACAAGATCATTAAATGATCCCTGCGAGCAATGGCTTCTAATTCTAACTTCTCACGATAATTGCTTGGGACCCTAGTGGAAATGGATTTTGTGCCATAGGGTGCCATAGTGTACCAAAGTGTGCCAAAGTGTGCCGAAGTGTGCCAAAGTGTGCCAAAGCATTCAAATTCGGAAAAAAGAAACACTTTGGCACACTTTGCCACTTTGTAGTTTATGTGGTATGTACGATTATATAAATATAAAAATCATAATTAGTAACTTTGAATTCGCGATAAGTTGACGAACGGGACGACGTGAGACACACGTTTTTTGACTGCCCTCGGTGGGCTGATAGGCGTAGAATCTTAGAGGTGACGGTAGGGGCATTTACGCTCGACACGGTAGTGAAAACGATGCTTGCTAGCAAGCAGAATTGGGACGACATAACGGCGTTCGTGGAGACGGTTCTCCGCGCGAAAAATAGTGACGGGTGCTTAGCTGACTAGACGACGATTGATGACCTGTAGGTCGTAACAAGACAGGCGACCCCCCGAAGGAATGCGAAAGCGGCTACCGGGGGGGATTCTCGCGGCCCTATGAGAGGTGGAGTTTTAGTGAGTATGCCTGGCGTCTGTCCCGCGCCAGGAGAGTCCCACACACGGGGAGTCCCGCACGGCTCCTGCCATGGTGCATTAAGCATTTCTCCAACTCTCCGGATAAACAAAAAAAAAAAAATTAAAAAAAAAAAATAATAATAATAAATAAATAAAAAATAATAATAATTGATGTCAATGGATACTATAAACGAACCAGGAAAAGAGGTACAGGGAAACCTGACAGTTGACACCCTAAAGGTGCCAGCATCGTAAGACGGTGGATACCCAATCCACAAGTCAACCAGCAGCACTAGTATAGCCAGCTCGATGAGTGCCGCTGAATACAAAAACAGGACAGTGATAGGGTTATGGCTAAAAGAACACGCCAGCCTGCGAGTAAAGTTACTGGAAATAAGACGAACGAACAGAGAGATGATAAAAACTCTGGATAAGCAGAAGAACGTGAATACAACGATCAAAGAGGGACTACCGGTAATAGGAGCTATTATGATTGAAGTTTTCACGCTTCTCGACAAGATAGAGGATGGCGCGAAAAAGTTGCCATCTCAACAACCTGGAGAAGACCATTCGAAGTCTTGCAAGCCAAAGAAGAGGGGACGGACATCATCCGATCGAGGCGGCGGTACCCCCGACAAAAAAGACAAGAAGGAGGATAGATCTGCACCGTCTACGAGCAAAACGCAAGAGGAAGCTGCAGATACACACACACAAGGGGCTTGGCAGCTAGCTGCAGGAAGAAGAGCAAAGAAGAAAGGACAGAAAAAACAGGAGCAAAGCCAGCCTCAACAACTAAGGAAAAGCGCAGGGAAGACCTCGCGGCAGAGGGGAGACGCAATCCTCATAAGACCGGAATTGGGTAAGACTTACGCCGATATCTTAAGAGAGATCAAGGCAAAGATTAAGCCAGAAGTATTGAATACAGAGGTTAAGTATCTTAGCGAAGCGAAAGACGGTGGCGTTCTGGTTGTCGTGGGTAAGAGTGAAGACAAAATGGAATCACTCAAAACGGCCATACAAACCGCAATAGGGCATGCAGGCACAGTTAGGGGCAAGATTACCAGAACTACACTGGAGATCAGGGACATTGACGGCCTTACGACAAAGGAGGAAGTCTGCGGCGCCATCGCTGTGCATAAGCATTTCTCCAACTCTCCGGATAAACAAAAAAAAAAAAAATAATAATAATAATAATAATAAAACTAATAAACTGAAAAAGTATATTATTGATTAGATGAACAAAGATACGACGGCGAAAGACGGCGTTCAACATTCATTAAAAACAGTTATATGCAACTGTGGGAACGTTAATGTGGCAGAAGTTTAATTAATAACCATGCATCTTGCCAAGATACACTCGTTGACGTGGATAGTTTCTGCTCAATCGTAAGCGGCATTTCTTCAGGAGCAGAGTGCTGTTGTATAAAATTCTGTTCCACAGTTTGTCCGTTTGCCAACGTTAAATCTAAAACATAACGATATAATTTATCGGTGTATCGGGGAACTAGTACACCACCTCTTTGTAGACTTTAAAAAGGCCTATGACTCAGTCAACTGTGCGTCCAGATTGGACGGGTGGGTGCCTATCACCACTACACAGTGCGTTCTCAGGTTGCAGATAGAGGAACGGCCCCTGAGAAAGAGGTTAGCTGCGAATAAATCGAATAAACAGCCGCGGACAGCCGATAGGCCCGGGTGTGGGTGTGATGAACCCGCACTGGCGATCGAACGCATTCATCTAGAAATACTACGCAAGCACCACAACAACGAACACTCAACAATATTTCTATTTCACTTTCTCTTCCTACCTAAGTATGTCTATAATCTATCTCTCTTAGCACATATTACAAAAATCATGCTGTCATGGAGAATGCCGGAGCGATGATAACTGCCCCGAAAGGGGATGTGTAGAATGATTCGCCACCTGGTCTTACACGGCAACGAAGCCAGCGAAGACGCGCTGCCTTGCAGGGGGGCGTTAGGATACGAGCGTGATTCCGTAGTGTGTCCGACGATGAGCTGACTCCGTCTTCATCAAAGTCGGAAAGCTCTCATACTTAGTTCTAGATATGTATGGGAGTTATCACCTCTAGAACGGATGATTCACCTGCGATCGGAAACAGGATCCAAAACGCTTGGGTTTCACTTACTATCATGGCTCAAAAAAACCAAAACGAAACCAAAATCAATAGGGACTTAAAGGTAGGAACGTGGAATGTGCGCAGTTTATACAGAGCAGGCGCGTACCGGGAAATCTTAAAAGAAGCTGACGGGTACAATCTAGACTTAGTAGCTATACAAGAAACTCGGTGGCAAGATAGCGGTATGTTAGGAAACGAAAACTTCACCTTTATGTACGGGGGCGCGAGCGGACATTCCCTAGGTACCGGATTTCTGATTAGCAAAAGAATTATACACGCGGTTAAAAGTTTCAAATTCGTAAACGACAGACTCTCGTATATCGTCATCGAAGGAGCGTGGTCCAATTACGTGGTTATTAACGTGCAATGTCCTACGGAGGACAAAGAGGAAGAGGTGAACGATCTTTATTACGAAGCCTTGGAGCAATTAATCGACCAATTCGCGTCTGACGACACCAAAATAGTAGTGGGGGATTTCAACGCTAAAATAGGGAAAGAGGAAATGTTTAGGCCCACTATAGGCAAGGAAAGTCTGCACGAAACCAGCAACGATAACGGTATTAGAGTCATAAATTTCGCGGCGGCAAAAGATCTTATAGTAAAGAGTACGTGCTTCAAGCACAAGGATATACACAAAGTAACGTGGACATCGCCGGACGGAGCCACGAAAAATCAAATCGATCACTTTCTTATCGATAAGAGGCGCCACACGAACGTCCTTCACGTAAGAACCTATAGGGGGGCGGATTGCGATTTGGATCATTTTCTAGTAGTGGCCAAATTAGTAGCTGGGCAAAATAGTAAACGGGCGAACAAAGTAGAAACGTTCGATATTGAAAAGCTACGGAACGGGATACGGAACGGGATAGAACGAATTAAGTATCAAGTAGAAATAAGAAATCGGTTTCAGGTACTCGAAGAAACGGATGCACCGACGGAGGTAGATGACGACCCGAACAGTCTTTGGGGGGATATCGAAAAAACGATAAAAGAGGCCGCGAATAAAGTGCTAGGTAGAAAGAAAAAGCCAAAGAGCAAACCATGGTTTGACGAAGAGTGTGAACTCTGGTTTGATAGGCGCAAAAAGGCCAAATTAGACAGCGTACACAATGGAGGCGATAGGGCCGTAGAAGAGTACCACGAAATAAGAAGGCAAGTGGGGGCGATTTACAGGAACAAAAAGCGCGAGTATCAAAAGAATCAGATTAGAAAAATAGAAACTAATAGTAAGGAAAATAACCCGCGCGAGATGTACAAAGGAATTAACGCTATTAGGAAGGGTTTCCAGAGTAGATCACAATTAATGAAAGATGAGGGCGGGAATCTCGTCACAAGCGAAGGTGAACTGTTAAAGCTGTGGAAGGGCTATTTTGATAAGCTGCTAAACGTACATGAAAACTGCGAGGAAACGGGAGACGAAATCCACACTGCTGAACTCCATTTGGAAGAACCGACCTACAAAGAAGTAGAAGCCGCGATCAAAAAACTAAAAAACAATAAGGCCGCGGGAAACGATTCTATACCAGCGGAACTACTTAAATATGGGGGCACTGCGCTGACATCGAAAATTTTTGAACTAGTACGCTCTATTTGGAAAAATGAAACAATGCCGGAAAACTGGAAAGAATCCATCATCATACCGATTTTTAAAAAGGGAGATAAGACAGACTGCAATAACTATCGGGGAATCTCACTTTTAGCTACCTGCTACAAAGTTCTGTCAAACGTAATACAGGCCAGACTCACACCCTTCGCGGAAGATATAATAGGAGATTATCAGTGTGGATTCCGGCGTAACAGGTCGACGAGCGATCAAATGTTTACTATAAGACAGCTGTTAGAGAAAAAATGGGAATATTGCGAAACAATACACCAGTTATTCATAGATTTTAAAAAAGCGTATGATTCTATCAAGCGAAGCAAAATGTATCAAATCCTTGTGCTCCTCGGCGTGCCAAAAAAACTTGTGAAATTAATACAAATATGTCTGAACGGAAGCACGGGAAAAGTACGAGTAGGCGGTAATGTATCTGAATCGTTCATGATACACGACGGTTTGAAACAAGGGGACGGGCTCTCCACGGTACTCTTTAACTTAACGCTAGAGTATGTTGTTAGACAAATGCAGACTAGCGGGCTGGGCGCAACACTCAACGGAAAAACGCAGATTCTAGGATATGCAGATGATTTGGACATAGTGGGGGATAATGGCGAAACGGTAGCGAGAAACGCGGAAATACTCATAAATGCGGCCGAGGAAACGGGGTTAGAGGTGAGCGAATCGAAAACGAAATATATGATTATGGATAAACTGGGCATTTGCGAAGGAGAGGGGGATCTTAGAGTCGGAAATTTTACTTTCGAAAAGGTTAGCGAATTCAGATATTTAGGCACAACTATAAATGATCGAAACGAAATCAAAGCCGAGATTAATAAGAGACTACATTCGGGTAATGCCTGCTTCTACGCCGTGAATAAACTACTAAAATCAAAACTGCTGTCTAAAAATGTAAAAATTAGGATATATAGGACTATAATAATGCCGGTAATCTTGTACGGATGCGAAACTTGGGCGCTCACTAAAGCAGAGGAAAACCGTTTTAGGGTGTTCGAAAATAAAGTTCTGCGAAAAATATACGGGCCAAAGAAAGATGAGGAAACCGGGGAGTGGAGGAAACTGCACAACGACGAGCTACATAACTTATACGCGTCACCGAATATAAACAGAATAATTAAATCGCGAAGACTAAGATGGGCAGGGCACGTTGCAAGAATGGGAAATGATCGCACGGCAGCGCGTATAATGAAAGGAAAGCCAAATACGTCGCGACCTCTTGGTAGACCTAGATGCAGGTGGGGGGACAATGTAAAAGCGGACTTAACTGAAATCGGGCAGGACGGCGCGAAATGGATAGGGTTAGCAGAAAATAGGGATACGTGGAAGGCTTGCGTAGATGAGGCGATGAACTTTCGAGTTCGAAATGCCACTTAAAAAAAAAAAAAAAAATGACTCAGTCATTAGAACAAAAATGTACCACATCCTCGTGATGCTGGGTATACCTAAAAAGGTAGTGAAAATGGTACAAATATCTCTAAATAACAACCAAGGTAGAATTAGAATAGGCAACCAACTATCAGAACCCTTCCGAATCCGTGATGGACTCAAGCAAGGTGACGCCCTATCGCCATTACTCTTTAACCTAGTACTAGAATCGGTCGCGAGAGTGATAAAAACAAATACGGAAGAAACAACGCTAAATGGACTGACGCAGCTCCTAGCGTATGCAGACGACCTGGACTTAATAGGAGACAGCAAAGAAATTATAACAAAGAACACAGAACTCCTCCTAAAAGCAGGTAGAGAAGTAGGCCTAGAAGTAAGTGAGGAAAAGACCAAGTACATGACAACAGACAGATTGGGGATACACAATGACGATAGGGCCGGAGGTTTTCAGGTCCTAGACAAGACCTTTGGAAGGGTCGAGGAATATAAATACCTAAGAACTAACATAAATAGCAAAAATGAAATCGGAGGAGAAATAAAAGAAAGACTGCACGCCGGAAATGCTAGCCTTTACGCGGTTAACAAAAAAATAAAATCACGACTACTCTCAAGAACGGTTAAAGTAACAATATATAGAGCCATAGCCCAACCAAGACTAATATACGGATGCGAAACGTGGTCCCTAACAAAAAGAGAAGCAGATAGGTTTAGACTTTTCGAAAATAGAGTCCTACGAAAAATATACGCCCCGAAACAAGATCCAGACACCTCCGAATGGAGAAAGCTTCACAATCACGAGCTAGACGAGTTATACAAAAGCCCCAAAGTAGGTAGAATAATCAAAGCACGTAGACTTAGCTGGGCAGGGCACGTAGCTAGAATGGCCAATAGTAGAACAGCACATAGTGTAATGGTGAGGAAACCAGATAGCAGAAGACCCCTAGGTAGGCCAAGGAGAAGGTGAGAGGATGAAGTGAAACAGGACTTAGATAAGATAGGGAGAAAGGGTGGAAATAGGGTAGAATTAGTTCAGGATAGGAAGGTATAGAGCACATGTACCAATTTGGTGAGAAACACCAGATACACAGGTTACACTTTGGAACACACAACAACACTACTACCACACAACACTGTTTGAATACCCCGCATGTCTAACAGACAGAAGGGACAGTGGTAGGAGTGATGACCCTACACTGCTAACAGCCATTAACACTAATACACACCTCGAATTTCCCGGACTACTAGTCAGCTGGGGTAGGCGTGAGACTGATGACCTCACACTACTAACACGACTATCAAGAAGCAGCAGCACTAGCAATAGCAGGTGCCGCTGTGGCCATAAGCTCTCGAGCTTCAAAAGCCAAAGTACATACATACATACATATTCGATACAATAGGACTGCCAGGAGGGGGAGCAGTGTGCGTTCTACACTTTTTATGATTCTGATAGCGACGAAATCGCCGTGTCAACATATACGAGAAATATTTCACGGTATACACGTTATAAACTTGTTCATCCTCTCATGAAGTATACGATTGTTTGTCGATAAGTGTCAACTTTTGTAATTAGTAAATTGCTCTTCTCTGTAATGAGTTCGTTACGGTCAAAGACATCATTGTGGGATATTCTTTATCTCCCAGAGTCGTAAAAGGAGAAGCCGTAAAACGAAAGATAGAAATGAACGAAAACAAGGATTTCATATAAACTATATGCGGTCGCACGATGTTGCTGAATTACTTCGAAATCTTATACGAAAGCTTGCAAAGCTCGGATCCCACATTTTATACAGAAAATATTACATATTATAAAAAAAGAATCTAAGAAAAACATACATACTTGCACACATATCGTTATCCCGGGACTCGACGAGGCATTGCTTCTTATTGGGCTCGACGGGCTTGTCAGACTGTTCAGGCATCGTGACGAGTCCGAGATCTTCGATCGTAGTCCTCTTGAGGAAGGACTCGATAACGGACTTGGAGCTAGTGATGGCGCTCCCGCCCACGAACTGGGCCGAGTGAGTTATAGCTGCATGGGACCGATGCTGGAACGAGCTCTGACGGCTGAACGGTGATGGGCAATGCTGATGATGTTGTTGGTGCTTGACTCGTTGTGGCCGTGACAGTGGCGGTTGCTGCTGAAACTAAAACGTTCGATGGGCTTAAATAAGAGGAATTATCTAATTGAGCAGAAATCCAAAGCGTCACCGACAGCGACGAAGGCCAAAGAATAACTATAAAAAAAAACTCTGAATGGATTCATTGTTGTTAATGCGGAATTTCATTTTATATGTGAAATTGCGTAAGAACGCATTTGAATGCGGCTGTAAACGCGCGCTAGCGAGACTCAGTAGAAAGCACAATTATTTGCGAATAGCAACGGCACGAGAGAGCCTAGCAGCATCCTTCATCGCCATCGCCGCGGTCCGTAAGCTTAAACAAGAAGGAGCGTTTGTCTTTGTCTTACCTTCTACTTCTTCTGTTTTTTCTTGTAGTTTTTCAGCTTCATCAAGAACATGTTTCTTCTCAATCGTAAACTGCATTTCTTTAGGGTACTGTTGATTTAGTTCCGCAGTTTGTAAGTTAGCAGTCGCTGGATCTAAAAAATAACGATATGATTTATCGGTGTATATTCGAAACAGTAGAGCTGCCAGTATTTTGATAGTTTTTCTTTTGTGGTCATTTGTAATCGTACGTATGCCCGAGTGTGCGTTCTATACTTTTCATGATTCTCATAGCGACGAAATCGCCGGGTCATGTAAGGCTGTATAATAACTATGAATGGAGTATTTATCGGTTCATTGTTATTGATGCGGAATTTTAGAGAATAAGTGTATTTGTGTATGAACGCGTTCTAATCTAGCTGGATGCGTGCGATAATGGAGCTTGGCAAAAGGCGTGGGGATTTTCGGATAACAACGACACGGAAGAGCTAATCAGCGGTCTCTATCGCAGCCACTGCGGGCCGCAATCTCGAGCAAGGAGTAGTGCTTGTCTATTTCTTACCGGATAATAAAGTCGTGATCTTTTCTAATTCTGTTTGCACATTGGCATTTGAGAGCGGTTGCGGCCCAGTACTCAAAAGCGGTTTCTCCTCGGTTGGCTGCTGTTCTGTTTCATTAACATCATCGATGATAATCTCCATTGTGTCAATAAATATTAAAGGATTTCCATCGGTGTCCAGAATTTCATATACTTCTTCCATCGTAGCTTGTGATGTTGTCTGTGAAATAACAATGTGGGTGGTTCATCGTGAAATTCAGGGTTAAAAAAATCAATATAGCTATTAGTCTGAGAAATTTTGATAGATTGTTAAAGGGTTCCAAAAATTGTTTTAGAATTTCTTATCAATATTCTTTAATTTACAGTAGGGGTTTTAAGTAGGTGATTTTAAACTCTTTTGCATTTTTTGCCTATTTTAATTAATTTATAACGTCCTAGGGATACATTTTTTACAATAAAGATCGTTTTTATTTTGTAAAATTTAATAAACTTTTCAATAATAGTACATTGCTAACCAAGGGCGAAAAGTGGGCTTTTCAAGACCTGCGACGTTGCAAACGTCGCAGCCACGCAAAACGTGTGTTGCTGTTTTGCGCGGCAATTTCTCCTTAACGCATAAGGCCGAGAAAGAGACAGTCGGCGCGTGCGACGCCCGCGTTTCTCGGACGTGAGCTACGTCCCGGGAATTCGCGGAAATTGCCAGCCGTCGTGAGCTCTGGGAAGAAGTTCGCCGGTCCGAGCTGGCGCGAGACGAGCAGCCAATCAGCCCGTCTCGCGCCTCGCTTGGCCAATCG
>CM053169.1:18200286-18238769 GCA_012977825.3 Pteromalus puparum | reverse complement strand
GCGCGCGGAGTAGCGAAGAACCAGAGAGAGAGAGAGAAAAAGAGGGAGAGAGAGAGAGAGAGAGAGAGAGAGAGAGACGAGAGTGTCGGTGTGTGGTGCGGGCGCACACCACGACGTCATCTGCGCAAGGCGTCGAGCCAGTGCTCGCAAGTGTGTGTGTGTGTGAGAGAGAGCGAAGACGCGAAGAAAGCGCGGGAACGCTGTGCGTGTGTAGCAGCAGGACGGGCTTGCCGTCAACGTCGGGCATAGCCTGCGCGCGGAGTAGCGAAGAACCAGAGAGAGAGAGAGAAAGAGAGAGAGAGAGAGGGTAATGAATCGAGGGAGAGCGGGCGTGCGCATGGCTGGCGGTGTGTCGTGGTCGAAAAGACGGAGAATTGGCGTGACGTCACCGGCTACGGCTTGGAGACTAGCGCGTGTACGTGAGAGAAAGAGAGAGAGAGAGTCAGCTGTGTTCAGAGGTGAGAGCCTCAGGACTATAGCGTGGCAGAGTGTGTGTGTGCGGAGTCTGCGGGCCCTGCGTGGCTACCTTGCGTGGGCGGCTAAGGCCACCACGTTGTAGGGAAGGGCTGGGCGAAATACATGTGCAGAAAAGTGAATAAAGTGTTGTTTGTGTTTGACTTCTTTCCTGTTTTCCCACCTCTCCCCAGCGTACTCCCATACGTCGGCGATCGCGTGCAAAATCCCGCGAAATAAAGAAATCCTAGTGCATACGGAGGCGCTAGGTGTTGCGCACCTGTGTTGGGAGGCACAGCGTCGCAAGCCTAGTGTAAGGTTCGCCGTACAAGATACCTTTTAATCGTTTTTGAATGCGCCTAATTCTATGAACAGTAAAAAAATTAAAAGATCATTTACAATGACAAAAAACTTATTAATATGCACATTTGATACTTATAACATTGGAAGTTTTGATAAAAATTGAAAAGATAGTTTAAATGTATAAATAATATAAATAATTCAATAACGAAAACTACAATTTATATGTTAAATATGTTAGCAATCAAACAAGTCAAGTTTATTATATTTAATCATAATGAAGCAACACAATTTATTTTGGTCAATAAAGGGCTTACTTAACTTAAAGTTAAGTTGTATAATGATCAATTATGAACAACTCTCAAGATACTTACTACGTAACTTGCCATGTTCGTTTCATTTTGTTTATTGGTGCACACAACAAACACCACAAGTATGTACGATGAAACGGACATGGCAAGTTACGTAGTAAGTATCTTAAGAGTTGTTCCTAATTGATTATTATATAACTCAACTTTAAGTGAAGTAAGCCCTCAATTGAATAAAACAATTTTTTGCTTTATTATGGTTTAATATAATAAACTTGACTTTGTTTGATTGATCTCAGTTCTTTGTTATCTGTAACTTCGTTGCTAGATTATTTTTTTGCTAACATATTTAGTATGTAAAATGTAATTTCTGTTATTAAATTATTCATGTGATTTATATATTTAAAACTTGACTATTTTCCAATGATCTCATTACTTTTTTAATCCATGCTTACATTGATAAAGTGGCGCGACAGCACCGCGCTGGCGAGTAAAATTATACGAAGTATACGGTACGATGACGGCGCGGGTTGCGTCCGTAATATACTTTGATATTGGGGTTCTCTAACCTCAAAATAACTTTCCAAACGTATTTATATCATTATTTCTGCACCTATGCTCGTTCTATCGCTATCGGCTTGAAAGATATTTACGTAATCTTTTTGAAGTAAAAAGATTCATTCAAAAAGGTCACGTGGCTTCCGATCATTGAAGGCGCGAAAATTTGAATAGTCGAGAAAATAAAGCAATAAACTATAGATTTGAGCAGTAAGGTTATTTGCGTTTGATCAGCATTCGCACAAACATTGTGAACTAAGTTTATCAGTTACTTTTAAAAAATGAGCTTTTGCATACAAAATATGTATTATAGAAGTGCATTTCGAAAAGACAATAAATACAAAATTTACAGCGCGATAAATATTGATGGAAATGAGTCCAGTCTTGCTACTCAGGAGTTTAAGCTCTCTGAACACGAATATCGCCACGGCAACGGTCTCCGATGTACTGGTGCCCAGGGTGGACCGTATCAACGTCGACTTTCCGAGTTTTATGAAAATTTGTAATATAATTAGTCGAAACTCGGTACTCGGGGGTTTTTGGAGTCGCTGAACACGAATATCGCGACGGCAACGGGCTTTGATGTACCTGCTGCCCAGGATGAACAGTATCAAGGTCGTTTCCAGGAATTATTTTAAATATTAAATATTTTTACTGTTGATACCGTATAATGTAAAACTTGTAGTCTCTTTAATAGTGATAAAATTTCATATAAAAAAACCTTTCTAAAAGATAAAAACCATGGATTAAAAGTATATGATTGAATATGTTTTTGGAGATGCCAAGAGAGATGTAGATTTTATTTAATAAAATCAACATGCATGTGTATACCTAAAAAATATAAAAAACAATTACTTGACTTCAGTTATGTTTGTTTTGCGGAATTCACTACTTTTGTAAAGAAACTTTTACTCGCCAATATTTTACCTTTTAGAAGTTTTTGTTTTTAGACCTTTTAGACCTTTTAGAAGTTTAGTGTTTTTTTACAGTTATCATTTACTACAGAATTGGTTAACAGATATGAGTTTTAAACCTTTTTTATAATAAAGCTAAGGTTAAATCTTACACAAAAGTACAAGAGTTACGATTTTCGCTGCAATATTTGCAAGGGGTTAAGTCTTGCAAAAAAAACAAAACATAGGCAATTTTATTCTCTTTCAGGTACATATTAAGCAATTTACTTTTATTAACTTGTCCGATAACTTTGTTGGCAAAAACTGAAATCTCAAAACTGAAAAATCACTATAAAAAAAACGCGTATATAAATTGTAAAAACGGACTTTCGTCCCACTATCTTCTAGCAAAAACAAAGAAAATGAGACTTGGTGGGTTAAAATCCACCAAGTAGAAGCTGAGAAACAGGCGTATACATACGCGCACACACACACACACACACACACACACACACATGCATCCGTACGGACATTTTCTAAAAACACCATTTTTCGACTAAAAATTCATCAAAACACACTTCCCACATGTTTTTACACAAACTCCAAAAATTACTATTACAAGGCTTCCTTAGGAAGGAAGCAAAAAACAAAATATTCTTATGAGTAAAACTTTCTTTTTATAATGTAATATTAAAAAAAAATTCTGATGAAAATATATATAATATTGTAACGGACGAGGAGGAGAACGAGTTGGAAAGCGAAAAAGAGTAGGCGCGATATACCTTATAAAATCACTGACCAAAAATCATGACATTTCACTACATAAATCAGTGTTTTTAGTCACTTGCCACAGCTTTCTGAAAGATCCGGGCCATCTTCTTCACTCTATCCAGGCTTAAGATGTGCCACAAATAGACTCCCCCAGACTAAGCAAGAGACATTCCTATAAAATATCAATTAAACATTGTTCGCCATCAATTAAATGTTTCGATAATAATTTTAATTGATATTTTTCACATTGTATTTGTGGCAAACAATGTTTAATTGATATTTTATAGGAATGTCGCCCGCTTAGTGCGACAGACATTCCTATAAAATTTGTGGCGAACAATGTTTAATTGATATTCTATAGGAATGTCTCTCGCTTAGTCTAAAGGAGTATGTTTGAGGAACAGCTTGAGCCTCGATAGAGTAAAGAAGATGGCCCGGATCTTTCAGAAAGCTGTGGCAAGTGACTGAAAACACTGATTTATGTAGCGAAATTTCATGATTTTTGGTCAGTATTTTTATAAGGTTTGTCCATGATTTTTGTAGTTAAAGTAGTGTATATTATATCTATTTTCAAGAAAAAAAATATTTTTTGTTTTTTTGCAAAATTTAGCCCAGGCTTGACCCCTTAAGTAATATTGTTTTGAAAATTCGGTTTGCTAATGATACGTTTAAACGATTGAGAGCTCACGTGATCAATATGGTGGCGTGACGAATAAATATATATATATATAGTTAATACTTCTCTATATTCTTTGTGGGATATTTTGTATTTCTTTTTTTCGGCTTTCTCATTAATAAATTCTAAAAGATATTTATCATTAACAAAGTAAAATTAAAATAAAGGATACAAACCATTAAAATATTAAATAATATCTAAAAATTCACGCTCAACTCCCATAAAAATGTGTTCCGGAATCGCTTCTCTTCCATTCTTTCCAGTTGGGGTACACTTTTTCAGAGTTTCTTTGGGAATTATTAATTTTATAAGTTGACGGACTAATTCTCTGGATTTTTTCTTATATATTTCGACAATATTATTGAGGCTCCGTTCATTAACCCAAATACCGGACCCTTCTCCAAGTTCAACATCCTTATGTCGATTTTCACCTGAATTTCTATCCATCACTGTTGATCTCATACTTCCTGGTAGTAGACACTGAAAAATAAAGAAATAATTAATAAATATTTCTGGCATATATACAACATTTTATACTTCTTACCTCGTTCTGTAGAAAGTTGAGATATTTAAGAAACTTCAGAGCCTCTGTTAAATTTGAAATATCTTCATCGGTCACTGTGAAAAATAGAATTTGAATCATATAGTATATTTCGACACTGGTCGGTAAATCAGCTATTTAGCGCGTGAGACTCACTGCGCTTGGGAAAAAAGTCACATGTACTAAAAATTAACTAAATTGTAATATTCCACTTCCATCTCCAGATTTTCCTTCAAACCATCTGCATTGTCCTCGTCGTCCGTTAAACTTGCAGCTGGATTATTTTCTTCTCTGAACATAAAATAGAAAAATAATGAAAAAAGAGATATGATAGCTAAACACAAAAGCGAGACTTCAAGTTTACCCTGTGATTGAAACATTCGATGGTTCGGTAGGATCACTTTCAAATATTGATTTTCTAGCTAATAAATCTTCATTCTCCTTCCTCGTTGTAGATGATTTCGCGGCTTCTGCATCGCGTTTCTCTTTGAGACTTACAGTTCTCTTTTTTAGCAAAGGAGTCGATATGCTTGCTCTTTTTTGGGGGGTTATGATCTTTCCATCCTCAGTTACGTCTAGTGATTCTAGCCAATCTTTATTCTCTAAAAATGTATGTTGTTATGCTTATAGTCTTATACAAAGATAACGTAAAAAAAGAAAAGGGAACGCGGAGAAAACCCGCGCGCGCGTATACGTAGGCCTAGGAGGGAGAGAGAGAGAGAGAGAGAGAGAGAGAGAGAGAGAGAGCATGAGATCCGCGTGAGATCCGCGTGAGATGCGCGCGAGCGTGAGTCCGCGAGTGTGGAAAAGAGAAAGAGATTTTATGCACGCCCGAGCTGAAGTCTTCGAATTTCAGTTTCTAGACGTTTTAGTGATCGAGAGAAAGAGAGAGAGAGAGAGAGAGAGAGAGAGAGAGAGAGAGAGAGAGAGAGAGAGAGAGAGAGAGAAAGCGGAGAGAAGGGGAGCTTGAAAAGAAATTAACTTACCGCTTTTTTTCAGTACATCTACGCAATACCATTTCTCATTCCATTTCGCTACTTCCTTCCCCTTCTTATTAAGTTTGATTTGCTCTTCACTAACAACGCCGATTGTACCACTCTTCGTAAAATAGACCAACGCATACATTTTTGCGTCGTTCGTAACCTCCGCTGCGATTTCCGCTCCGTGAGATGAAATCATGCAAAATGTCATAGAACATCGGGCAACAAGAAAAATTGATATGATAATTAGCCAACTTCATACATGTTTGTGAAAAAATGCACTGCTACGTTCTCCACGATTGACATTGTTTTCGTACGAAAATAATAGCCTCAAAAAGAAGTGAAGAAGTATACTATACTAGTGATTTTATGAGAAATGACAAAGCAGTGCTATTGAGTGAAGTTCTAGGAATCTGTCATGAACACGAGGACCGAGACCTAACCTCAAAAGTAGATAATAAATTGCTGAGTAATGATGCGAGGATTGTAATTGCTCAAGTAAAGCACTTTGAAAAACAAGAAATTAGGAAACAGATACTAGAAGACTTTCAAAATGTTCTAACAGAAAGTAATAGTGAATCATTGGATACCAACTTGAAACTTGAAAATGCCTTTTTAAAGGAGATAAATACAGAATTAAGAGATAAAAATCAATTATTAAAGGAGTTATTAGATAAGAATAGAAATGAAATACCGACGATTAAAAGCAAAACTTTTGCTGAAGCTATATCAAGTACCAAAACTATCCTAAAGACAAAACGTGTTCCTAATATTATATTAAAAAAAAAAGATGATGAGAGTATTGATGAATTAAACAAAAAGGTATCTCACTATTTGATAAAGGATAAATCAATACAAACGAAGAAGGTTATCAAGAAAAAAGATGAAATAGTCATAAACTTATTGAATGAGGAAAGTGTCACCAAAGCACATAAATTACTAAAAAGTAAACTTGCTGAGGTATGTGATGTAAATAAAGAACAAGTTATAAATCCTAAAGTTAAAGTTGTAGGATTAAATAACCTACAAAAAATGGACAATGCTAGTATTGAACTAGACATCAATGAAAGGAACTTTGGTGCTTTAAAAAAAAATGTGTTGTTTTGAATTCCTATGAGAACAGTAAAACTGGATCGCAGTCTGTGATATTGGAAGTTCTTGCTGAGTTATACCAACACATTAGAGAAAACAAGAATAGACTTTTTGTAGGATACCAGAACTGCAGAGTATATGATTATTGTAATGTTAAACCATGCTTTAACTGTAGCAGATTTGGCCACAACGGTAGGAAGTGTACAAATAAAGCTGTTTGCCTAAAGTGTGCTGGTGATCATAAAACAGTAAATTGTCAAGCAAATAAGGTCAAATGTGCAAACTGTGCTTACAGTAATGAAAAATATAAAACAAAGTACAATATAGAACATGTGGCAATGGATAGCCAAGAATGCGGAATTCTGCAATCCAAGATAAGGAAGTATATTGATTATACCGACTATACGATGAAACCTACTTTGCCAAGATATATCGGCAAAGTAGGAACGTCAGCGAAAGGTATGGTAGCTAAAGCTTCTGGTATTTCGGCAATGTCACTTCAGTCATTGAATAATAATATAGCAGACAGACTAAGGAGTAAGACATAACAATGGATCAAGATATCAGCACTGAGGACATAGGCAAGTTTGAATGTGAAGTCGAAAATCTAAAAGAACTCAATAAGTCATTAATGACAAAGAAGAACTTTATTTTATGCGTAAACATAAGAAGCTTAAATGCAAATTTTGTAAAACTAGAAGTGTTTATTGAGTCTCTAGAAAGAAAGCCGTGTATAATTGTATGTACTGAAACTTGGAACTTACAATACACTCAATATTATCAACTGCAAGGCTACAAAACTTGTTATAATGAAAGTAAAATTAATAAGGCTGATGGCGTCTTAGTTTATATAAAAAATAACATATATAGTAATGATAAAATTGAGGTTGTTGATAGATTGAGTATTGTAAGTACTGATATAAAACTTATGACAGGTGAATCCATTAGAATTTCTGCTATGTACAGATGTCATGACATACCAAAGTCTGAATTTGTCAATAGTGTAAAAAAATTCTTGGTAAGACATAGGAATGTTAAAAATCACTGTATATTTGGAGATTTCAATATTGATATACTAGAAAATAATGTAGCAAATCTAGAAACTAGCGACAAATCAATTAGTCAGGAATTTGTAATTAATTATCTTGAACGTGAATATGTACCGTACTTCAGAGGAATTACGCGGCCATCCTTAAATAATGAGAAGGGAACGTGCATTGATAACTGTTTCGCTAGAACTAAGAATATAGAAATTGAATCTTTTAAATTAAATACACCGTTTAACGATCACTACCCGTTATTCATAAATATAGATCAGATTAAGATACACAAAGCAAGTGAAACAGTTAACAAATGCATAAACTATAAAAAGTTAAAAAACATAGCTGAAAATTTTGACTGGCAGATAGTACTGACAAAACAGGATCCAAATGATGCAGTAAATGAACTTATTCAAATGATACATAGTTGTCTTGAGTTAGCTACATATTCCAAAAAATTAAAGAAAAAAAATAAAGAAGCACTGCCAAGAAAAAAGTGGATAACTAAAGCAATCCAAGTCTCGTGTCAAACTAAAGAAAATTTATATAAATTGTGGAAATTGAACCCAACTAATTTGGAATTAAAAAATGAATATAAAAATTACGAAAAAATTTTAAATAGAGTCATTAAAGATGCGAAATACAAATTAGAAGAATAATGAAATAAAAAAAATTAGTAACAATCCAAGACAGCTATGGAATACTATTAATACTAAACTTAATAAAAATACGCAACAAAACAAGTCACCTGATTACTTAGTCATAAACAGCCAAAAAATTGAAGACGAATTATTTATAGCTAACCACATGAATGATTATTTTTGCAAAATAGGATTAGACTTGAGTAAACAAATCCCTAATACAGATACAGATCAACTTCTACAAATTACGCAGAGTAAAAATACAAATCAATCTTAATTATATCTAACTCAATGTGTTGAGATTACGCAAAACTTAAGATTCATTTGAAACAAGACTGGAGGTGTTGATAATATCAAAATCAGGAACCACACAACGATCAAGATCTCCATAGTTAAACTATATAGATAAACCATTAGAACATATTTTTAATAGTGCTAATACAAAAGCTACCTGGCCATCTGCTCTAAAACAAGCTGCGATAGTTCTCTATTTAGCAAAGCTGGTGACGAGGTCAGTATGACTAAAACTATAGGCCGATATCACTAATATCGGACTTAGCAAAGATATTTGAGAAATTCTGTATAATAGGTTGTATTTATTTCTAATGGAATGCAATATCATATCGGAAAAACAATTCTTGGTTTGTTAAAAATAGAGCACAAAGGATGCGTTAAAATATATCTCCGCACATAATATATAAAATTAAAAATAAAATGACAAACTTCGAAGCAATTATAAGCTAACTTTCTTATAGAAAAGCTTAGTCTAAATGCCTTTGATAGGGGGGAGGCGGGGGAGAGGAATTAGATCAACAAATAAACCTATTAAGATAACACTAATGAGAAGTTATGGAATAAAAGGAAGCGCGACTTAATTTATAAACACCAGCACTACCTAACTTCTGGTAGGAAACATGCGGTTAAAAATAAAGAATTTGAAAAAGTGAAAATACCAAAGAAATATACCCCATCGGAGTACCCAAGGACCATGAATAACCTCAGAGAGACCGTTATTTTTTATATTTATACGTTAATACGACGCTACTGAAGGTATGCAACAAAGATGAATATATCTGAGAGTCATTCTTATATAATGCACAGACGACACCACCACACACAACCATTAACACGGCGTTAATCATTGCTAGGTGATAACTATCTGAGAGTCCAGCACCAAGACAGAACACTGAACATAATATCTTAGGGAAGTCGCAAAGGCTTAGCTGTAAATAAATTATCTTTAAATGTTAATAAAACTGTATATATTGCTTCATGGTAGCTACCTGCCCTAAAATGTTCGCTTTCTCACTTTTAATATTGAGATAGGCAATAATACAATAACAAGAGCCGACGGAAAGTTATAAATATAGCTTAGGTCTCAATTTTGATATAAACTAAAAATGGGATACAAGATTAACCATGTAAATCATTTGGTTAAAAAAACAAAATACTTAGTTTTTATCTTTGCCAAAATTAGGAATATAATGGACTCTAAAACTTTAACTATGATATACTATGCTTTTTACCAAAGTTTAGTAAATTATGGCATAATTGTTTGGGGTGGAGCGTACAATAATTGTGTTTATCTAATACAGGGTATTCAGAGGAAAATATTGAAAATTATAAACAAAAATAATTTTCAGCGTCAAGACCCTCCACTTACAGTAAAGCAATTATTCCATTTAGAAGCTATATCTTATCATTATGCTACGTTAAGAAATAAATATATAAATAGCAAAAGCAATACTAGAAATAAGAGTCTTCAATTGCCAATAATTGATAAAGCTATAAGCAAAAAAAATAGCTACTTTGTTGCGTTAAATATTTTCAACTTGCTAACAAATGATCTGAAAGCACTTGTGATTAGCAAAGTCGCGATTAAGAAGAGACTAAAAGTATTTATAAGAGAGAAATATTGATTGATCAAAGAGAGATTTATTTTGTACTGTTACTTAACTTTTGCGTTAATATTTAAACTGTTATCAGGAAGATTGGCTCGACATCTTCCTGTACTTACTTATTTAGTTTTTTTTAAGTTTAGATTCTAAGTTTTTTTTTATGTACCATCCCTATGTACAGACAACTAAGTTTGTCTCTATAGGATGTCTTTTAATAAGACATATGTATATGGTCTAAATAAATAAATAAAAAAATGCCAAAGCGGAACTGTAGTTTTTCTGACTATTCTCGTTCACAAAAATATAGAATATTATCAAAAATAAGACGAACTAGTGATACTAGTGATTCGGATGATGAATCTACAAGCAGCGATGATCTTTCCAGCAGCTGCGATGAAAGTACATATACTAACACTTCCGCGGACTGCAATTTCGATCGACATAATCTAACAGAAGCAAGAAGGCATAATAATGAGCAAATCGTCAAGGAGAGCGAAAATGAAAACATCATTGATCAATATAGTGAGATTTATTTTATTTATTAACTACGAAGAATTACACAAAATTTCGTGAGTTCTCGGTAAATACGGTATAGTATGTCGACTAAAATAAATATACATGAGTACTGCTTCATGCGCATGGATTAACTTTCAGACAAGTTTAACTGATTTGCGCTATCACTTTTATATCTTGTAGCTAGATTGTTGTGATCGAGCTGGAACATTGCTCTAGCTCCCGACCGTGGTGCCGCGCCGTTCGGGCCCGGCTGATCGGCAGCACCGGCTACGGCTGCTCTTCGCGCTGCAACATTTTATTGACTGACATCCTGGGGACGAGGCTTGCTGGCTGGTGGTTCGCAAAGAGCTCGTCCAAAGGCTCGGAACGGAGCGGCTCTGAAAGCTCGATGAGAAACACCTAACCTTGCCTGTCGGCGAGGAGCACGGTGCCGTTCGCGCCCCGGTTATTCGGCAGCGCCGGCTGCGACTACTCCTCTGCTGCTGCAGAATCTTGTTGACGTACACTCTGTGGACGAGATTTGCTAGCAGGTACCGTATGGAGCTCGTCCGAGGGCTCGGAGCGGAGCGGCTCTAATAGCTCGACAAGAAACGCTTCGCTTAAGCTGCCTGTGAGCATCTCAGCTCCGGTAGGCGCGGCCAGCGGCTTCAAGACAAGCGGCAAGATGATGCAGTTTCCAGCCTGAATCTGCTGCACCAGGTACTTCGATAGAACGTCCTCCGAACGAAACCCGTGAGCGAGGAAATCGAGAGACCAGCCACCAGCAGTCACGCCTGAGGAGAAGCGGCCCCGCGCCGCGGCCGCGAGTTCACGGAAAAGAAGTATCTCATTGAGCAGCGTCTCTACAGCTGATGTCCAGGACCCCGACAATCCCTCGTCAGTGCCGCTCTCCAAGGAGGAATGCAAGCGCGCTCGAGCGCCGATTCTCAGAGGGACTCGTGGATGCTTTTTTCTTTCTGAAATTGTTAAGGTTAACTTACGTTTTTCTTGATAAAATCATTGTACAAAGAAGAAAACATAGTCGATATATCGAAATATTCCAGCTCGATCACAACAATATATACGTGAATACACACCGACCATTTACGTATACGTGCACGCAATATTTATTACTTAATAAAAAAAAAATCTTGTGAACATTTTGTATTATAAGCTTACATTTAAAAATGTTATTCAATATAGATAATGGCATAGAGGAGGAAGAAAATTTGGAATCTGTTCCTGAATATTATTCGTCGAGCATATTATCGAGCGAAGAATTAGAAACCTGCAGCAGCTTACAATCGAATTCAAGTTCAGATGAAGAAGACTCATCCGAGAATGATGAAAGTGAAGATGAACTTATTGAAAATCATAACGAGCCATTGTATCCTGGAGCACCGATTACTGTAGCAGAAAGTATTTTATCTATTTTGTCCCTTACGAGCAGATTTAAAGTCACTGGCGTACTATTAGCATCCATTTTATCGATTATTGATTTACATTGTATAAAACCAAATAATTGCGTTAAGTCTCTACAAATTCAAACAGTTTTTGTCTAAAATTGAATTGCCAGTCATACGACATTTATATTGCTCTCTTTTTTGTCAAAGCTTAAAAACTCTTTCTGTTCAAAATGCAAACAAAGTTCTAATATTAATTATTTTATTGAAATTCCGATTATCGCGCAGCTTGAATCTCTCTTTAGACGAGCAGGATTTTTTGAAATGTTAAATTATCGCTTTAAGGTGGAACTCCACTGATTTTTAATTTTTCTTACCTTTTGCCCCATCCATTGTCAGATTTTAGGGGTTTGATTGTGGTGATAAAAGAAGGTTACATAGCAATTTTGGGCCATTTTTATACACATATACTCAAGTTATGATATAAAAACCAAAAATAATCATTAATATAAGTTTGGTAAATAAGTAGGCTTGTCGCACAATGGCTCGATAAATTAATTTCAAAAATTTGGAATAATTTGACCCGTACTTAACAAAAGTTAAGTATTTTATTATTACAGGAACTCTTCATAGTTCATACTGTAAAAAATCAGAATTTATTAAACACTAAATCTATGAAAAAACCCCATAACTTTACTAATATTTAAATAATAAAACAAATTTTTGCTAAAACCAGATCCTTAACGTTAAAATCTTTAGCTTTCTGTTTCGACAAATGTTCCTCAAAGAATAACGCGTAAAAATTTTTCATACAAAAGATTAATAGAAATGGCCCATTGCGCAAGGAATCTTTTTAAAGTACAAACGAAGCAAAGTACCGAACCTCCCTCAATCACACCTACATCGCTCTTCACATACGTTGTCCTCTTCTCCTTGACTGCTCCTTCTCAACTGTTCTACTCAATTCTCCTCGTTCAAACTGCCCATAACATTGGTATAACTTTTAAGTTGTTACAATCGCGTTGGTATTAAAATGTTTCATAAAACCTATAAGCAACTAAATTGATTAATTAAAATTTTTCGAGTTTTTGGACAGAAAATCAGTGGAGTTCCCCCTTAATAGAACGAACAAATAATTCTACTTCGAAATATCCTGTACTCGACGCAATTGTTAATTCGTTTTCCAGACGATAAATTAATTAATTAAATAAATTGAGAAAAGCCGGAAGAGTGATCTCGCCTCGATAGGTGATAGTTTGAGACTCTCGAGTAGGCTGTGTCACGGCGGTCGCAAAGGATCGTCCGGGGGCACCTATTCCTTTTCCCGACTAAAGAAGTCGATAATAGAAAAGGCACGTAACGGGAAAATAACTAAGGTTTTTCCGGGCTACGGTGAGCCATAGAGACACTCCGTAGAGGTGTTTCTCAATTTTCATTTTCATTTGTTGGAATGTTCTAAGGTTGCTATGACAACAACCAATCTGGAAAACTAATGCCTCGTCGTTTTTTTATTCATTCGTTTTGGCGACTCTCGATCTGTAAAGACGTGTGACAAAAAACGTATCTTGTTTCTTATCAATAAAGTCTCTCCTTTATTATAATTATAATAAAGCCTCTTATTTAAGTTAAGTCGAAAATAATATTTATGATGGCTCGGTTTACAAATAACTGCCTGATGATTTTACAAATAATCAAAAAAACGTCACTTTTACATGGAATTCGGACGGATTTTCATTGGTTAAGTCGTCAAAGTTTAGCGTTTGGCCGGTATATTTGATGGTTAACGAGTTACCATATCAAGAACGTATTAAAAAAGAAAATAATATTGTAGCTGGCTTATGGTTTGGTAACTCTAAGCCTAAGGTTAATTTATTTGTGTCAACTTTTGAGAAAGACCTTAAAAAATTATATGCAGGAGTAAATTTTGCAATTCCTAATGAACCAAACATTATAAAAGTACGCGCAATGATAATCTGCGGTACATGCGATCTTCCGGCAAAGGCTCTTTTTCTTAATTCCCAGCAATATAATGCTAAATATGGTTGCCCTCACTGCGAGATTCTAACTCGAAGAATCGAAAATGTTCAAACGTATCCGTACGTAGAAAATATAACATTAAGAACAACAGAATCTACCACTGAATATGCTGCTCAAGCTGTAAGATTACATAAACCTGTTTATGGTGTGAAAGGACCGAGTTTTTTAAAATTAAATAGTTTACAATTTTATAACTGCTATGGCAGTAGACCAAATGCATTGCGTTTATCAAGGAATAATGAAGAAATTGATGGGATTTTGGTTTGATGCTGAGCATCGCAGTCATCCATCTTCATTATTACCTTTTATTCAAATTATTGATGCTGCGATTAAAAAGATATCTCCCCCATCCTTTGTAAATCGATTACCACGGACTGTCACTGATTACAAGTATTGGAAAGCTTCAGAATTAAAAACATTTTTATTAGTATATTGTTTACCAGTATTGGAAAATATTATGCGAACGCCATACTTTGAACACCATAAATTATTTATTCATGGAATTACTTTGTTAAGTTCGTCAAGTGTAAGTACAGCAATGATTGAAACAGCGCGTCGACTTCTCACTGAATACGTTATTCAATTTGAGCATTTATACGGGCAAAAATATATGACGTGTAATTTGCATCTTCTACTACACCTAACCGATGACGTACAAAAGTTTGGACCATTGTGGGTATTATCTTGTTGCCCATTCGAAAATATGAATGGTATATTGGCAAGTTATGTGCACGGATCAAAACATCCAGAATTACAAATATGCTCAGCTTTAAACATGTTTGTATTTTTATCGGAAATTAAGGATACGTATATAAGGCAAGAAAGCGACTCCTATTATTTTTGCGAAAAAATTATAGTCTGGCACACATCGACGAAAATTAAAAAAAATATATGAAAACATTTATATTGTAGGGACAGACAAAAGAGTAGACTATTTAAATGAATATATTGTCAATGTTTTTAACAATAATCGAATAATAATTAACTATGAAAAATTACATACTTACCAGAAGCTATTAAAAAATCGTGTCTATTATGAAACAAATGTCGTAGCACAATATAAAAAGAGCAATTCATCCTGCATCAAATTTTTATACGGTGATGAAATAAGATTTGGATTTATTGAATCATTTATAAGAGTTTGCGATTGTGAATGTTTATTTACCTGCGAAGAATGTAATGAAAACTGTAAAAACTATGTAATTGTTAATGTCTGCATTGCAAATTCAGCATACTATAGTGATTTAGTTAGTAGTTTTATTCCAACGTTCCATGTTTATGATAGTACTGATAATTTATTGTTATTACAATTACATGATATTCTAAATGTATGTTATAGTATATCCATCGATGAAAAAATGTATATTGTAGAAATCGCAAATAACGCTGATAGTGCAAGTTGAACAAATTTGCATTAATAATGCTGAATTAATAAACAAAGTTGTATTGATACTTACCCACAATTTTTACACTGATGTTTTATAAATTAGAAAATTATTTTGGCCAAAATTTGGCACGCGCTAAGAAAGGCTTCGGCGAAACGTTGACGAAACGCAGCCGAAATTTAAGACAACTTCTATATTACGTTCTCTCATATTCAGCAAAACTTAGCCCACACGAAAAAAATGTTTGCTGAACGTAATCAAAGTTGGCCGAAACTTAAGCGAAAGCTTTGCTAAGGCACATAAAAAATATGACACTGATAAGCAAAAGCTTCGTCGCAACTTTGGCAAAACGTGGTAAAAGTTTTTACTAATACGTTTAATAAATATGAGATTAGTTTTGGCAAATGTTTGGCACGCACAGAACAAAACTTATGCAAAAGGGTGGCGATACGTAGCAAAAATTTCGTCGATTCGTACACCAAACTTAGCCCACGTCAATATAAATTTTGCATAGGCGTAATCAAAGTTGGGCGAAACTTGATCAAAACTTGACTATTTTCTATAGGAAGTTTGGCTCAGTCGCATTGCGCAAGTTAATATAAACTTTGGCCAAACTTTGGCCAAACTTTGGCCAAACAAAATAATTTTTACGCGGGAGTCTAATATAATAGGCGACACGATCACGGAGTCTAGACGGCTAGGGGGTACGACGAGTGAATCGAGTCGCGTGTTGGGTCGTTGAAGCCAGTAAATCTAAGATAAAGAAGAACTCGCACTGCGCGAAACGAAACATGATTAGCGGCTTATAGAAGAGAGAGACCACCTAAGTAGCGCCGGCATCAAGCCATTTCGACAGAGGATTCCCTCTTCCTATTATTGCGCCGCTACGGGCCTATGGGTCCCGGTTATTTCTCGCGATTTTAGGAAACCAAGAGAGTGAGTCCAAGGTCCACGGCTACAACTCATAACGCTGGGCTTTCTAAGGTTTTCTCCAGAGAAGAGCTGTCGGCCGCCATATTGGTCAAGTCGCGTCGTTTTGAGAGACGCCACCACGGTCGCCTTTGCGAGAACGCGGAGAACCGAGGTCATTCTCAATCGTTAATAATCATCACCCGGAAGAAACATTGTATTCAGATCAAATCTGACTGGTGATTTAAGAATATATTGTGATTTTCTGTACAGTATAAAATAAATATTGCCTGATTATTATTTATTCAACCATCTGCCACGCCAGGCACTTCTGTCATATAACCTAACGTTTGTCCCCCTCTGTAGATATAAAAGTCTGGAGTAGGTAAAACGTAGAAAATTTAGAGTAATCTGACGATTTGCGCGGTTTCTTATAGCCATAATAAAAGCAACATCACAATGTATTTTATAGCCCTGTGTGGCATACATCCGCATCTATGTCACGCCTATCCGTGGCATAAATAGTCCATTAATGCACCGTGCTAACTGCACGGTGCAAAAATGGACTGTTTTGGCCACGGATATGCGTGACAGCGGATTTATGCTAGTCAGTGCTATAAAATAGCGTACGATACTCGTGGCATAAATAGTCCGATACGGCACGGCGTTTAGCTCCCTCGCTACGCTCGGGTGCTAAAGCACGCCGTGCCGTAATGGACTATTTATGCCACTTGTATTGTAATATATTCCTCTTTTTTACATCGGATAAGTCTTGTTAAAAAGATTTAAAGCTTAAATAAATAAAAAAACAGAACCTTTATGAAAATAATGTGCAAAGATCTGTGCATAGATCTCTGCAATGTTATCTGTACAGATCCCTAAACAGATTTCTGCAAAAGATTTCTAAAAGCAAAAAATGAATATAAGAGTGCTTGATTCTGACTTGACGGATTCTGATACCAAAACTCTGGTGTACACTCAAAATTGTTTTCTGAAGATTTATCAAATTTTTTGTTTAAATCATATTATTAAATGTATTCATGGTATGTAGAGCGACTAGCACTCGAGCGGTTAGTTTCGAGCCGCCGCCGCTAGGCGGCTCCTCGTTAGCTTCTCCCGTACTAGAAGTAGGCGTCCGGGAGGGGTATAGTCAGGTAAGCGCATTCGCGTGGCGCGCGTTCTCACACACAATAACCAGAGCGAGAGGCCAAGTAATTGTGTCGTGAGCGTTCCCTTGTGCGAGAAGCCAAGTTGCCGAGCAGTAAGCTCTCTCGAAACCTTCGTGCGTCGTGTACGCGATCGATTTCACTCGTGAAAAATTATAATTTATCCGCACAAAAAGGGGAAATTAAATTCGTTTTGTTTGTTTTTTGGTATGCATCGTTCTTGCGAATATAGTGCGTCGCGTATGCATTAACATTGTAATTCGCTCGGGTGATAGCGAACAAATCTTCTTTTATTTGTATCATTTGCATACTCGAGGAAATCACCGATAATTAAGTATTTGAGACAGCGCATTGTTGAACTCATTGGTTGTACAACAATTAAAAGAATTATTGTTAATTTGAATAAACGGTATCTTTGTATTATCTCTAATCACAAATAATTGAATTGTAATTTGAGAAATCCAACCCTTTCATCCGTATCGAGTAGCTCTTTAAATAAAATCAGCAGTGCTTAAGTTTGGCACGTAAAATACAAACAAAATGAAAGTATTTGTGTTGACAACCAGAGTTTTGGTTTTATCATCCGGATGGTAATAACTACATAGGCACTCATATTATTAATTTCTTGCCTTTAAATATTTTCTAGAAATTAAAAGGAGACGGTCTAAATTATAAGCAGAGATATGTGCAGAAAGCTCTTAAGAGATCTATTCACAAATCTCTGCACATTCTTTTCGTGAGGGAAACATCTAACATAATGAGTGTCAAATTTGCATATTGTGAAATGCTGAGTTTTCGCATTTACATAAAACTAAGCAGGAAGACATTTAAACGGGTTGAATTCAAAATATAGGTCAATGCCCTTCCCTATAGGATGACACGAAAGAGAGAGCAAGCGCGGGGTCTAAGAGCAGGTAGTCGAGACCACACAATAGGTCATAGGGAAAACTCTGAAGCGCAGCCGCTTGAATAAATTAAGGAAATGAGAGAAAGAGAGCCGACGACACGAGCAACGATAACAAATAATATGCAAATGGTATATAGCACGTAAATAATTATCACGCGAAAAATCGAATATCAAAATAATAGCGAACGTCTGATAAGCAGATTAAATCCGGACATAAGGAATAGAGTAACGCCGTGAGGTTATAATTAAGAGACTATGGAAAATACGTATCATAAATTAAAATCACGCGAGACTGATCCGCATAAATTCGGGCAAACGAGCTACACTGGGAACACTGAATACACATACATTGCCAATAAGCACACTAGTAGAAGAATTGCGCCTGAGACTGCGAGAGTGCGTGTCCAAACAACGAGTATACGTGCATATATATATATAACATCAGAAGGAGAGTCTTGTGCAAATCGTAAATACAGAATAGGGCTCTCTCTCTCTCTCTCTCTCTCTCTCTCTCTCTCTCTCTCTCGCATATCTCTTCACAATAATTACCGCACTTTTATTATTCTGCATTGCACTTAATGCTTATACTAACGAATCGCTCCTTTTCATACTCTCTATCCCTCGCTCAGCAATTGCCATGCTCTCCCCGTTAAGATCAGAATAGTTTCTCGGCGTCTACTGGAGGCCGTTTTCAGAAAGGAATCGCGAAAGTAGACAGGTACCGACGGCGCTAAGCTCTGTGTATCGAGCTTTGTCTCCGCCCGTACTTATAAAGATTTACAACCCTTGGAGTTACTGTCCGGTGACAACTATCATAAGTTTAGGACATAACAATATTAACCACTTTTCAATCATTGAATTGTAATCTTTTGATTCTTTAATGTTTATAGAAGTATAGGACTATTGTAAAATCTTTCAGGCACTTTTTCACTTAAAAAAGTTTTGTACTAATAATATAATTTTTGTTGTAATATATGAATTTATACAGTCGTAATCGTTGAACGAGTCCAGCTCTAGCGAACGCGAGCATAGTGCGCATGTCTCGCGTATATACTCTAAGAGCAAACTATACTGTATACTATACTTCGTGGAGTCAGACTATGCTGTACTGTGCTCCACACTCTCTCTTGCCTGTAAGACTTCGTGCTGAGCGGACGCACTGCCGACTACTATGGCTGATGCCATTTACACATAAAACCACACTTATTATTATTAACCTCAGTCTAATTTTTTTATCGATCCACTATTCCAACAATTTTATATAGTGTAAAAACTTACGGGCACAAGCTGTTCATCATATGTCGTTAGCGAAAGGTCGTCCATCATTCCATCATCCATGGAAAAATCTTGGCATTGGCGTAACGTTAATGGTTCTTCCAGTATTTGTATATCTATGATTCGTGGTTTTTTCGATACTTTTGCAAGTTCTTTAAATTTATAAATATTTCTTCGTTTACATATATTTAAATTTAGGAATCTTCGGATAAGTCTGAAGTACCAACCGCTTATATGTGAAAAATTAATTACTTTTTTTATTATTGTTAGAAGAGCTTAATTATACCTAAAAGAGGCTGTAGCAAAAGTCATATGCTGAACCCAGGTAAAGAATTTTCACGTTCAACTGGTTGGTACCTTAGACTCATTAAATCAATATATTGTCTCCGTGCTCAAAGTCGTCGACGGTAAGGTTTGAGAAGTAAATTTGAAGAAAAGTACAGTATGAGAGTTAGCGAGTCTAAGTCTATCATGTATAACAAATTTTATTTGCTTAACTGTTTAAGGGGATGTCGTCGCTAAAGCTTTACAAATCTGCCACGGGGAATTTTGTATTTCAAAACTTTTAGAAAAACAAAAAATCCGATTAAAATTTCCCTTGGTAGAATGATTTATTAAACCTAACACTGAGGCGCTTCGGAGCCGGTTTTTCATCGCAAGCTTTATTTAAAAAGTTATATGTAATAGAAAAACAGTGTTTTTAGCGACGACAGCCCCTTAAGATTGTGCATAAGGACCTCCTTTAAATTTTTTACTTACTGGAGCTTGAGTTTGACCTCGATCGGGATCTCGGTCTAGACTTTGATCTAGATCTTGACTTCGATGTAGATCTCGACCTCGAGTTCGATTGGGATCTCGGGCTAGACTTTGATCTAGATTTTGACTTCGATGTAGATCTCGACCTCGAGTTCGATCGGGATCTCGGGCTAGACTTTTATCTAGATTTTGACTTCGATGTAGATCTCGACCTCGAGTTCGATCTGGATCTTGAGCTAGACTTTGATCTAGATCTTGACTTTGACCCTGATCTGGAGCATTTTTTCTGAGCATTACCGTAGATCTCGACCTTGAATTCGATCTGGATCTTGAGCTAGACTTTGATCTAGATCTTGACTTTGACCCTGATCTGGAGCATTTTTTCTGAATATTATGTGAAAATGTTCTTACTGTACCAAATTCATTAAATTGACATACTCTCGGTATGTCTTCCAAATCTAGAACATAATCATGAATATCTGGTAATTCATGATCACCAATAGTATATTTGGAATCCAGACATACATTCCCTGAATTCACATAATCATTTGGTTTAAAGTAATGTGAACTAGTTTTAGGTAGTTCATTATAATCATCTACTTTCTTGATATCTTCAATTCGTTCCTTTTTGTTGTATAAAAACAGTGAAATTTTTGCTGAATTGCCATTTAAGATCCCAAGCTCACTCTCTTTTTTGAAAACTGCATTCAGGTAGGGGAAAAATAATTGAATGTACTCAAATTCATACTTCGCCAAAAAATAAACTAAGCAGCGACGAGATTGTGCCGGTCTATTCATCATCTGAAAAATTAAATTAATAAATGTCATTCACACAAATAATCTCACCCACGCAATCAAATAGCAACCCAGATATCACGTGAAAATCGCATAAGACATAAAAACATTGAGTTACAGTGTCAATATTTATCTACATATTGTCTTATTGTATCAAAAAAATCTTTATATAACGCCTAAAAAACTAAAAATCTAAAAGATGTGGATAAATGAGCAACATCGGAAACCTAACGTCACTTCGCGACTTGTATGTAGCGCGCTGCCAGATTTGCACAAATTTAAAACGTTGATTTTACGAGTATGCAAAAGTTATGCCCAATATGGATTATTTTAGCTATTTGGGCTTTGAAATATTTATTTACTTAACAAAAATGAAAAAATTCAAAATGGATTCGCTCTTGAAACAGTCCTCTATAATGTAGAAACTGTCCAGATTCAGTGCTTTGCGCAATAGTTACTTCACATCAGAAATATAAAAAGTGCAATTTTTGAGTTTCTCTAGCGTCAAATATAGGTATGGCCAATTTTGGAGATTTTATTGATTTATTTGACATTATTATGTTATGTTCCGCTTAACTCTTTTTTCTCCACTTTATGATTCATTGTAATAGTTAATTCTTTATATTATAAAAGATAAAAGTAAATCATTTCTAAGTTTTTTGTGATACTGGTGTTATTCGTGTTTCCATACTAGAAAAAAGTAAAAATTTCTCAGTTTGCATTCTGCGTAAAATAATAGTCAAAAGTTCTATCATATCCCAATCAACTTGGAAAGACCTAGTCTGCATAAAATGATGAGACAGATGTAAGGGTACATAGAAAGAAAGAGTTGAATAGACTACAAATGTACATGAAACAACGGACCTCAAGTGGCTTTATTTTCTATTGGAAGCTGGAAACATAAAGTTATCCATACCGAGAATGATCCATATGAGGCACATCCCTCCAATGTACTCGGTTTTACTCGCCTTCCTCTGATGTGTCGATTGGATGCAGCTTGTGGTGCATGGAATAAAGTGCGTTAAGAGCTTTGTTTTGTTATATTTCGTGAATCATATGAAAAAGGGCGAATCCCGCTATAATTAATTTAAACAAAATTCTTCAAACAAATTATTTTGCAAATCTGGTATCAGAATCGTGATCCGAGACCTTGAAAATCCGTATAAGAACACTGGTGTTTGTTAAATCCTTGATTTTGCACAAATTTGCATGAACGAAATTGTTTGAATAAATAATTTTTCAAATCTGATATCAGATTTGTGTTCCGACATTGTCCTTTATTGCTTCCTCCTAGTTTTTGCGTACTCTTACATTTGCTAATCCTTGATGATAGCGTAAAAGGGGAGAGGGGGCAAAATTGTAATATACCTATATAAGAAAGTCTTGACCAGATTTTATAAAGCAAAGATAGACACAATTTAAGCCAATGTCATTGGATCTTATAGTTAGTGCGCATGCGTCTAAAAAGAAAGTCCAAACGTTTTCTAGGTTAGGGCGCGCAAGCTGGGGCGCTTATACACGCCGTGCCGTAAAGGACGACTTATTCCACTTGTATAGTAATGTACTATTTTGATACAGGGGACGAAAAATGCGATTGAACGCACGCAGAACGCTATGTAAATGCATTTTACGCACACTTTATCTAAAAATTATTCTTTTATAGTAACTTCTCTTCTCTTGATATTCGATGAATTATGCAATAGCCAAAAAGATTTTTCCAAATAATTTTTTGGTATATTTAAACTTCCCGCACTGTGGGTGCCACATCTGACAGCGCGCTACATGCAAGTGGCAATTACATAATAATTTTTGTGATAAAATAAGACTATATATTGACACTGTAACTCAATTTTGTCATACTTTATGCAATTTTCACCGGATTTCATTAGCAACTCAAAGGGATGTGGGAGCTAAAGAGCTAAATAAAACTAAAAAAACTCAAAGCCTAATTAATTTGTTTTACAGTAAAATAATTCATTTAACTATAAGTAGCATGGTACTATGCTGTTTATATTGATGGTAATTCAAAAACCGCTGCCAATTCTTTGGCACGTAGCTTCCTTCAACCTTATGTATCGCTTTAATATCTAAATTGTTTTTACTTCATATATAATTCTATATATGTTTTTATGCTTTTTCGTTTGATGGATGAAATTATTTCGAAATAATTATATTACATAATCAATGCGTAACTGAAAATATTGTTTTTAACGATTTAATAAAACAAAAAACAGAAAAAAACTAGCCAAGGTATAGAATAAAATCCATCAAATAGAAGCTAAGATCTAAGCGATGCAGTTTTCAGTTATATAGAGTATACAATATACAGGGTGGGAAAACGAAATTTTGAAGCTTAATATCTTTGAAACCATTTGGTTTCATAAACAGCCCAAAGAAAGGGATTAAGGTGTTATACGCTAGGTAAGGACCGCCGACAGCGCCGCCTTCTTGGCATAATCGGGGTGTTGCAGGCAGCACACTGTATATCTATATACATCATCGATATAGATATACATAACTTTTGAAAGAGAAAAACAGTTGACGAAGGTTAAAAAGTACATAGAACGTTTCTTGATCTCCAACTTTTATTATTAGAACCACCAAATTGTCTAAACTATCGCCAAAAGCTTTAAAAAAACGAGTTGAATCTCCATCTGATTGCATGCAACTAACTGTATGCAACACCCTGAAACTGCAAAAAGAATCCGGTAGGCAGCGCTCGCGTTTCGCGCCAAGAGGTACTTACCTAGCGTATATAATGCTAACTAAATCCAAAATTATAAATTGATTATTGTCTTTTTACTTCAGTTATCCTGTCACGTCAAGAGATAATTAGAATTTCGCTTTATGGTGTGTTTCTGTACTAAAAAAGTGAGTAGAATATAGCAATAAAACTTCCAGAATTTGAGGAAATTTGTATAATGATGGATCTAAGAAACCACATTCACATATATAAAAATATCCTGTATGCAAGCTGACCCAAACTGGACCAAATTAAACTTCCCAGCTGTGATCCACCAGCACAGCCGCCACCTTCATCAGCGTCAGCACGTGGATATCTGCGGTCAGCTTGCCAATTATGTGTAACAAGTACTACCAAGCCTGGAACTTGCCGAACTTGCCCAGGTGGGCTATTACTTTCTCCAAGTCGTTGTCCATGCTCACCATCTCCCCTAAAATATTTTTAAAAAACTTGTCAAAATTATTGAACAAATTTTACTGCTATTCAGAAAAAAGAAAGTACACTACAACATAAAAGAGATTACAACATAAATTTAATAAACAAGAAATCACTTTGTATAGAAAACGTTAATTATTAATTAATATTTAAATAAAAGTGAATATAGGTCGAAAATTATTAAAGAAAAAGAATACTGCATTAAGATAATATCATTTACATTTTACAAATGATAACTTTTGTACATAGCGACCTAACCTTAAAATCGATCATATATTGCAATACTTATCAATTTCGACAAATCAGAATAATAATAATGATAATACTGCAATAGTTCCTGATGATAATGCTGTTTCTGGAAACAACCACCATACACCACGCACTTGAGGAATCCACTGTATTTATAATTCTTGCAATTTTGTTAAGCACACGCAACCTACCCGAGGACCTACCTCAATAGCTGTACTTCTAAACGTTGTAGCCGTTATAGTATCAATGAAAAATATCATTACAACACTCTAATCGACACCGCACAACTAAAATATAGTATAATTAACGGCTATTTAGCAAAATACATCAAAGTTTATGTAAAGCAATACTCAACACACGTCGGCATCTGTGCCGAACGCACGTGGTACTTAGATCGGTGATACCTATATATATGATATTGCTAGCGTAGCAGACAACAGCTGCTTGATTTGACCCGATAGTTGTAGTACTTTCCTTCCACCACCATAATATTTTTTTTTAAGACTTTGCACACTAGTAAATGCTTATAACAGGAAAGTACTATGTCCTATTACTTTTGCGCAATTTATTGTATTTATTTAGCATCAATTTTTTACTGTGCAAATGCACTATTATATGATAGCTGGTAGGTAGGCTTACGTGCTGCCATCTGTCGTGGTTTTGTATGATTCATTGTATTTATTTTGTTTCAAATATTTATCGACCTTGCAATCGTAAGATTGACTCAGTTGGTAAAAATTGGGTTTGAGACCCCTTTAATGGAAATCATTATAATTTATTAAAATAAAAAAATACATAATATGTATATATATTTTTTCAAACAAATTACTTTTTTTTAAACTTTTCCAGCGACCAAATGCGTGCTTGCCTAGGTTGCGTTAAAATTTATAATGATCAGGGCGGCAATTATTGGCATAAAATAGTATATTGTATATTGCAACTAGGGGGGAAAATTGACTTTTTCTAGCGAAGGTGGTATTTTGAGCACGAGTGGGAGTCGAGGGCGCCGTAGGCGCCCGAGTCGGACACGAGTGCTCAAAATATCACCCGAGTCTGAAAAAGCCACTCCCCCCTTGTTGAACACCGTACTTTTTATGATACGTGCATGAATAGATCCTTTTTTAAGCATGCAAAAGGAGTAAGAAATTGAGAACTCTTTGACGCATAGCATATTTTCAAAAATTTTGAAAATTTTGAAAATTTTGAAAATTTTGAAAAATTTCAAAATTTTTAATTGCCGTAGACTACTTAAAATTAAATTAGTCTATAGAATAACATTCGATAATCATGATGTTTTTAACGAAAAGTTCAAAATTTAGTTTCCGAGATATAATGATAAGGATATAGTTCGCGGAACGTATCTAAAATCACCAGTGATCGAAAAATCGCCATGAATATACGCACATGCGTAACTGAAAATCTTATTTTTAACGAATTAATAAAACAAAAACAGCAAAAAACGAGTCTAAGTATAGATTAAAATCCATTAATGGAAACTGAGATCGAAGCGATACAGTTTTCAGTTATATAGAGTATACAGGGTAAGAAAACAAAATTTTGAAGCTTAATATCTTTAAAACTAACTGGTATCATAAACAACCCAAAGAAAGAGATAAAGGTGCTATATAATGCTAACTAAATCCAAAATTTTAAATTGATTATTGCCTTTTTACTCCAGTTATCGCATCACGTAGAAAAAACGACTCATAGTATACAGGGTGAAAAAACAAAAGTTTGAAGCTCAATATCTTTGAAACTAACTGGTTTTATAAAAATCCCAAAGAAAGGGATCATTGTGCTATATAATGCTAACTAAATCCAAAATTTGAACTTGATTATTGTCTCTTTACTCCAGTTATCGCATCACGTAGAAAAACGATTTTTTTCAGTTTTTGATGTTTTTCTCAGGATCTGCCCCATGAAATGTTTGAAACTAACTGGTTTTATAAAAATCCCAAAGAAAGGGATCATTGTGCTATATAATGCTAACTAAATCCAAAATTTGAACTTGATTATTGCCTTTTTACTCCAGTTATCGCGTCACGTAGAAAAACGATTTTTTTCAGTTTTTGATGTTTTTCTCAGGATCTGCCCCATGAAATGACTTAAAATTTAAGTGGTATATAGTTCTAATTACCTTCAATAATCATATATTTTTTTAGAATGATTCGCTATTTAGTTTTTGAGTTATAACGATTTAAAAAAATTGCACTGTATGGTGTATAATAAAAGAACGACGAACGATAATATAAATTTTTCACGGTAAAAACATAGGCAATTTTATTCTCTTTCAGGTACATATTAAGCAATTTACTTTTATTAACTTTTCCGATAACTTTGTTGGCAAAAACTGAAAACTCAAAACTAAAAAATCACTATAAAAAAACGCGTATATAAATTGTAAAAACGGACTTTCGTCCCACTATCTTCTAGCTAAAACAAAGAAAATGAGACTTGGTGGATTAAAATCCACCAAGTAGAAGCTGAGAAACAGGCGTGTACATACGCACACACACACACACACATACATCCGTACGGACATTTTCTAAAAACACTATTTTTCGACTAAAAATTCATCAAAACGCACTTCCCACATGTTTTTACACAAACTCCAAAAATTACTATTACAAGGCTTCCTTAGGAAGGAAGCAAAATATAAATTAATAATTATAAATGCGCCACACTCGCTTTCTTCCCCGACAACCCCTCGTTACGTCCGGAACAAGTAGGACAAGTGAAAACTCAGGTGAAATCTCAGGTATAGTCTTAGATCAGGTAAAACGTAAATAGGTTATCTAGTAAATTCAAAGAATAATAGGGTCGCTGGGCTCCCCGACAGCACAGTGTGTCTACTGGATCTTACACTAAAGTTGCAGGTACAGAATATGGCACTTTTACAGTTTACATATTTTCATTATGTTTTTTTTGTTTGTAATTTTTGTATGTAATAAAATTATTTACCTCTGCATGTACTAATTTAGAACGACAGTTGCTTATGAAAGTATGTGATTAAGATACATAACAAATATAAAAAATAAATAAATAAGTGGCTTTTCCGAACTCGAAAGTTCATGGCCTCACAACGTACCGTGTTGTTTTTAAGTTTTAGTTTTTAAGTTATTATTATAATTATTGTGCCATGCCTATGTACAGGTAACTTTGTTTGCCTCTATATGAAGCCTTTTATAGGCTTATGTATATGGTCATAAATAAATAAATAAATAAATACGTGATGAAAATATGTATTTCTTTTTGACGGGATAAATTATATTTAAAACAGTGTATAGCCTGTGTATTACCCTTACGAAAATAATGTGCAGAGATCTGGGCATAGAACTCTGCAGAGATTTCAGAACAGATATTTGCAAGGATCTCTACACAAAATTTGGACCGTCTCCTCATAATTTCCAGAACATTCATAAAAGCAAAAAGGTATATAATAAGTGCCTGTATAGGTGTTATTACTCGGATAATCCCTCTATAAAAAAGTCATGACCGGATGTTGTGAAGCCAGTATAGACTTCATGCGATTGACTCATGTTGTGCGCATTCGTCAAAGTCAGGAAGTCTAAACGTGTTTTATGTTATAGGGCGCGCGAAGCGCGCTGTTCAAGCTCTAGTCGCAAAAAAAACTCTGGTTGTGAACTCCAGAATTTTTATTTTTTAAGATATTAAAATATTTTTGTTTAAATAAAATTGTTTAAAAATAAAAATTCTGGAGTCTGGAGTTCAAAAACAGAGTTTTTTTTGCTATCATCCGAGTAATAACACCTAGACAGGTACTAATTATATACGTTTTTTGCTTTTATGAATGTTCTGGTAATTATGGGGATCCAAATTTTGTGCAGGGCTGTAAAGAAAATGTGTACACTGTTAAAAATAAATACATATTTTTTGTACGCATCTTAAGTATGTACTAAAAAATATTTACAAAATTTATTTTCAACAGGGTATCCTTTTATATAAATAAATAATTAAATAAATAAAATCAAAATTCATTTACCGAAATTCCAAAATAGATGTCTAGGAAGATTTTGTTAATGATGCTGATAGGCAAACCATCTTTTTCCAAATAATCTTTGAGTACAATTCTATTTTGCCAGATGGACCTAACCATACGAGAAAATAACGTTTTGTCTGACATTAAATCAGCTTTCATCCTTCGATTTACTAGATTGCCAATGTCCACATTATTGTATAACTGCTTAGTTGACTTGATCCTTGTCAGACCTCCGTAATAGAAAGAATTACACGTTGTGGCAATGTCAGTGAGAAGATTTTTGCTAACGTCTGACACAAGTTTGTGTCTCATTCCTCTATCCAAATTTTTCTACAGTTTCTTTACTTCATCTGCATACAATGACTTCAAAACTTGTTTTAGATTTTCAACATTTTTTTCAAGCAACTGCTTCCCAGTGAGAGCAATCATCCTTGACATAATTATGTCATTGAAATTATAATTTTGCTTAATCACTGTTGGTTTAATCCTCATTAGAGCTACCGCTATTACGAGGGCAGAGCCACCGAGCAACTTAGACAATTCAGCCTGCTTTTCGCCAAACTCTTTTTCCATTTTTTTTGCACAATGATGATTGATGCTGTATAAATACTAATCCCACTCTGGCACTCGAGTCTTAACCCGGCGACTGGCGAAGCGGTTGTGATATTGTTAGTAATGTTACTATTGGAGACCAAATGCCAGACAGCTTATGTCACAAAAAATATATGTACAGTGTGTTAGGCCCTTTACTCGCTAAGGGCTATTACACGTACAAGAGAATAAAGGGCACAGCGAAGAATACGGAACAAAACGAGACACACGGAGAAACACGGAGGCACATGAAGGAACAGAAGCGCTGCCTGTTCCTTCGTATTCCGCGCTGGGTCTTCATTCCTTGTTAGGGTCCGTCTACACGTTGTGCGGTACATGTGTGCGGTACACGATTTTCTGCATTCCACTGTGTTCCGATAGGAGGAATCGAATTGAAACGACAAATTGACATTCATATTTGACTTCAAAGTAAAGCAGTCATTATTAGTACAAACATTCGCTCTGTGCACAGACGTATTTTACGCGTATTCTACATGAATTGGTGGCCGCCCTCGGAAATAAACGGTTGCAGATCATGCATAGCTTATATGGTAAAGTGACAATAATATTTCTAATAAAATCCCTAGATGTTTAGAATGCTTGTAAAGTTTTATACGTATCAAGTACACTGATATCTATCCTACAAAAAAGTTTGCGTCGGTTTAAAGCAATAGTAATTCATTATTAAATTGTTTTAGATAACTTTCCATATAAGCCAATGTAGTTTAGCAAACCAACAGTTCTTAGTCTTGCCGCAAACAGTGGTGCTGATAGTAAACTGTAGACAAAGCGAATATATTGATCAATTAACTTGAAATAATAATTATAGGTTCATTGTCAGTTGACGTTTCTATCAGTTTTCGGTCGTTTCCATACGATTCCTTCTGTCGGATCACAGTGGAATGCACACCGTGCAGACGGACACCGTGTGGACGGACCCTTACCTTTGATAGCCCAAAGAACAGAGGACAGGAACAGCTTCAACAGAGGGCTTAACGCTGTATCGTGACATAAGTGACATAAGCTTGACATAAGCCCTACTGCAAAATCTCACGCCAAAATCTCATCTGAATTAAGAAGGCAAAGTTAGTTATAGATCAAAAAACCTAATAAATTAGCTTTAAGTTTTAATTGACATGCCATATTGGTGCTACCATCTGAATGATACATCGGAAAATAGGGGTATTAAAGTTTTTTAAAGCTAATTTTTCTATTTTTAATTTTTTTACATGAGATTTTACATGAGATTTTATATGAGATCTCAGCTGATATCTCAAGTGAGATCTCATGTAAAATCTCATGTAAAAAAATTAAAAATAGAAAAATTAGCTTTAAAAAACTTTAATACCCCTATTTTCCGATGTATCATTCAGATGGTAGCACCAATATGGNCCAGATGATAGCACCAATATGGCATGTCAATTAACACTTAAAGCTAATTTATTAGGTTTTTCGACCTATAACTAACTTTGCCCTCTTAATTCAGATGAGATTTTGGCGTGGCAGTTGGCACACGAGATCACCTGAGATCTCGTGTGAGATTTTGCAGTATAGGGAGGTGTATGGCACTCGGTCTTTGAAATGATCTTCGAATAACTGTTAACCGCCTCGCCGGATTAAAACTTAAGTGACATAAATGACATTAGCCAGTACTTATTATAAGTGAATTGTAAGAAATGGAAAAATTGTTTTGTAAAAATCAGGCTGACTTATCATAATTACTTGGTTCGTCCACCCTCATATTTCATAATAGCAGTAGCTTGTATGAGGGTGAGACAATCAGTAAGTGCAAATATACTTATCTATAGTTTCTTATATCTATATATAGATATAAGGAACAATAACAGATAGAGCTAGGATACTCAAAAAAGGAATACAAAAAAACGTAGAAACAGTGAGGAACAGCGATGAACAGCTCGCGCTATGTGTCGATATGCCTCGATCAAGTGTACACTGTTCGTTAATGGATACTTTGAATATTTGGAATGTCAGCCATGACACCTCTCATAAGAAATACATGGGAAGTGTCATGGCTGATGTTCTAAATATTCAAAGTTTCCATTAACGAGCAGTGTACATGACCTACGAGCTATGGAAAGTTTAAAAAAAAAATAAGCGATATAATAAATAATAACTTGTATACGTGGGAATAACCTGTCCTCGTATTTAATTATTGTTAATTGTTGAAATGTTTGTTATGTTGATTCAGATAAACAAAATAAGTTATTCCATTAAATAAAGAGTGTATTCTGGATCAAATAATTTTCCCATTATTAACAACAATTAAATACAAATATTCGTTACTTATTATATTGCTTATTTTTTTTTTACAAATTTAGTTCACTATGTACACTTGATCGATGCATACCAATGCACAGCGCGAGCTGTTCCTCGTTATCCCCCGCTATTCCTCGCTATTCTTTGCTGTTTCTATGCTTTTTTCGTATTCCTTTCTTACGTGTCCTGGCCTATACAAGGAACAGCGCGGTATGTACCTCGCTGTTCTTCATAGCTATAGACATAATAATCATGCTAGAATCACTATACTATAAGAATGTTTATACTAATGCGAAAATAATTTAAGGTTATCGCAATATTAATTAAATATTGTGCAATCTAGTAGCAATGTTCCCTAAATAGTTGCAGCAATATTAATGAGGATTCGTGCAATATTGCGACAACTAGGAATGCAATCTTCAGGAAATGTTCCCAAAATATTGGCACTTGTGTAGGAGACAACCAACCTTGCAATGAAAAAGCGGACATTTTGGTGCGTGGCAACATTGTCTAATGGTTGCAGCAATGTTATTATAAGCTCTGGTAATATTGCCGAATCTAGCTAGTCTTGCAATGCAATGTTGAGGCAATATTGCCAAAATATCAGGTGCTATAGGGGTTGGAGCCAAATTCACAATTGAAACAGTTGCACCCATACCCATATTGTAGGAGTGTTATAAGTTATAAATATGCTTAAAGAAGCATATTCTTTCGATATTTATCAATGATTAATATATACAGTTGTATTTTGGACCCATAATTAGCATAAAAGTGGTAGGTGAGGTAAAGTTATTTTTATATGCTTGGTCTTTTTGGTATAACTTACAGAGCTTCTAATTTTATCCGCCAGGGGTGCAACTTTAGCCTTAACGTGCAAATTGATGATTGAAGAGATAAGAGAAGGGATAGATAGGGATAAAGATGAAAGGGAAGAATGAAAGAGAGAGATAGAAAATATGAACAGAAAAATCGAGGAGGATAGAAGTAGGTTAGAGAGAATGGAAAACGAGATGAAGGAGTGGAGAGAAACACGAGAAAAGTATTTAGAAACAGTGGACGGGGGGGGAGAGCGTGGAGAACGAGATACATAATAATAGAGTAGATGAGGGTAAAGAAACGGAAAGGAGAGAGGAAGAGACAATAGCTAAGCGTGCATATCTAGAAAAGTTTCCAGAGAAACTAGGAGCAGAGAAGACAGGTGGCCAAAAATATGTTTGAAAGAGGAGATTAGAAACGTGGTCAATGGGTATCCGACAAACTGGGAGGAAAAATTAGGGGAGGCTCTTAGAGCGGCAGGGGATGGAGAGACGTTGAATTGGATAAGGGAGGGAAGAGAATTAGAGGCCATCAAAAACAGGTTGGAAGAGGGAAGGAAAAAAAGAAGAGTGGAGCAGGAAGTGCAAAAGATGTGGGGTAAAATAGACAGGTCTAGTTACTGTAAGGACTATAATGAGTGGAAATCAAAGTTAGGATGTGAAAAGTATTGGATGGATAAGAGATGGGAGGGGTGTTGGAAAAAGAGGTTTAACACAGAGAGGATTAATAATTAAGTATTTATTAGACCTTTTCTTCTACAGCTACTATATATATAACGCCGTGTACACCATGTGTACTATGCGACGGCTCGAACCCAAGAGAGCGATGTGCGAGACTCGTATAGTCTCGGCACCGCTAGTAGTCATGTGACTTACACGCATACCGCGAGAGGGGATACTTGCATGTGTGTGTCCCCTCACACACTCGTCAGCGCGCTCACTTATTCTCACGCGCTACACACTATACCTTACTAGCTACACTTTCTGTACACTATATTTCAACACGCCTCCTTGGACTGTACGGAAAGTATATTTTACAGTACATTTAGTTTATCTCTAAACTTTTCAAACTTTAGTTTACATAACGACTTGGTAAAGATATCCGCAACATTTTCATTAGTATCAATTTTACAAACTTCAATCAAATTTTCTTTTGCGCTCTCATGTACAGTATGATACTGTATTGCAATCTATTTTGAATGCTTTGTCATGTTTCCATTTTTAGCAATACTTATCGCACCTGAATTATCCTCATAAATTTTTATCGATTGTTTTATAATTATTCCGAATATTCTTACCAACTCTCTGATATATTCTAATTCGCTTACAACTTCTGATAATGCTACATACTCTGCGTATGTTGACGCTCTAGTAATATTTGTTTTCTTGACTTCCAGTCAATTACATTTTCGAACATTCTTATAACATAACCTGTCGTAGATTTCCTATCAATATCACCATTCCAATCTGCATCAACATAGCAGTCTATAATATTATTACAATTTTCTTTTCTTTTATAGATCAAATATAAGTCTTTTGTTAAATACAAATATTTTAGTACTCTTAAAGCATATTTCCAATGAGTCTGGTCATAACAATTTTGATACCTACTTAAGTAGTTTACACTAAAACTTATATCTGGTCTCGTATTCGAACTTATATATAACAAAGAACCTATCAAGTTTCTATACTTAATATTTGACTCGCAATTTTGAGACTTCTCAAGTTTCAATTTTGTCTCCATAGGAGTGTTATGTTATATAATCTACTATTTTGTACTTGATATTCACATGCTAGTGACTCTATGTATTTAGTTTGACTTCCTTTCATTTCACATTTGTTGTTGTGATAATCAATGTTTATTTCTAGATATTCTTTTATCTCTCCTAAATCTTTCATTTTAAATTTATTCATTAGCACTTTCTTCAAACTTTGATTTTTTTTCTTCTTCTTTTACAACAGATCAATAAATCATCTGCATATAACAAAAGATATATAACATCATCTCCTTTTCCATAGGTATACAAGCAATTATCAGCATTGCTTCTTTTAAATTTTAGTTTCGCTAAGTATTCATCAAAACATTCGTACCATGCTCTCGGACTTTCTCGTAGTCCATACAATGCTTTAAAGCATTTACAAACTCTGTTCGTTCCGTCATGGTAACCTTTTGGTTGATTTACATATACCTCTCAGCTTACTTTACCATTTAAGAATGCTGTAACAACGTCCATCTGTTCTATAATTAATCCGAATTGACAACAATAAGAAAACCACATTTTTAATGTTTGCGTTTTTGCTACTGGAGCGTATATGTCATCAATACCATTCGTTTGTTGGAAATCTCTTACTACTAACCTAGCTTTAAATATATCATCAGATTTTTTCGTATAAACCCATTTTACATCTAGTACTTCTTTTCCTTTTTGTCTCTCAACTAATTTCCATGTTTCATTTTCATACAAACTACACATTTCTTTATCCATTGCATTTTTCCAACTATCGCATTCATCGCTATTCATCGCCTCCTCAAATGTACAAGGTGTATCTACTCTACAATAATGTACGGATACTCTATTAGTACTATTTTCCGGATATCTTATCGGACTCTTTTTCACACGTGTTGATCGACGTGGAGTATTTGGTTTCAAACTATTTTTATTGTTATTTTTTACATTTATTTGTTCTTTCTCGGTTACATTTTCATTTTCATCTGCGCTATCAAATACATCATCATCGATTTCGCTTTCGAACTCATGTTCGCTTCTCTTATCGACTCGAAAGTCGGAGTACGGGAAGAAATATTTTCAGTATCATAATCGAGACCAATACATTTTTCATGTGATTCTAAAACATCAACATGTCTATGAACTGTTACTCTACCGTTTAACAAAACTCTATAACCTACTCCACTGTAACCTAGTAAAATGCCCATTTCAGCTTTTTTATCCCATTTTAAGTTTCTCTTCTGTTCTGGCTTTCTTACAAAAACTTTACTACCGTATAACTTTAGATTTTCAACATTTGGTCTTTTTCTAAAAAATATCTCATATGGAGTTTTCTTTTCAATAGTGTTAGCTAAAGTACGTTTTTAAAATACGTCGCAGCACTAATTATTTCTGGCCAATATTTTTTATCTGTTTGTGCCTCATCCAATAAACATCGCGCCATATCCACGATAGTTCGATTAAATCTTTCAGCAGTATCATTCAACTCATGTAGGTATGCTGGACAATTATTTATGTAAATACCCTTTTCCTTTGCGAATTTATAAAATCTATTATTTAGGTATTCTGTACCATTATCGCATCGTATTGTTTTTACTCTTTTTCCTACTTACGTGCGCAAAGTTCGATTTTGCGAACGCATATGCGTGTGCAAAGTGTCACTTTCCCACACGCTGAGATGAGCGTGCGGGAATGTAGCTGAGCGTGCGGGAATGGAGTTGAGCGTGCGGGAATGTAAAACGAGTGTGCGTGCATGCGCGGCTCCCTTGTGTCACTCGCTTCGCTCGTGCACAAACCCGCTCGCGCATGTGCGCACACTAGTTTGACTTCCCCACGCTCAGCTACTTCACCGCACGCTCGGCTGCTTTCACCCATGCTCTTCTTAGCGTCTGGGATAGTGACACTTTTCATGCGTCTGCAAAATTGAACATTAGGCACATCAGTAGGAAAAGTAGTATACGATACTCGTGCGCAATTTAAATTAATGTTGTTCTTTTTCATGAAACTTAGCCATGTTTGTCTCGCTTTTTTACCAACTTCTTGATCTTCAAATTCAATGTAGACTCTTAAAATTAGTTTTTCTTTATTTTTATTTTCTCGCCATGTTACATGTCTTAGACGACCACAAGCGCCATTCGTAAGTTCATCTTCAATACCGACGTTTACAGTTATCATGTATCGAGCATTTATTTTGGCAGGAATTTCGTATTGTAAATTTTGCGTTTTTTGAGGGGGTAAATTTTTTATTTTTTTCAGCAAATCTGCTTTTGTTTTTTCAGGGGCGTTACCTGCGCATGCATCGATTGCCTTTATTGTATAACATTCGGTATCGTAACTTTCCAAAGTCATTCTATTAAATGTATCTTTTTGCTCGTTGGTATGGAACAAATGAATAGAGTCTCGTGGAGGATAGCATTGATTTTGAATGAGTGTTTGAATCTCTCTCGATTTAAACAGATCATTCATCGATTTATCTAAAGCTCCATTAGCCAAGTTATTGAGAGCTGTTGCAAACGTATGATCATCTTTTTGGCGCATGATCTCGTCCAGCTCATATATTGAGAATAATCTCCATAAATACGGGCCGCTTAGAACTGACAATGGATCGCGTTTGTCAATATCAAATATCCAACCATCCATTACAGGTTGTAATTGATTGAAATCGCCTAATGCAATTATTGATATTCCTCCAAAATCTTCTCGAGAATGGAATATCTCTTGGAGTCGTTTATTTATTTGATTGAACGTTCTTCGCCCTACCATTGAGATTTCGTCGATTATTAAGTATTTCAAATGTAATAATTTTGTACTTATAGTATTCAGTGTTTCGGGTGGTAAAGGAGTCATTACATCGTTATTTACAGGTAAGTGGAACGTTGAGTGTAATGTAATTCCTTTGATATTAAAGGCTGCTTTACCGGTGTAAGCACACAAAAGTACATGTACATTGTTTGGGTCATTTCCACCATTGATAAAGTGATAGATTGTTTTATCGGGATTATTTCTCAAATTGTATAAAAAATCATGGTGGTATCTATATTGTTTATCATTTAGTTATCTAATTAATGCATAATATTCATCGTTTGAAATTTGGCGCGGTAAGTTTATATTTTGTACAATTTCAGTGATACTAAATATGTTGGGTATTTCAATACCTATATCAACTTGTGCTCCTTCAATCTCGTAGATAGCCAAACCTTCAACGCGATTTGATTTATCGTTTGGGTTATTTTGGTTATCATTGTCGTTTGTTGGATCGTTCAAATCATTTTGTACATCTTGTAGTGCATCGTTGATCTCTCCTTCTATTGTATCCGTATAAATATATTTCATTCTATTCATTTTAATTTCATCAATTTTTTGTGTGTATAAACCCATTATATGTGTTGTATCATCGTTAGTAATCTCATTTTCATTTCTCCAATGAGTAAATAGCATTAATTGTTCTCTGTAAAAATTAGGTTCGTCTTGTAAAACACTATAATTGCGATATCTTATGATTTTAAAAGATTTTCGTTCGTAAACATAGCCATCGTTGTTTTTCAATTTCAAAGTTTTATTTTTCTCAACTCCTAACAATTCATATAATTCCGCATTGTCATCGTCGGCATCATCGTCTTCCTGATTAGGATTTTTTTTCCTCAATGTTTTGGAGTATTGACATTTTGAAGCGGTACATGTAACGGTTCGACTTTCCCCGGGTGTTGAGTAGTCGGTCGGACGCCAGGATTTGGTTAGGGGAAAGGTTAATTGAAGAGACTTGTTTATGCAAATAATAACAATGAAGATATATTCTAATGTTTAAGTTAACAAGTTGATAAATCAATTATGAGTCTCCATCTGTAACAGAAATCGATATCGCGGTGATTTAGAATATTTCGCCTTCACAAACAATTTAACTTAATCTATAGCGGTTTACGGTACATTAACGCGTCGTTACCGGAGTTACGTAGGTTCGGTGCGACTACCGGTTTTACGGATACGGTATCGGAGGACGGTGAAACGGGTTCGGGTTAAACAACGGATTTTCGGAGGTTTAGGTTTCCTCGAGTCCATGAAGTCGTGTGCGCACGGCTACACGGATCGAGGTCGCTCGTCTGTTCTTCTCCCTGATCCTGGTGGCTCACAGACCCATGAATCTCAAGGGTCGGCGGTACTGAACGGACAGGAGTTGACGGGGGGCTTCAACCAGGAGGTGCTCACGACCTGGGGAATCGTCGCGCGGCTTTAGTTATTCTCTCAGCCCCGATGGCGCACGGTGGCTGGGAAGATAACCAGTCCCTTGGGCGGATGTTTCGGAGCAGGTGGCGACGTCGAGTATCCACTACGTGTGCCACGTAGGGGAGCCTCGGCTGTTAGTATCCCCT
>CM053169.1:18161183-18189418 GCA_012977825.3 Pteromalus puparum | reverse complement strand
AAGTCCATGCTGTCTATTTAGCTTCCGTCCATTCGCTAGTGGAAGATATTTACATGGGACAATCAACTCATTCTTCGATTTTAATATTCGCCTACTATTCGATACTAAAAGATAGTGTTACTCGAATTTCAAAATCAGAAAACATATATCCACGTTCAATCTTATTACGATCACGTAGTGTCCACAGATTATAACAGTATACGTACGCACGCCATGCACGCACGCACGCACACACATCACACACACACACACACACACACACACACACACACACAGGGACAAAACCATCTGCACGGACATTTTATAAAACACAATAACTCTCAAAATATACTTAAGCTTTAATTATCAAATTATTATGGTTTAACAAAAATAATAATGTTCGTCACACAGAGTATACAGGGTGAGAGTTGAAGAATTTGAATCTTAATATCTTTTAAACTAATAAGGTTTCATAAGCTACAAAAAGAACCTACCGAGTGATCAAAAGATCATATTTTTCCTAAAATTTCAACTCAATTTAACCTTTTTACTCCCGTAATCGTTACGACATTAAAAAAACATTTTTTTAGTTTTTGATTTTATCTCAAAAACTAGTCGCCAAAATTGCTTAAAATTTTTACAACTAGTAGATATCGTTGTTTTTATTGTCATGAATTTTTTCAAAAACATTTAACTATTTATTTTTTGAGTATATATGTTTATCGAAAAATTACCTTTTATATCATAAAAAATGAAACAGATCAGCTCTCTAGAAATCTTGCGCGGAAGAAAGTAGCCAATTTATGTTCTTTTTAGATACACTATTTGTTGAATATATGTATAAATATATATTATTAAAAAAGCAAAAATATTTTTTCAGAAATAGAAAAATGGCTATAATATGGCCATAAAATGTTCAGATATCATAAAGCAAAAAATGACCTAAATTCAGAATTAGAAAAAATATATGCATGCGTCAAATTTTATTACATCGTCGCAGGGTTCCAAAATTTATGGCGATATACGTACATACACACACACACCTAACAGCCATCCGCACGGACTTTTCTAAAACGTAATGATTTGTATCCAAACACCTCCAATGCGTTCTCATGAAGTATTAGCAAAACTGGAAATTTTTACTATTACAAAGCTTCCTCTTGAGGAGAGAACCAATAAAACTCATCCAAAGCGATCCAATCACATGTGCACGGTATATACAATTATCGCATTCAGATACTATTCAAACTATTAAATGCGAAAATGGAGTATTTGAACAGACACAACGTAATGCGCAATACTATTATAGAATAGAATTTCAATATTAGAGGGAGCCCTCACGCATCTCGCATGCTATGGCTAAAGAGAGCTCCCAATTTTAACCGTCATAACCCAACTTCCATTGAGAATAGTGACCATATTAAGATTCAAATTCTTCAACTCTCACCCTGTATACTCTGTGTGACTGAACATTATTATTTTTGTTAAACCATATAATTTGATAATTAAAGCTTAGTATATTTTGAGAGTTATTGTGGTTTTATAAAATGTCCGTGCAGATGGTTTTGTCTGTGTGTGTGTGTGTGTGTGTGTGTGTGTGTGTGTGTGTGTGTGTGCGTGCGTGCGTGCATGCGTGCGTACGTATACTGTTATAATTGTGGAACTACGTGATCGTAATAAGATTGAACGTGCATATATGTTTTCTGATTTTGAATTCGAGTAAACCTATCCTTTTAGTATCGAATAGTAGCGAATATTTAAATCGAAGAATGAGTTGATTGTCCCATGTAAATATCTTCCACTAGCAGAATTGGAGGAAGCTAAGTGCCAATGACTTGGCAGCGGTTTTTTTTTGTAATACTGTCTTTGTCTTTCTCGTTCTTTAGCTTTATATTGATTATAACATCTCATATTTTTCATATTATGTTTATGTTGTTTTTTTTTTATTTTTTGGCATACACGTATTTTTTTTTCTTGTACTTAGTTTTTGTATTTTTCTTTTCTTCGGTTTGTTCAAATGATTTAAGGGGACAAACCACCTTTGAAAACTGAAACAAAAAATTGAACATAGCATTTTAATTTTAATATACATTCGAAAAAGAGTTTTTTCATATGAAAGTACACATGAAAAATATTAAATATCTAAATTTTTACCTCAGTTCAACCTGATATGCCTCCCTGACAAACCAGACTGTATACGATGACTCTTTTCACTGTCCGTAAGATTCCAAGTGTACGCATGGTTGGATTGGGCTCAAATTTTGTGGAGATACTCTTTATACGTGTACTTTCAGTATGAGCGGAGGGATTTTGATTTGAACGAATAGAAGTATCTTTTTGTTTAAATAATTGCAATATTACACCTATTTTTCAATTATTTTATCATTTTTATAGGTGTTAAATAAATTCTACCGCTTCAATTGAAAATCCCTCCGTTCATACTGAAAGTACTCCTCCAACAAGCATCTCCATAAACTTTGAGCCCAATCCAACCATGCGTTCCCTTGGAATCTTACGGATAGTGAGCTGAAATTAAGAAAAACAATATTTTGAGATATTTAACAATTAAGATTGCAATTATGTTACATAAAATTAATACTTATCCAATCTATTTAGAATCTTATCTCCTTTTTCCAATGCAGTAGACAAGCGTATCCTGCAGTTTGCATCAATATTCTATTGTCGGATTGGGTCCGAACCACTCTTTTTTTTGTTGTATGAGCTGAAATGCAATAAAACACAAAAATTAGAAATTTAAGTACACTTTACTTATCATATTTAACTTAATTAATCATACTTATCTTTTTTTTGTCACATAGACAAAGCATTTTTTTGTATACATTGAGTCTGCTACGCATCCATAACCTCACATGTCACTGTTGACAGAGACGGTTCATGCCAGCTCTGCAAAGAATAAAATAAAAAATTTGCATTTTAGAGGGAACTAAATTATATTTATTTATTTTATTAGATAAACGGGTAGCAAAGATAATTTTATTAGTAAAGACCCTCTTACAAAAAAATAATAAATACACGTTAGTGGCAATTAGAATATAATACTTAAGTAAAATTAATCTAAAAAAAAAAACTTTCAACAAAAGTAAAAGGTTAGGCGAGTTTCATCTATTCCGCACATTACTATGCATCTCAATAACATGGTTTGCTGACCTATTTATCTGTAATAATTATTTATTTATTTATTTATTTATTTAGACCATATACATATGTCTTATAAAAAGACATCCTATAGAGACAAACTTAGTTGTCTGTACATAGGGATGGTACATAAAAAAAATAACTTAGAATCTAAATTAAAAAAACTAAATAAGTAAGTACAGGAAGATGTCGAGCCAATCTTCCTGATAACAGTTTAAATATTAACGCAAAAGTTAAGTAACAGTACAAAATAAATCTCTCTTTGATCACTCAATATTTCTCTCTTATAAATACTTTTAGTCTCTTCTTAATCGAGACTTTGCTAATCGCAAGTGCTTTCAGATCATTTGTTAGCAAGTTGAAAATATTTAACGCAACAAAGTAGCTATTTTTTTTGCTTATAGCTTTATCAATTATTGGCAATTGAAGACTCTTATTTCTAGTATTGCTTTTGCTATTTATATATTTATTTCTTAACGTAGCATAATGATAAGATATAGCTTCTAAATGGAATAATTGCTTTACTGTAAGTGGAGGGTCTTGACGCTGAAAATTATTTTTGTTTATAATTTTCAATATTTTCCTCTGAATACCCTGTATTAGATAAACACAATTATTGTACGCTCCACCCCAAGCAATTATGCCATAATTGACTAAACTTTGGTAAAAAGCATAGTATATCATAGTTAAAGTTCTATAGTCCATTATATTCCTAATTTTGGCAAAGATAAAAACTAAGTATTTTGTTTTTTTAACCAAATAATTTACATGTTTATCCCATTTCATGTTATAATCAAAAATTAGACCTAGATATTTATAACTTTCTACTCTTTTTATTGTATTATTGCCTATCTCAATATTAAGTGAGACAGGAACACTATGGCAGTAGCTACCATAAGCAATATATACAGTTTTATTAACATTTAAAGATAATTTATTTACAGTAAGCCACTTTGCGACTTCCCTAAGATATTTGTTCATTTTCTCTTGAGCTGACTCCCACGTGTTATCACTAGCAATGATAACGGTGTCGTCAGCATAAGAAACGACAGTATCATCTTGCATACCTCTCAGTAGGTCATTAACGTATAAAATAAAAAATAACGGTCCTAGTATGGTCCCTTGGGGAACTCCGATGGGTATATCTTTGTATTCACTTTTCAAATTCTTTATTTTAACGCATTGTTTCCTACCAGAGAGGTAGCTGTTTATTAAATTTAAGGCACTGCCTCTTATTCCATAATTCTCTAGTTTATCCAATAGGTTTTTGTGATCTACCGTATCAAATGCTTTAGCTAAGTCTAAGAAAGTAGTTATAATTGGCTTCGATTTGTCGATTTTTTTATATATTATGTTTGAGATATAATTTAACGCATCCGTTGTGCCTCTATTTTTAACAAAACCAAATTGTTTTTCTGATATGATATTGCATTCCATTAGAAATAAATACAACCTATTATACAAGATTTTCTCAAATATCTTTGCTAAGTTCGATATTAGTGATATCGGCCTATAGTTAGTCATACATGACCTGTCACCAGCTTTGTAAATAGGAACTATGTCAGCTTGTTTTAGAGCAGATGGCCAGGAGGCTTGTTGTATAGACGTATTAAAAATATGTTCTAATGGTTTATCTATATAGTTAACTAGGAATTTGATCGTTTTTGCATTGATATTATCAACACCTCCAGTCTTGTTTTTCAATGAATCTATAGTTTTTCGAATCTCAACACAATTGGTAGGATATATAAAGATTGATTTGCTATTTTTATCTGGTAATGTAGGTTGATCTGTATCTGTATTAGGGATTTGTTTACTCAAGTCTAATCCTATTTTGCAAAAATAATCATTCATGTGGTTAGCTATAAATAATTCGTCTTCAATTTTTTGGCTGTTTATGACTAAGTAATCAGGTGACTTGTTTTGTTGCATATTTTTATTAAGTTTAGTATTAATAGTATTCCATAGCTGTCTTGGATTGTTACTAATTTTTTTTATTTCATTATTCTCAAATTTGTATTTCGCATCTTTAATGACTCTATTTAAAATTTTTTCGTAATTTTTATATTCATTTTTTAATTCCAAATTAGTTGGGTTCAATTTCCACAATTTATATAAATTTTCTTTAGTTTGACACGAGACTTGGATTGCTTTAGTTATCCACTTTTTTCTTGGCAGTGCTTCTTTATTTTTTTTCTTTAATTTTTTGGAATATGTAGCTAACTCAAGACAACTATGTATCATTTGAATAAGTTCATTTACTGCATCATTTGGATCCTGTTTTGTCAGTACTATCTGCCAGTCAAAATTTTCAGCTATGTTTTTTAACTTTTTATAGTTTATGCATTTGTTAACTGTTTCACTTGCTTTGTGTATCTTAATCTGATCTATATTTATGAATAACGGGTAGTGATCGTTAAACGGTGTATTTAATTTAAAAGATTCAATTTCTATATTCTTAGTTCTAGCGAAACAGTTATCAATGCACGTTCCCTTCTCATTATTTAAGGATGGCCGCGTAATTCCTCTGAAGTACGGTACATATTCACGTTCAAGATAATTAATTACAAATTCCTGACTAATTGATTTGTCGCTAGTTTCTAGATTTGCTACATTATTTTCTAGTATATCAATATTGAAATCTCCAAATATACAGTGATTTTTAACATTCCTATGTCTTACCAAGAATTTTTTTACACTATTGACAAATTCAGACTTTGGTATGTCATGACATCTGTACATAGCAGAAATTCTAATGGATTCACCTGTCATAAGTTTTATATCAGTACTTACAATACTCAATCTATCAACAACCTCAATTTTATCATTACTATATATGTTATTTTTTATATAAACTAAGACGCCATCAGCCTTATTAATTTTACTTTCATTATAACAAGTTTTGTAGCCTTGCAGTTGATAATATTGAGTGTATTGTAAGTTCCAAGTTTCAGTACATACAATTATACACGGCTTTCTTTCTAGAGACTCAATAAACACTTCTAGTTTTACAAAATTTGCATCGCATAAAATTATGTTTACGCATAAAATAAAGTTCTTCTTTATCATTAATGACTTATTGAGTTCTTTTAGATTTTCGACTTCACATTCAAACTTGCCTATGTCCTCAGTGCTGATATCTTGATCCATTGTTATGTCTTACTCCTTAGTCTGTCTGCTATATTATTATTCAATGACTGAAGTGACATTGCCGAAATACCAGAAGCTTTAGCTACCATACCTTTCGCTGACGTTCCTACTTTACCGATATATCTTGGCAAAGTAGGTTTCATCGTATAGTCGGTATAATCAATATACTTCCTTATCTTGGATTGCAGAATTCCGCATTCTTGGCTATCCATTGCCACATGTTCTATATTGTACTTTGTTTTATATTTTTCATTACTGTAAGCACAGTTTGCACATTTGACCTTATTTGCTTGACAATCTACTGTTTTATGATCACCAGCACACTTTAGGCAAACAGCTTTATTTGTACACTTCCTACCGTTGTGGCCAAATCTGCTACAGTTAAAGCATGGTTTAACATTACAATAATCATATACTCTGCAGTTCTGGTATCCTACAAAAAGTCTATTCTTGTTTTCTCTAATGTGTTGGTATAACTCAGCAGGAACTTCCAATATCACAGACTGCGATCCAGTTTTACTGTTCTCGTATGAATTCAAAACAACACATTTTTTTTTGAAAGCACCAAAGTTCCTTTCATTGATGTCTAGTTCAATACTAGCATTGTCCATTTTTTCTAGGTTATTTAATCCTACAACTTTAACTTTAGGATTTATAACTTGTTCTTTATTTACATCACATACCTCAGCAAGTTTACTTTTTAGTAATTTATGTGCTTTGGTGACACTTTCCTCATTCAATAAGTTTATGACTATTTCATCTTTTTTCTTGATAACCTTCTTCGTTTGTATTGATTTATCCTTTATCAAATAGTGAGATACCTTTTTGTTTAATTCATCAATACTCTCATCATCTTTTTTTTTTAATATAATATTAGGAACACGTTTTGTCTTTAGGATAGTTTTGGTACTTGATATAGCTTCAGCAAAAGTTTTGCTTTTAATCGTCGGTATTTCATTTCTATTCTTATCTAATAACTCCTTTAATAATTGATTTTTATCTCTTAATTCTGTATTTATCTCCTTTAAAAAGGCATTTTCAAGTTTCAAGTTGGTATCCAATGATTCACTATTACTTTCTGTTAGAACATTTTGAAAGTCTTCTAGTATCTGTTTCCTAATTTCTTGTTTTTCAAAGTGCTTTACTTGAGCAATTACAATCCTCGCATCATTACTCAGCAATTTATTATCTACTTTTGAGGTTAGGTCTAGGTCCTCGTGTTCATGACAGATTCCTAGAACTTCACTCAATAGCACTGCTTTGTCATTTCTCACAAAATCACTAGTATAGTAAACTTCTTCACAAATAATACACACTACTACTTTAACTTTTTTATTAGGATGATTTTTATAAGATTTGGTAGGATCACCACGCGGCAAGCCTCCGTTCGCCACGGCCATCTTGGGCCAGCTTATAATTATCACAAAATCATTGTTACCAAATAAAAATGTTATAACCGTACTTATAATTTTATTTCAAATAATTATGTTAATAATACATAACAATTTGACAACAAAATTTCGGATAAATAAGAAATGAGATTAATAACCAAAGTCATTATTAATTTGCAATTTATTGCCAAAATATTTTAACAATAATATTGCAAACAAATTGTTGTTCATTTCTGGGCTGAGTCGGATAGTTGATTACAAAACTAAAATTGATCTAAGATTAGTAAATAAATCAATTACAAACAACTGTTATGATAAACTTACTACGTAACTTGCCAGGCCCGTTTCATTTTGTTCACAGTGTTATATAGCGGTAAGTTTCAGCATATATAAAATGGGTGCACATAATCACAACTTTATCTAGAAATTGGCAATTGAATTTTGAAGGTCTTGCTCACTCACAATAAGTTTTTCTACAGCAGCTTGAAAATCATTCATAGCATTTTCAACTTCAATAGGTACACAACCATCAGGTATATGAGCTGAGTTTTTAGGCGTATTTGTTTCAATTTTATCAAGTTCATTTTGAATTAATTTACTCATATTATCCATAGCTTCTTGCAGTGTTGTACACTTATCATGGTACTTCATCGCTTCTGCTAGCTCATGCTGTTGTTTTCTAAAAGCTTCGCAGTACGTTTCTTCGGAACCTTTTAATTTATCTAAATCCCTCCACGGTTTAAATAATAATAACAAAGTATGGTAGTAGGCTTCTGGCTGATTTTTTGGATTAAACTGATAATGATTTATTAAATAAGGTTTCTTGCGTTTTTTACAATACAATTCATTTGGCATTTTGTAATACTCTGCTTTGTAAATTGGTTTTGTTTTCGAAATCTCAAACCACTTGGCAAAATCATATAAGCATAATGAATCTAATTCCTTTGGTCTGTTGGGATAATGATTATCTATGAAAGAATTATAAAATATATCTGTTGAATCTTCTGGAAGATCTTTTATTTCATTAAACGGGTTTAGTTTTCTACCCCTTATAATATTAACATTCAGCCATTTAATAATTGTATCAGGATCAGTACTGTGCAATGGATGCCCTAACAAAACATCAGCAGCTTCAATCGCTCCGCATTCTCTATGTTGTAAGGCACATACAGCAAAGGCCCACAGACGGTTATACAAAGGTTTGTTTGATTGTATATCTGCAAAATCTAAATTGCTCTTTTCACCTTTGGTTCCATATTTGCTAACGTATTTGGTCAATAAATAAGATCATTCTCCAATATATTGAGCATCATTACTTCCTTCCCAAATAAGTAAGAGACTAGGCATGTAATCATTAACATTTTGTTCATCTTTTGTCCGAGGTAGATCGTAAAAACGAGATTTATTTTTTAATTTGTTTCGATTCGCAATAGCAATAGATACGTCTCTTAAAATTATTCTATCAGTTACCGGGCGAGGAAATCCGAAGCGACAAGCACTTACGAACCCAGTTTTTGACTGTTTCTTTCGCATACAGTAATTATTGTGTTTGTGTTGTTGATAGGCTAAGACGCGACGATGAAGTTCTTGCGAAACCTGTTTATCTGGAATATGACATGTTATGTGTTTTAAAATGAACTTTTGTACTTCTTCATTGGAATTTGTACCGTAAATTGGAGCATCATGGATCCAAAATAAGCAATGATAATGGGGTAGCCCTCTACCTTGGTATTCACGGACCCAGTAATAGTGGGTAACTTTTCCAATAGGATTTGCCTTTGATAGTATATAAGCTAACGTAGCTTTAAATTTATTTTGAAAATATCTAGCTGTTGATACTGGATCTGCAGCTATTAATTGCGAAATAGAACGATTATCAATCCACCCATTTACTTGTTTTATGTATTCCGCTAGTGCAGACCACATCCACTCCCCAGGGCTTAAAGTAATGAAAAAAGTAGCAGGTTCATAATCGCGTGCCATACAACTCAATTCATTACGAACTTTTTTCCAATATGATTCTGTTCCAGGTAAACGAGAGAAAATTGTGTCTAGATTAGCATCTAGCTTACCTTCATGTAACATATTCAGAAATTCTTTAACCGAGAAATTATACCTTGGAATTATAACATTAAGCATTTGAAATATTCCAGCATTTATTTGTCTCATTGTATTATTGTATAGTGAAAAAAAAACAGATATTGATTGTTTAATCTGAATTGTGAATGTTTTTATGCTTATCTACTCTTAATATAATCAAAATCTCTTAATTTAGGATTTCTATCGGCATGTTGACCCCACTTTCCATAAGGATACAAATCAGGAAAGCATTTGAGATCTAAATCTTTGCCTCTATTATCTAAAGCATTAGCGGAAACTTGCAACATTTGGTACAACGCTGTATCTGATTCATTCTTTTTTTTTGTCATGCAAGGGATAAATGGTGTAATGTTCATAAAAAGGATCAGATTGATATTTTTGAGTTAATAATGGACGTATTTGTGGTTCGTTTTGTACTAAATTTTTTTGAGATGTACACTTTTCTGTTTCTGTTTCATTATTTATTTCATATTCCAATTGCTCGTGTATTTTATCGAACAACATTTCTGGAGTAGTTGGAAGTACAATTTTTTCATAAATCGAATTATTTAGCTTCAGCCAATGTAAAGCTTTCCATACTTTCTTTATATCAATATAGTCTTCCCAAATTTTTTTAGCTTTTGTTGGGTGAGTTCGAACCAAAATATACAATTCATGATCAACATTTATGGGATCAGTATCAGGACATATCTTTTTTAAAGTCTCTTCTAGTGGTAAGGGTAAATGAAATGTTCTGCCAACAACTTTATCAATTTTCACATAATTAGGAACATTTTTATTCATAACTGTATCCATTTTTGTAATTGTTTGAAAAGCGTTAGCTCTTTGTATTAAAATTTTTTCCATCATATTGAGACTTTTAATTTCTTCTTGAACTTCTTTTACGAAAAGGTTATTCAAAACGCAATTTGATGGCATAATATTCTTTTTTAAGTTTGTCAAACAAGGTCTGCAAATATTACTTTGTGTAGGAGTTTTGTTTAGAGTTGTCATGTAATTTCTTAATTTGTTGTAAAAGACTTTTACGTTCGATACCTAATATTTCAAAAACAATATTATTATCATTAATAATATTCTGGTCAAAAATTTGAATGTCTATCGCACAAAATAATCTTTTACATGAAATACAAGGAATTGCAGGTGGATCTGTGACTATTTTCATATATTCCTTAATACCAATGCTAAATTTCTCTTTTAACTCGGATTGATTCAAACTTACTTGATTTCGATTTTTATAGCTTTTAATTGGTACACCAAACTTTTTGGATTTTTGAATAATATCTCTCAATAACACAACATCTGCATCATACAAAGCATTTTCTATGTTTAAAATAACAGTAAATGTATGTTTTAATTCATAAAGTAATCTTTGTACTGTTCTCAAATAAGGATAATGAGATGACAAAACTTGTAATTTAAAAAATTTTGAACTACATAATAGAGGTTGATCATAACAAATACTTGGATGGCCACGTTTATCAACATCATGGTATTGAGCCGAACAGATATCAGTAGATAAAAGAAACTTGTAAGCACTTCCAAAAGTTATTTTAAGAATTTCTGAAAAAAACTTTAAGCTCTATTAATATATCAACATCGATAGTTTTGCAATAACCATTACATTCCCAGAATTTACTTTTCTTATTTTTTTCTTCAAGAAGTGGTAAAATATTTGTGCTTTGCCCTTTCTCATTTATAATAACTTTATTATCGATATTAAAATCATTAAATAAACCAAGCCTAAAATCATACGCAGCACCTGCAAAATATGGTTCTGAGGAGGAGGTATGTTTAGGTCTACCGCATAAAGCAGTTAATGCACAGTCTACATTATCGACAATAGATACATCACCTAATCGAGTTAATGATAATTCAACTTTATTTATAAGATTTGTCAATCCTTTTTTTGCTGCATTAATGTAGTTATCACGTACATAAATAGACGTAGATACTAAATTTTCAGCTTCTATTCTGCATTGTGTCGAAGAATCTAATTTAACCATAATTTTAGTTGTAAAATTTTCAGTATTGCTTCCTCCTCAAGAGGAAGCTTTGTAATAGTAAAATTTTCTGTTTTGCTAATACTTCGTGGAAACGCATTTGGAGGTGTTTGGAGTACGAATCATACGTTTTTAGAAAATGTCCGTGCGGATGGCTGATGTTGTGTGTGTGTGTGTTGTGTGCGTGCGTGCGTGTGTGTGTGTGTGTATGTGTGTGTGTGTGTGTGTGGTGTTGTGTGTGTGTGTGTGTGTGTGTGTGTGTGTGTGTGTGTGTGTGTTGTGTGTGTGTGTTGTGTGTGGTTGTGTGTGTGTGTGTGTGTTGTGTGTGTGTGTGTGTGTGTGTGGCATGTACGTATACCGCCATAATTTTGAACCATGCAACAGATCGTAATGAATTTGACATGCATATATTTTCTCTAATTTTAAATTTAGTTCATTTTTTGTTTATGATTCTGACCATTTATTGGCCATATTATAGCCATTTTTCTATTTTTGAAAAAATATTTTTGCTTTTTTTAATTGATATGATTTATACAATATATTCAACAATAGTGGTATCTAAAAGAACATAAATTTGTCTTTTTTTCCCGCAAGATTTTCTAGATAGATGATCTGTTCATTTTTTATGATATAAAAGGTAATTTTTCGATAACAATATAACTCAAAAAATAAATAGTTAAATGTTTTGAAAATTTCATGACAATAAAAACAACGATATCTACTAGTTGTAAAATGTTAAGCACATTTGTGCGACTAAATTTTTGAAATAAAAATCAAAAACTAAAAAATAGTTTTTTTATTGTCGTACGATTACGGGAGTAAAAAGGTTTAAATTGAGTTGAAATTTTAGGAAAAGATTGATCTTTTGATAACTTCGGCTAGTTCTTTTTGTAGCTTATGAAACCTTTTAGTTTAAAAGATATAAGATTCAAATTTTCAACTCTCACCCTGTATACTCTGTGTGACTGAACATTATTATTTTTGTTAAACCATATAATTTGATAATTAAAGCTTAGTATTTTTGAGAGTTATTGTGGTTTTATAAAATGTCCGCTGCAGATGGTTTTGTCTGATGTGTGTGATAGTGTGCGTGCGTGCGTGCATGCGTGCGTACGTATACTGTTATAATTGTGGAACTACGTGATCATAATAAGATTGGACGTGCATATATGTTTTCTGATTTTGAATTCGAGTAAACCTATCCTTTTAGTATCGAATAGTAGCGAATATTTAAATCGAAGAATGAGTTGATTGTCCCATGTAAATATCTTCCACTAGCAGAATTGGAGGAAGCTAAGTGCCAATGACTTGGCAGCGGTTTTTTTTCTTGCCATGATAAATTCTGGCATTCTTCTACGCTAATGTCTTGTTTATTCAAAATTTTGTATAGCATTTTGATCAGTTCCGGCCATTTCATTTCTGCTGCTGAAACTGTCAAAAATATTTGTGGTAGACCACGTTGGCTATCCTTATAATTGTACTATCCTTAACAACATTAATAGCATTGTATTTTTTTTTAATTTTGTTTGCCATTGCAATTTTGTCCTTATGTTTGAAGTGATACTTGTTTTTTATTGGTAATATTTTATTACTATTATTATGTTTGTAATCATTGCTAGGCCTATTTAATTTGTTTGCCTTTTTAGATATATAATATATTTTTCTATTACTTAGTATCTTTTTTTTGTTAGTTTCGTAGTATCGTTTATTTTTTAAACTTGTTTTACTAATGTAATTTGAATAAATATCACTACATGATTTATTTGTACTTTCATAGTTTTTATCATAATTAGAGATGTTGTTTATATTTTGCTGTGAATTCCATTCGTTAATACTTAGAGAAAAAATACGTTCTTTATTTTGTGTGAAAGATTTTTCTTCGACATTATCAACTATTTTTGCAGGTGTCAACTGTTTGACTAAATATTTTAGAGACTTAGTCGTTTCACTTTGATTATTATGTAAAATGTTTGTTTTTTGTATTTTACGTTTTTCTCTGAGTGCTTGTAAAATCTTCTGTTTATTTTTTTGATAATATGTTTTATTTTTATTCTGGGTTGCGATACTATATATATTTGTTCTCTTATTACTACTGTTTATGGAATTTTCATCTGCATTTTGATTTGTTGTTCGTTTCCTATTCTGAACAACATTATTACTTAAAACTTGGGCTGCATCAGTTCGTAAATCGGTTAGGTAATTAGAAAAAAATTGCGAACAATAATTGAAAAGATTATTAAAACATGGAAAATGTTGTATTAATCAATTCTCAAACATTTTTAATAAATGTTTACGAATTTCACTTTGGTTATATACCATTGCCTCAGGTCTGTAACCAAATAAAAGTGTCACAGCAAAGGCTATCGAATAGACACCACAATCCGTAAACTTACTCTGAAACTGAACTCTTTTAAATATAAAAGGTTTCTTTTGTTCATTGAAACAATAAGGGTGTAATTTTTCTAATACTGGAATAAAATCAGGCCCTAATTCTGTACTATTCATAGAATCATAGACAAACAAACTATTAGTATCATAATATGTACATATAAAATGACCTACTTTAAAACCTGGTTGAAATAGAATTTGTCTGTGTTTATTAACTTCGTTTATTTGTGAAATTTTAGAAATATTCTGTAAATATAATGTCGAACACGGTTTATATACAGAAATGTGTTCCAACATTTTATGAAAGTCATCTATGAGCTCATCATTTAGACAATCATTGTTGATAATAAGATCTTTACTATACAATTTTCTGGGCGGAAAATATATTGGAATTGGTAATACATTACAGGGAAAATGTTCAATGTACTTATGATCAAACAATTTTAATAAATGTAATCGCATCATATGAGTATCGTATCTAACAAGATTTGGTTTCATTTGACACATTAAAGTTATTGCAAAAGCTATGGCAAAAACCCCACAATCTTTGTTATTCAATTGTTGTTGAACATTTAGAAGTATAACTTCTTTACCTTCTTCAAAATAATAAGCGTGTAACATTTTTAAAGATTTTTCCAAATCTTTGTGCATCACTTTGTTATTCATAGAATCAAATACGTAAATATAATTAGTGTCATAGAAGTTACCCAATGCCCAGCATCGTTTGGGTCATGACTTGCTGGTGATATATATACTATTTGTATATGCTTTTGATTTCTTTGAATTCTATCAGAAACAAAACCATAATGTAAAAGCAAAGTTAGGAAAGGTTTGTAGTTTGCAAAAGCAATTAATAATAATAAAAAATAATCAATGTCTGAATCTATAAGTAAATCACCTGAAACACGTTTTTGCTTCCTCCTTAAGAGGAAGCTTTGTAATAGTAAAATTTTCAGTTTTGCTAATACTTCGTGGAAACGCATTTGGAGGTGTTTGGAGTACGAATCATACGTTTTTAGAAAATGTCCGTGCGGATGGCTGTGTGTGTGTGTGTGTGTGTGTGTGGGTGTGTGTGTGTATGTACGTATACCGCCATAATTTTGGAACCATGCGACGGTTCGTAATCAAATTTGACATGCATATACTGGAAGCTATGATAGTATTTCCTTGATCCAAATTATATGATTAAAATCTGCAAAAAAGTCATAAACAAGAAATTTTTAAATAGTTTGCTTTATAAGTATAAAAATAATAATTATTTAATTTATCAAATAACAATAAAGGTTAGCGAATTCAGATATTTAGGCACAACTATAAATGATCGAAACGAAATCAAAGCCGAGATTAATAAGAGACTACATTCGAGTAATGCCTGCTTCTACGCCGTGAACAAATTACTAANTCTAGGTAGACCTAGATGCAGGTGGGAGGACAATGTAAAAGCGGACTTAACTGAAATCGGGCAGGACGGCGCGAAATGGATAGGGTTAGCACAAAATAGGGATACGTGGAAGGCTTGCGTAGATGAGGCGATGAACTTTCGAGTTCGAAATGCCACTTAAAAAAAAAAAATCAAATAACAATAATATATGTATAATGTGTCTAGGTTGTGTAAAAATAACTTCATATATTGTTATAATACCTTGAAACAAATTAACATGCCAAATTTTAGTTCTCTAGATATAATAGTTTTTAACTGAATAAAAAACAAAATTATTAAAATCCTACTACAAAATGTCTCCACTTGTAGTACTTGACTCCACCAATGGGTTTATAACCTAAAATCCATAAACTATATACCGCATGTATAAAAGTATAACAAGCATAATGTAACTGACTAACTTAATATTATTCATCAAGTGTTAATTCTATAGAAAGTGGTGTCTATATGTTCAAAATCACCAATGATAAGGTCTGCTAATATGGATATTTCCATCTCATCAGTTGCGAGTCAGTTATACTCAGTTACTCTCCACATCCAAATCTATCATGATTATGCTAAATCCAATATATTGAAGTTCGATGTCTGTTCTTTTGTGTAGAGATTTGTTAAATTATTCTAAAACAGACTGCGAGAATAGTATTTACTTAACTGTCTTGGTTCGGCTTTTGATTTTGCACCCTATGGCTTTAAGAGTGCTCTATACACCTGAGAGAGCCAATCAGAAGCCCGGATTTTAGCTGATCCGGAAGTATTTTGCTTAAGGTAAACGTACCAATGATGAACCAACCATGTCCCTATGTATGGTACAATTTTACTAGAACATTGGTATTAAAATATTTGACAATGATTGAACCAATAAAAAAATTTGTAATAATAAGAAGGAATCTTCAAATTTATGAATATATAATATTTATTACAATCGAAACACTCTTTCTAAGATAAAAAATTATTTTATTATGCCTACTCGCGGAACACACAAAAATACACGTCTCGCCGAGTAGTAGCCGCGCGTGACATCGACTTCAATATTATAAGTATATAACTATATATATGATAGTCTAATGTGTATTTATGCATTCAATCGATAATTCAAGACCCGTTCTTTCATATCCGTACAATATTAGTGTTTAATTTTATTTTTTAAATTTATTTCATGGTGTTCCAAATAGTGTACATTGTTTTTGTCCAAGTCCGTATGTATGGAACGGAAATTCCAGGCGTTCCACGATCCGGTCAGTGTGCATTCTCATGAACGCCCAGTACATGACACGTGTGCATCCTTTTTATACAATACTTTTCTTATTAAAAGTGACGTTGGTTTTTATTGTGTCTAATAAATTATTACATCTAAGGATAATTAAAACGTGTTCATTTATTATATGCAACAAAAAGTAAGTATTTTATGAAATTTTCTTGAAAATCAATAGACCTAACCTATAAAATACTCCAGTAGCTCAGATACAATGTTTATAATTTAATTTTTTTAAATAATTCTTTCAGATTTCAGTAGTTCAGTATGAGCCTCAGAAAGAGAAGTGTCACTAAGGCAAAACGAAAAAAGGAAGAGACATCTAAGGTGAAAAAAACTGTAAAAATTAGAAGTAGTATCACTCCGAATTCAAATGCATCTTATAAAGTGAAAAAAAGCAAAGTGATTTTGAAAAAGAAAAAGAAAGATAAGGTAAAGAGAAAGAATTATTCAGCAGATCAAGTGGAAACAGCTCTAAAAGCTGTCAGTGAGGGAATATCGTTGCGGAAGGCAGCAAGTACTTTTGGAGTTCCACCAGCTACTTTATGTAGAATCAAAAAGGCTCCGGAAAGAATCAGGTGCAGAATTGGTCCACCGACAATTTTAACTCCAAATGAAGAGAAAGATATACTTGATTGGACTTTAGAACGAGCACAAAAAGGTTTACCAGTTACTAAGGATCAATTATTAGATAATGTTCAACTATTTATGAATGATCTAAAAAACAAAGGCAGAGAAAATCCTTTCACTAACGACACGAACGCCATCCTTCATTGACCATAAGAACAGCCCAAACTCTGACCATGACTCGTGCTTCAGTCACCGAAGAAGATCTCAGAGGTTGGTTCGCCAAGATTGAAAAATATTTAAAGGAAAAACAACTGTTCAATGCTAAACCTTCTCGAATCTTTAACTGTGATGAAACCAGCATCCAATTGTGCCCTAAAGCAGGAAAGGTTCTCGCTCCAACTGGAGCCAGCACAGTGTACATGGTGAACGATGCTCATGAAAAAGAGTGTGTTACCGTGCTCTTCATGTACAGTGCTCAAGGTGACCGAGCACCTCCAATTATACTATTTCCATATCAAGAGAAGCTTCCAAAAAAAGTATTTGAGTGTATACCTGCTGGATGGGGTATAGGCATCAGTGACAATGGTTGGATGACTGCTGAAACCTTTTACGAATATATAACAAATATATTCTATAAGTGGTTGATAGAAAAAAAGATAACTTTTCCAGTTATTCTCTATCTCGATGGTCATTCATCCCATATGACAATCCCACTCGTCTCTTTCTGCAAAGAAAAACAAATTGAGATGATCCTACTCCATCCAAATTCAACGCACATCATGCAGCCACTCGACATAGCTTTTTTTCATCCATTTAAGGATATTTGGCGCAAGACTGTACCCAAGTGGAAACTGGAAAATAATGTCACAAGACTTAAAAGAGAACATTGTGCCGCTGTCATCAACATTGCTTTAGATTCATTCAAAGATGAAAAAAATGTCATAATGAATGGTTTTAGAGCTGCTGGACTAATGCCTTTCGATCCTGATGCTGAGTACAATGTATTGCACAAGAAAAAAAATAAAAAGAAGCAAAATGAAGCAGTTTCTAACGAAACACTAAAAGAAAATGAAGAACCAGTTGTTAACCCTGTACAAAACAATTGTATTATAGAAAATCTTGAAAAGAGTATCAGCAGTGAGTTGCTACAAGAATTTCGAAATGCTCGATTGCTTGGAAAGTGGACAGGTGATATCAAGTATGAAGGATTATTCGACTACTGGCTTAGCATTCATAAAGATTATACTGGTATAGTTATCTAACTTAATATTTCAACTTACCTTAAAATTTTTACTTTACAAAATCAACTGTTTAAAACTATGATTTTTACACTGCAAATTCAATTTTTAATGATTTAATTTTCTAAATTTTGACTTTTTTATATCGAATATTTTTTTACAAGTATATTATAATCATTTATATTTTCTATACATATTTTTTTATAAATTTAGTTTGCGACCAAGTTAAACCTACGGTGAAGAGTGTCATTGCGCTAAATAATCACAAAGTAACTATTATGAGCAAGCCAGCAACTGCAGTCGAAAATATCCATAGTACTGATATCGAAAGAAGCAGTAATGAAATTTCTAATGTGAACAATGAGTCAGTTGATGAAGGTATTTATAGTATAGATTCCAATGAGATTGCAATCGAGCCGTACAGCACAGTACCTGAAGAGACAATAAATGTCATTTACGTTACTACAGAAGATCAGACATTAGATTGTTATAATGAACAAATGACTAATAGTCATGAATATAAAGATGACAGTAATTCAATATTCTTAGATGAAGAACTCTCTAATTCTCTTTTAAATGTAATGCCTGACGGCACAGCATTTCAAACATCTACACCAACTGTGAACAATCCTAAAGGTTTGTATTGTTTATGTCTCGACTAAATTATTGTATTTATAATGTGCAAAAATGTTTTTTATTTTTAATAATTTTGCAGAGCTTGAATTGACGAATAATCTCAGTTCTGAGGATTCTATTCTAAGTCTAGTGCAGGAGGATAGCGTACAAAGAAAGGATGATATCGACCAAGCCCAGAGAAAGACTGATTGTCCTAACTCAGTGAATAATATTTCAGATAATAGTGATGTACAAATCGACAAAGAAAACACTTCTATTAATCAAAATGGTTAGTATATAATTATAATATTAGCTTTAAGAGTACCATATATATAATAAACATATCCGCTTTCTCCTTTTTTATAGAAGCTGACACATCATCCAGTTTCTCACAAATATTTACAATGCCAACGGAGTTTTTACCTAAGAAAAAGAAAGCTAAGTTGGATAAGTCAGGCAAACAAAAACCTCCAGCAGCAAGCACTTTGGAAGGATGGGCAGAAATTTTTAGTGAAAAAGAAAAGGCTCAAAAATTAAAAGAAGAGAAAGCTGCAAAAAGGAAGGCGCTACAGGAAGAGAAAAAAAAACTGGCAGAAGAAAAGAAACTGCTTACAAAACAATATCAAGATAAATTAAAAGAGATCCAAAACCGAATCAAACAAGAAACATGTGATTAGACAGTTAATTCACATTTATTCAGCACAAGATTCTTTGTTCTTATGATCTCTATCGTTGTTTTTAATAAAGTATTGACTGTTATGTCGTTGTAAGTTTAGACTTTCGTTAAACTACATTTTAAAAAAATGCAATGAAAAATAATAATTTATTTAATAAACGGAATAAATGATACTTATTATTGATTACTTATTAAAACATTGAGTCTACTTATCGGTTATCACCGTGTTCCATTATACGGACAACGATATGCACGTATTTTGAAACACTGAATCTCCTCCTATCCCGCAGTGTTCCATATTACGGACATTCCGTACCAAACTTCGGGACAAACGCAGAATTAGCGTTTCAAATTACGTACATATTCTTAACTTCTTTTTTGGGGGATAAAATAGTTTTTAAACGGTGAATCAAGGCGATCAAAATTTTTTTATAATCTTGAAATAATAGCGCTTCATTATATAAAAAAATTTCAAGTATATTCTAACTCAATTAGGAAAAATATTCTACATATGAAAACCTACTTCAAAATTTGTTTCAGCATTGGTACGTTTACCTTAACTAACTACGGCTTTTTTTCTAATAGTTTAATAAAATAAACAGTTACATAAAATTGTTTGTATTTTTCTGCACGTGGGATGATTCCGAGATTTTGCAACTAATTATTGCAAAGCCGTAAAATAAAACTTGAACGTTTTCTGTGATATGTCGTCTGCTTCTGCAGCGTAAGCCACCAAGCGAGTTGAACGAAAAATGCCCGATTGACAATTATCTGGGCTAAATTTCAACAAAAAAGGGATCATCCCACCTGCTGAAGAACCCAAAGAATATTTTTTATCCTTTTTCGTATCTCAAAACGAAGAAATGGAGCCGCAGTTAGTTGAGAACAAATACCTGCGGTAGCGGAGGAGCACGCATGCTGCTCCGCGTGTTATGTCGATAAAGCAGGGCAACTGTTAGATGGCGCGCGAATCTCGAAGTATCGGAATGAGGATAGCAGTGCCGTACACATATATCAGAATACGATTGAAGGACACGATGTTTATCGTCCGTATAAAATATTGTAACAATAACTGTAAATAAGCAAGTAATTAATTGATTTTTGAATTTGATTAATGCAATAATTGATAATTAAAAGTTTTAATTGTTAATTATAGGTCGTATGATTAATAATTATAACGTTTAATTACTCAGCCAAAAGTTCAATTCAAAGTTATAATTATTAATTATATTCCCTATAATTAATAATTGAAACTTCTAATTATTAATTGAAAAATGAATAATTAGCCATATTTGAAACCCTGGTTACATACATTGACGAATCAATACGCGAATATAAAAAATTAATAATTATCAATTATGTTTATAATTTATCTCTTATAACTATTATTCTTCTGTTTAATTAATTAATATTATTACTAATATAAGGTTTATATTTTATTATTTACCCTCGTTAAGAGATGAGATTAATGAGAAGCACTTAATTCAGATTTATTATTGTTCTTAATTTATCACCATCATCATCGTTATTATTGTTATTATTATTATTATTATTATTATTATTAATACTAATAAAAAAAAAAAAAAATGGGTGGCTTTTTTGAACTCGAAAGTTCATGGCCTCACAACGTATCGTGTTATGTTGTGTTGTGTTTCTATAGATGAATTTTAGCGTTCGAAAGTTTCCAGGGTAGGCTCATCACACCTACGCCTTTCTCAAACCCGGTGTCGTGAGTAAGATTTCCATCGGATCTGAAAAAACTGATCGCCCTGATGGGGGCTAAAACCACCGACCCCTTGACCGGGAGGCAGGTGGTTTACCACGGAGCCATCGCCGGTCTCTTATTAATACTAATAAATTAATTAATTAATTACTAATAAATAAACGTCAAAAAATGTCGATTTTGCAACATATTTAGGAAAAAGTGGCACATGTTATTAATACTGATAAATAATTTTTTTATTCAATCAAATTACTGAATCATACGTGACCCATCGATTTTGGGAATCGCTGATTACGTTTCCGATGTTATAATTACCAAATTAAAAATGGCGGATTTAGCATGGCCAATACGTGGTGGTAACTTTGTACATAATTTTAATGATAAACAATGTACGGAGCTTCGGTATTTGGAGTCGCTGCTTATTTATACACAGTCCCAACATACAATAACAATAAATTAATTAATTAATAATTAATAAACTTTGAAAAGAATGGATTTTTTACACTTTCAATATTGTTTTCAACACTCATAACTATAATCAATAAATGAATGGATTAATTTATAATAAGCTAACTGAAAAAATAGTTATTTATTGAAATTTCAAAATTTTTGTAGAGAATACTAGCGTACGAATGTTTATTAATAATGAAGCCTTCGATAATTGTATGACACTTCCTCTCTGCGTTTTTCTCGGGCTTGAGACCGACCTGTGGCCGCATTAAAAGTGTATGAAACGCTATAATTATAGAGCTGCAATGAATGATTTTACTCAACACGTGCTAAATGGCATTTGCGCCAATTGGCATATAATACTGTACCCCAAATGCGATTGCTTTTGCGTGATAAACGCACGCAAGAACTGATCCGTAAATCTTCTTAGGTGCATAGTGTAGCAGTGTGGCTTATCTTTAGAAGGTGAAATAATAGCGAAAAAGAGGGATCTCTCTCTCTCTCTCTCTCTCTCTCGCACTCGCTCCCTCTCGGTCTCTCTCTCTCTCTCTCTCTCTCGCACTCGCACTCGCTCCCTCTCGGTCTCTCTCTCTCTCTCTCTCTCTCGCACTCGCACTCGCTCCCTCTCGGTCTCTCTCTCTCTCTCTCTCTCGCGCACTCGCACTCGCTCCCTCTCGGTCTCTCTTTCTCTCTCTCTATCGGTCTCTCTCTCACTATCTCTCTCTCTCTCTCGCACTCGCTCCCTCTCTCTCTCTCTCTCCCTCTCTCTCTCTCTCTCTCTCGCTCCCTCTCGGCCTCTCTCTCTCTCTCTCTCCCTTGCTTTCTCTCTCTCTCGCACTCGCTCCCTCTCGGTCTCTCTCTCTCTCTCTCGCACTCGCTCCCTCTCGGTCTCTCTCTCTCTCTCTCGCTCCCTCCCTCTCGGTCTCTCTCTCACTCTCTCTCTCTCGCTCCCTCTCGCTCCCTCTCGGTCTCTCTCTCACTCTCTGTCTCTCTCGCTCCCTCTCTGTCTCAATGTAACTTTCACTATGACGTTTTTGAATTATCTTTGCGCGAGTATCAAACGCAAGAATTTTGTTCTTGTTTTTGTGAGAGCATGAAGCACGTGCATTTTTGTTAATTTTCTTTGCGCAAGCATCAAACGCAAGAATAATAATTGATTATCTTTGCGCGAGCATCAAACGCAAGAATTAGTTTTCATTACCTTTGCGCGAGTATCGAACGCAAGAATATTAGTAAATTATCTTTGCGCGAGCATCGAACGCAAGAGCGTTTCTTCATTATCTTTGCGCGAGCATCGAACGCAAGAATATTAGTTAATTATCTTTGCGCGAGCATCGAACGCAAGAATATTAGTTAATTATCATATTGGCTTCAATATCCATAGCGCTAGACGATATCGATAACTTTTACATCGATAATACTTTAATTTAATTATTTACATGATGCATTCATCGATTATATTGCTTTCATTACCTTCAGTTTCAGATTCGTATGCATATTCATGTGAGATGTCTATTTCGTTTGGATTTTCGTCAATGTTGTCGTCAATTATTTCATGGTGAAGCTCTGCCTCATCAATGACATTGCAATCATATTTTCCTTTTTTTGCTTTTCTCGATTCTTCTTTTTCTAATCGTTTTTGCTTGGCTTCTGCTTTTGCTTCTAATACATACGCCGGTTCACGAATAGGCATGCGTCTCAGTTTACGGCTGTCCACTATTTCAGGTACTAAGCAATCTCTATAAAATTCTGCAGCAACCTCTATCATTTGTTCTATGAAAGCGTCATCTCTCTCAACAGTTAAAACATAAATACTTTGTAAAGTGCATACAACAAATAGGCAATACCTTCTTTCAGTTACTCTCATCTGTAATTGAACTTGATAATAATAATCGTGTTTTGGATTCATACTAATGTGATCATTTTTATCTATTACAAATGCTTTTGCTATAGCCATTTTTCTATTCTTGATAGCTTCCTCTGCTGATAAAAATCTCGCGGTATAAGGGCATTTAATTTCAACAACTGTATCATCACGTAATAAAGCATCTGGCGATGCACCAAATCCTAATACTTCTGGATCAAGAAATAATCCACAGGGATCTATTTCATAATTTAGATCTTTTAGCATTTGTTTAGCGACATATTCCATGGCAATTCCGTGATCTATTGCAGCATTTCCTGTGATTGTACGAGAGTACAGTATTTCCGAAACCAAATTTGCACAAGACGTTGTAGCACGTCTTTTACATATCCTTCCAATTTTAGAGGCAGTTATAAGCCATTTTCGCATATTTCTCCATTTATCACAGCTACTTTGATCTCTCGTTTCTATTTCGATACTATTTCTGTTGAGTCTCCATTGATTAAGAATTAAGTCCATAATCTTGTAACGGTTCGACTTTCCCCGTGAGTTGAGTAGTCGGCCGGACGCCAGGATTTGGTTAGGGGAAAGGTTAATTGAAGAGACTTGTTTATGCAAATAATAATAATAAAGATATATTCTAATATTTAAGTTAACAAGTTGATAAATCAATTATGAGTCTCCATCTGTAACAGAAATCGAAATCGCGGTGATTTAGAATATTTCGCCTTCACAAACAGTTTAGCTTAATCTATAGCGGTTTACGGTACATTAACACGTCGTTGCCGGAGTTACGTAGTTTCGGTGCGGTTATCGGTTTTACGGATGCGGTATCGGAGTTTCGTACGGTGAAACGGGTTCGGGTTAAACGACGGGTCTTTCCTTCGACGGATTACGCGTTTTTCCTCGACTCCATGGAGTCGTGTGCGCACGGCTCTACGAATCGAGCTCGCTCGTCTCGTTCTTCTCCTGGTCCTGTGTGCTCACAGTGACCAGGGCGAATCTCAAGAGGTCGGCGAGTGGTCGGGTTTGAACGGACAGGAGTTGGCCGTGCTTCACCAGGACGTGTGCTTCACGACCTGGGAATCGTCGCACGGGCTTTAGCTATTTTCTCAGCCCCGTGTGCTTCACGGTGGCTGGGAAAACAACCAGTCCCCTTGGACAGGAATGTTCGGGAGGCAGGTGGCAACGTCGAGTATCAACTACGTGTGCTCACGTGAGAAAGGAGACTGCGCGCTGTTCGGCTACTCCTAGTTGTCTCGTGTGCGCAACGAATGGCAAACTCGGAGTTTCGGGTTCGTCAACAGTTGTCGTCACGTGTGCTCACAGAGCCGACGTTGTTGGCGTCGATCCTCTCTAGCTGTTCCTCTCGGTAACGTGTCGCACGATGCCGACAGGAGTTCAACTCGAGTAGAACTGCCGGTGCGCTTGCGCGACCCCGCTTCTATATAGGTGTCCCCTGCGGTGCGCTGCTCCAGCCACTGGCGCGTCGCCGCGCTGAGTTGCGCGCTCCGCGGTCCATGCGGACTGGCCTTATCGGTTGTGTGCGCCGCAGCGCGCGCTCACTTCGCTTCGTGGCGGACTCGCCTTTGTTCGCCTGCGCGCGCGCTTGCTGGCGTCAGCTGACTGACTCGGAGCCGTGTTTGTTACATTCAATGTGCGAGACTTACGTCTCGTCACAATCTTTATCAGCAAAAGCAACATTATTTTAGACTTCTTGGTGGCCATGTGTAGGCAACTCGTATTGCTGGGCTAAATCCAGTTATTTTTTTTATTTCGTTTCTGTTGCAGTGTATTGACGCAGTAGATGGAGGATCTTTACCCATAACCCCGCAAAATTAGGGACCGTAAATGTTTCTGGAAGTATTATTGAGCACAACAGCAATATTACAGCGCTCTTCATTAACTGTCATCAATTCGCTAATGAAGTCGCTTTGCACCGAATAGCTTTCGCCAATTCGATTGTGAATGGACTTTCTACGTCGTTCGTGCGTAATATTGTGGCAATAAACTTTCAAATTTTTTGTAGGCTCTAAATAATGCTTGTTTGACCTCTATGAATAAATTAGCTGCTTCAATGTCTGTGGTACTAGTATTTTTTGCTGGTTTCTTTTCAACATGTGTAATGATTATTTACACCATGTGAAAAGAAATTTAGAATTAAAATTAGCGCTGCTCAAATGTCCTGGCTACTATATTTTTTGCTGGCTTTCTTTTCACATGTGTAATGATTATTTACACACAACGGAATGAATCTCTAATAAATGATACGGAATAGGTCAATGTTATTACGATAATTCTGTTGCATTTCTTTTCCCAAGACCAATCCTGTTGATTATATACGCCTAATCGATTCAATTAATCGATCAACTGATTTTGGTGCCCGCAGATTTTTCAATAAGCGTTTTATAGGCACTGACTCAGCTACAATATCCGCACTTACTTCTTTTTTCTTAGATAAAGTTTTGAAACTAGTGACAGGGTTTTTCTGTTTACGGGATTTTAGAACAGAGCAATATTTTTTTACTTCAGTTCCATTACGAGCCATACGGCGATTTGGAATCTAAGATTGTCTGGCATAATTACTACTATGCGCCATCGAGAGATTAAACTTTGTAAACTCAATTATTTTTCGTTATGCTACCGACCCAAAAGCTGTAACAGCGCTGTGCTTTCCATACGTTGTTGACGATTGTTTTGCCGGTTCAAATGTTCAAACAAACATGCCTCTTCCGGATTCTTTCTGTTGAGATACTGCGTAGTCGCATATACTACACGTTTTCTTGTATAACTACAATATCTAATAACTTTTCTCGTGTACTATGTAACCAATGACTACTAAACAAGCATGCTGGTGAGTCATACCTACCATGTATATATGATCTTTTCAATTATAGAACTAATCAACGTCAACCATAGTACATGGAATGCCACAGAACGACATCGTTTCATTTCTATGGCCAATGCGTCTTTCTTAGGGCAGCAGCGGCTGCAATTTCTTGTGCAGGCAGTTCTTTACTGCTTTGTCACTTTTGTGTGGTGTATTTTCGGGCCAACTTTCTGTAATTCAATATAATGTTGATTCCATAGGCACCTTGAGTCCTTGCAAGTTGGGATAAACCAATTCGGCAATATTTCAACATACCGCAATAATGGCCGCCTACATTCAAATCGATACAGTTTTTCCGTTGAGACAAGGCTCCGGCATATAGTCCACCTCTTTACGCACAGGTTATCCGCATTTAAATTTTAAATATTGAATAACAAACCGTCCCAAATCCGACTTCGAATTTTATAGATATTGCGCATTCTGCAATCAGAATATCTCAATCGTGATTTTCATAAGCTTCTTTAATCTTTCCAAACGCACAGTAAAAATTTAAAAAAAAAAAAATAAAATACTTATTTACGCCCTGGTTAGCGCACTTCTTCTAAAGTTTTGTTCTGAAGATTCTTCATCAATTGAATTTCTTGCTGTCGGTAAGCACACTGTAGTATCAGTTGTCGCGCTACAGCTTTTATCAGGAGTATTTAGTCTACATTAATTTGTCCTGTGATAAAGTAACATTAGATGATGTATGATCAACATGAATTTCATTTGTGTCAGTGACTTGCAATTTTGTTCCCGTCAAGATGTTTAAATAGTGCCACATCAACAGTATGCTCCCCTCATTCACGCGCAGCCATTGTGTGTATCATTCAATACGTCCGCAGATATCATCCGTAAATTGATATTGCGCCATCAAAATCGTGTCCTGTTGACGTGGAAATAGTTCTTTCGTAAGAATATATATAAACTCATCAAATGTTTTTTTCAAAGATAAAACAGCCTACGGGCGGCGGCCGTCATATCGCTGTAGACTCACCGCTCAATCTCTCTGATGAGATCAACAGCCTACCGTATCATGGACTTTTAATAAAATAAAGCAACTGAAACCCATTACACGTAAGTATCCATTCATCGTTTCAAAAGAGAATATACTCGTGGCAAAGACAGATTTTTTAAACTGCGAAGGAAAGTCCCCGATCCTCTGCCGCATTCATTGTCCAAATGTCCATAGAGTTATATTTTTTATATTGAATCTGCATGTTTTACACTAAATACCATAAATCGTGAAGTTCTCTCATTTCTTGCGTTGGTTTTGCTTCTCTTTTTTTTCCTCTTCTTCTGCTTAGCTTGTTTAAAAAATAATTAGCTAATCTTCCCTTCTTCATCACAGGATTTGTCAGACGGACGCCTCA
>CM053169.1:18126340-18140911 GCA_012977825.3 Pteromalus puparum | reverse complement strand
ATGAGTAATTTGCATATAACGTCCGGTGTAGCGTGTATCTTGCTCTAACGTCGACACCAATTTTTATGCGAAACGTTTTGCGACAGGTCTTTTCCAAGTCCTACGAAGGGATTGTTAAGAGATGGGATTCCTGAATCGCCGGTGTTTTAGAGTGACAACCAAGATTTTAGATTTTCAATAATAAAATAGGGTTGCAACCGATTGCTTTTTCTCACCCGCTACCATAATAATCTAACGTTTCTCTGTTGGTGAGATGTCTAAAAATGTTGAACAACTTCGCCGAAATTGTCTATAGTACATTAACATACGCCGGTTAATCCGTGAAAGAATGATTTTAAAACCATAGATTGAACTTACACGCATTGAAAAATCGTTCTCAAGAGTGAGGTGGTGAAAAGTAACCACACAGTTACGTGGCATACTAGTATACTTGCAGGCCGTTCATTAGGATCCACCGAATAAGGCTAATCTTGAAAATGAATCCTCGCTCTTCAACTTTGACCTTGACCAATCCACAATTTAAGTCCATATGAGCAATTAAAATAATATTTCATATTATAGACAGACGACTACATACTTATATTATCCTATAAATTATAAGGAAATAATACTTCCCAATAAATGTAGTACATCCGGAAAAGAAGAAAGGAAAATGTACTCAGTTTGAGTTTATTTAGAGCACTGCTTGAATACAGAGGAAAATGTAACTTATACGGAGAAGAGCACTGGCTTTAAATTCAGAAACTTTTACCCCTCTGCTAAAAAAGCTTTTCAGATCGTACCATACCCTCGAGCAAGCATAATGCCGCCGTGTTCTCGTCTGCAGCTCTTCGGTATAGATGAAGCCGCTGCGTGCCTCCCCACCAAGATGGTGCAGCGCTGTGTCTAACGCGTTTACACTGCGTTTCCCCAAGTCGCACCGGCGATATAGTAGAAAAGCATAATGTCCTGCCACTGCCCGGGTTTTCCTCGCACGCAGGCTCGTGCGCTCGGATATGTAGCAAAGCGTAATGTGCCGGTCTGCGCCCTCGATAGGAAGCGCTGCATGCCGGCGCTGCAAGATGGTGCAGCGCTGTGGTGCACCGCTGCAGTCTCCGCGTTTTTACATGCGTTTCTTATACTGTAATGATAGCGCAAATGAATGTGACTGACCTTAGCGTTCCTCGCACTCACTCTCACTAACGAGGTTACCCCTCGTCTGCTCGATATTTCGCAGAGAATAGCACGGATCTTTGCAGCGAAGATTCCCATCCACCCTACGATATTTCTATAATTGTTCATTAGCCCCCCACAGATAACAAATTCTAAAATATCTAACTTTTCGCGGTGTGAGCGAACTAATACCCACTGATTTCTTTAGAGTGTTAGGCTAGAGCCTGTGACATGGTTTAGCTGCTAAAAGATTATATGTGTTTATAGCGGAATTTAATAGTTGTTGTAAAGAGCAAGAACTGAGAGGATTAGGGTATTTTTGATATATACAGGTATGAAATACAATTATTTGTTCTAAAATTCATCAAGAATGGTATTTTGAACTGAACCCAATATTTTGTCTCGCTGCGTTTCTTTCTTAATCTGGATCAACCACACAAATCCAGCCACACACCAACAAATTCCACCACAACACAACCACACACACACCACACACACCACATCACACACACACCAACACATCACAACAGACACACACACACACACACACACATACAATCCAGCCACACACACCTTATTAAAACGTTGCATCCGAAAATTCTGCAGCGTCGAACGTTGTTAACGAGGCGACCAATGGCGCTGAACGTGGTGTACAGGCGCATCGCGCACTCTGGATATCCTCAATAACCGGTATGGCAATGGGGGAATTTTTAATTACTGTAGGTTACAATTCCATGACAAAGTTGCATTTCTCTCCCCTCCTCTTTCTCTCGTCCACAAATTTTGAGTATCTTTACGTTCATTTTATTGAGCATTACATTTTAAAGACAATTAATCTAAAATTTATGTATCACTAACTGTGTATTGAACTAATTTTTTACTATTATTTTATCAGAATCAAATGGAAAATATCGTAGCTGAATGTGTACAACTAGCCAAGCTCTTAGAAGAAGCTGAAAAATTGTACATTCTACTTTTAATGATTCAAATCATTAGCACGATGGAATAATCAATTTATGTATCACTAAGATGTTTCGTAAAGTATTGACAATAAGAGACTTACGGTTCAAGAAAAACAAAGTATTTTGTATACAGCAGAAAATAGAATGTTTAAAAGCTAAATTTGAAGTTATGGCTAGAGAAAAAGGTGGTGGTTACAAGTACAGAAGAAAAAAATCGTTGATCGTGTGCGTTGGATACGCTCATGGGACTACATGGACAAGCAGAGAGTGTGAATTGCCTGAAAAAGATGATTTTTTAGTATGCTTAATGATCGCAGATACTGATAGAGATTATGAAATGTACATAATTTGTGAAAATTTAATGTTCAAAACTTGGTGAATATTCTGACTCTACATGAAAACTGACGTCCCTGCTACTAGCAATGTTTTTTGAAAATTTCGAGACAGAGTAAAGGCCTAATGGTCTGATCCTCTTCACTGTATGACTACTGTCCAGGCTCCCTGGGATGCGATGCTTAAACATACAGGGTAGAATAAAACTTTTATCAGAAAAGTTTGAGAAGGCGGAATTCGAGGTGGTTAATATGGTTCCAAGATCGGGTATGAGCGGCGGTCTAGCTGTATTATATATATATCTTGAAAAGAGTAATAAATGAAAAAAAGAATATTAACTTTTAGTTAGATGCGAATAATTGTATGGATTGAAACTTTCACAAATGATTTGGTCTGACATCATGAATGTGAGAGAGTGCTTTTGATAAAATTTCGAAAATATTCGTATCTTTATTTCTAATCACATCAGACTGCGGTCTCATGGGGTTATTTTAGAGGTTGAGTTTGAGATTATCTAAGTGGAAAGACATGATGAGGCATAAAGTTACCGTTTTGTCCGGGAACATGCAAACTTCTCGGGTTCTACAGACATAGAGAACTTTTAGTCAACCTCATCCAAAAAGAAATTAGGTTATTTCCTATGGACTCTAAAATAGGCTCTTCGAATGGTCTTCGACTCATAAAAATAACAGTAAAATTCTGAGATTCAAGCCAGTCTCATGGTGCAATCATATAATTGATTTGAACACTAGTATGAGAGCAGTAGCAAAAAATGAATTTGAAAAGAATTTTTTCAAGTTGATGAATAATGCAGTATTTGGCAAGACTATGGAAAATGTAAGAAAAAGAGTTTCAGTCAAGCTTATGACTAAATATGATGGAAGATATGGCGTAGAAGCTCAAATTTCAAAGCCAAACTTTCATAGTAGTTCAATATTTAATGAAAATTTAGTTGCCATACAGTTAAATCAGCCTGACATACTTATAAATAAACCAATCTATGTTGGTCTCACAGTTCTAGATCTCTCCAAGACACTGATGTACGATTTTCATTATAATTATATGCGACAAGTGTATAAAGATGATTGTAAATTATTGTATACAGATACTGATAGTTTCATCTATGCTATTAAATGTGATGATTTTTATGAAGATATGAAAAGAAATATTCAGATGTTTGATACTTCAGATTATTCTGCAGATAATATATTTAACATGCCACGTGTTAATAAAAAAGTAGTAGGACTCATGAAGGACGAGTGTAATGGTCAGATTCTCACTGAATTTGTTGGATTGAGAAGCAAAATGTACAGTACACGTGTTAATAATCAAGATAGTATGAAAAAAATTAAGGGTATTAAGGCTTCAGTTGTAAAGAAAACTATTGAATTTAATGACTACTTGGACTGTCTACGAAATTCATGCATTCAGAGTCGAGAGCAGTATGCTATAAGATCAAAACTTCATAACGTCGAGACCATTAGACAGAGAAAGATCGCTCTCAGTCCTTATGACGATAAGAGATTCCTTCAAGAGAACAGTACAGATACACTTGCTTGGGGACATTACAAAATACTGCAAAATGGGTAAGTTCAAATTATAACTATACAGATGTTATATGCAAAATTCAATTTAGAAACGTTTGATTCCAGCAACAAAGAGAAGTGTGTACGATTCAAAGAAGAAGAACCCACTATTCACTTGATGTATACATGGAGATTCGCGCATCATAAAGCTCGATGTGGGAAGTGGGAGGAGGCTGCACGTGATCGAGAACGTTTCAGGCGAAGAATTGCGCAAACAAATGAAGTTATAATGCCTGTACTTTTGAAAAAATTGCAGGAAATGTAAAATAAATGAACAATAAATGGTTATTTCATCATAATTTATTTTCGTTTACAAATCATTCTTATTTATCCAACTATTGTGAGTATTGTCAAAACCTAACCATTTTACATAAAGTCTATTGCCACTTTTTTTCAAAACTTTCTCAATCAAATAGACATCTGGATATTTCGTCTTGAGAAGTTCTTCCTCGTAGAATCCTCCAGCTATTGGTTTGTCTTGATAATCCTTCAGATGATAAGTGTAGGGCTTTGTAGGTGAAACTAGTGTTATTGTAAAGACTTCAGTTGACCAATTGGGTGTATAGCCTTTATCGAAAACCTCCTTGTTTCTGCTTACGCGTACTTTATCTCCAACTTTAAATTTAGCTCCTTTAAACAGATTAATGTTTGGCTTTCTAATTCGATTAAGTATGTAATTAACTTTGTCTCGATTCACTTCTGCAGGTTTCATTCCTATTGTTCGATGTCGACTATTATTATACTGTAAAGTTAAATTTTNAGTGTTATTGTAAAGACTTCAGTTGACCAATTGGGTGTATAGCCTTTATCGAAAACCTTCTTGTTTCTGCTTATACGTACTGTATCTCCAACTTCAAATTTAGCTCGTTTAAACTTATTTATGTTTGGCTTTCTAATTCGATTAAGTATGTAATTAACTTTGTCTTTATTCACTTCTGCAGGTTTCATTCCTATTGTTCGATGCCGACTATTATTATACTGTAAAGTTAAAATTTGTAAAATGTCTATCCATTTGTAGGCACCACGTAGACTAAATAACTTCCACATCTTGCCTTTCAGAGTGCGATTAAAACGCTCACAAATTGATGCTTTAAGATTACTATAAGTAGAGTAAAGATGAATTTTATAACTTTTCATTAGTTTATCAAAATCTTTATTGTAAAATTCTTTTCCACGATCTGTTTGCAAATTCTTAGGTACTCTTTTTTGCACTAGTATTGATTTCATAGCTTGAGCTACACATTTTCCAGTTTTTTGTTTTACCGGAACAGTCCAAGCATACTTTGAAAATACGTCAATGACAGTGAGCAGATACTTGAAACCTTTGTTTTGCTTCGCATACGGAATCATTTCAACAAGATCTGCTTGCCAAGTTTCGTCAATATCTTTAACGAGAAAAGAACGACGTGGATAATTACGCCTGGCAGGTTTATGAAGTTCCTCCACTAGTCCTGCTTTCATGCTGATTTATAAGTTTATTTACTGTAGAATTCAAAATTTGTAATTTATCTTGCAAATCTGATAGCGTATTATTAATAATAACCAATTCAGACTCAATTTTCGTAACTTTATTATTTAACACAATCTTAACAGGTTGGAAATCTAGTATTATTAATTATAACCAATTCAGATTCAATTTTCATTACTTTATCATTTAACACACTCTTGGTAGCCTGGAAATCTTCAACAATTTTGTTAGCTCTTTGTTTGATCAACTTTTTCACAGTCTCTAGATTTACAGCATCATCTTGCTCTATAGCATTGGCTACATTACACAGTTTTCGATTCTCTAAATCAAAATTTCCATCACTAGTCAGCTTGAATCCTAAGCCTGGCGGTCCACGAGATGCGACTGCATGGACCAATCGACGTCCAAACACATCGATGCTCATTTTCATACTGAATTATTATCAAGCAATTATTCCAGCTTCACGAAGCTCCTCAATGATTGACTGTATTTCATTAATATGATTATTATTGCCAGCGGATGTTTCAGCTAGAAGTAATCTTAAACGATCGACAAGCTCGTTTGGATCATCCCAATAAATGTAATCAGTATGAGTGTTTTCGCGAGCAATCTTATATGACATGAGTCCCTTTCCACTTTTACCAATCTTGAGGATTTTACTTATAAAATCAGTATATTTCTTACTTGTATTTTCACGAATATCTTCCTCTGCATTATAGTATTTTCTGTGTGCACTTGTATCTTTTAAAATTGTAACATAATTTTTCTTATCCTTATCAGTGATTAAAGTATTATCAGGATGTTTCTTAAACAATAACTCAACTAGACCTGGAGCTTTTTCATACTCTTTATCAGCTATGACTATTTTGTTTCCAAAACTTATAGAGCTATTTCCAATCATGAGTGAACCATTCCGCATTTTCCGCACCCCATATATAGTATCCAAGGTCTGCAATTGCCCATTAAGCAACAATTGAACGTTTTTATCAACACTATCATCAGTTTTTTCATCATCCAAATCATCAGCTTTGGTGATGGTGTCTTCATGATCCGAAATATCTGAATAGTCTACAGCTGATTCAAAAGCTGATTCACCGATATTATCGTCACCATTATCACTGTCACCAACATCATCATCGCCATCATCACCGCCATTATCATTGTCCTCCTCTTTTTTTTTAATCCACTCCAATTTTCTCTTCTTTCTTTTTTCTTTTTTAACTGATACTGCTGCTGCTGGAGCTAAACTTCTTTCACTTACATCGATGAGCTTTTCTAGTGGTTTCACAATCGGCTTGAACGAATCGTTCAAATTCTTCTCTACTTTTAAATTGTGTAATTTTAGTGAATCGTACTTTCTTTTCACTGCGTTTCGAGCTTTCTCAACTTCACGTAAGATTGCAGTTTGTTGATTAAAATCAGACATCTTGATAGTTTAGAGTCTCACTACTCAATGCTAAATTTCCTCCGTATTCTGTATATTTATTACAAACTGATCAAAACCTTTTCTGTAGCGACCATCATTAATATGACGATCTTTGTCTATGACGAGAAAACTATGATTGCCATCATTCCAGCACATTGAACAAATATCTTTGAAACGTTGATATGTCATATCTGTATTAACATGATCGTTGTAAACATGTTTCAAATTCATATCATCTTGACGAAAAATTACCAACAAATTGACATTATCACGCACTAAATGTTTCGGTACTTGTGCATACGACTGACACAAATAAAAACAATCTACACTTTTGTGTCTACCCATGCAGTAAAAAGCTTTGACATTATCCTGCTTTTCACAAGCAATATCATCAAAGACAAAAATTGAATTTGGTCGAGCTTCATCAGGTGATACGACAAGATCATGCTCACTAAAGGGTAAGTACTTGATTCCCTCTAAAGGCTCGACAAGTTGCTCCAAAAATTTATATTTTGGTTGATTTAGAGATTTCGAGTATACGTAAATATTTTCAAATGTCAGACCATTCGGATGAATGATTAGAGATAAGAGAGCATTCGTTTTACCGCAATTTGATGGTCCGCAAAATACTGCTCTTATACTGCTAGGTAATAATTTTCCATGACGATTTTGTTCTTTCTTCTGCTGCTGCTGTGTTAAAAGATCAAAATTAATCACTGGCAATTTTGCTGACTGCTTCTTAAGATCCATCATGCTTCTATTTCATATTACGACTGAGCCGAGTTACTATAAATGCAAGCATTTATACTTTTTCCCAGTTAGTCTAGCATGAGCTCGATAAGAGGTAGCATCATGCAGAAAAAAAGAGGTTCAGGCTTAGTGAATACATTGATCAACAAATTGCCCATTGAACTTCACGTGCCTGGTTATCAGTACTGTGGTCCAGGTACTAAACTTGCTAAACGTCTAGCTCGTGGAGATCCAGGAATCAATCCTCTGGACGCTGCTTGCAAGGAACACGACATTGCCTACTCGAAAAATCCTGACAACATTCAAGAGAGAAACGCAGCTGATAAGGTTTTAGCAGAGAAGGCGTGGAAAAGAGTAAAATCTAGAGACGCTGGTTTGAAAGAAAGAGCGACAGCTTTTGCCGTAGCAAATACTATGAAGTTAAAATCAAAGCTTGGTATGGGTGTTGGAGGAAGGGGAGGAAGAGGTAGATCTCTGAAGAAAAAAATTACGTTAAAGAGATTGGTCAAGTCAGCAGAAAAATCTATCATTCCTGGCAATGATTCTCGCTCTATGATTAAGTCAGCGCTAAAAACTGCTCGTGAGCATGTGAAAAAAATCGGTGGAAAAACTAAAGTTACTGTTCCACGCATATTGCCTGTTCCCAGCAAAGTAGGAGGCTTTCTTCCAGCACTTATTCCACTTTTCGCTGGTCTTAGTGCAGTCGGCTCACTTGCAGGAGGAGCTGCAGGAATCGCGAAAGCAATAAATAAGGCAAACACTGCTAAGAAGCAAATGGAAGAGCAAAAAAGGCATAATGAAAAAATGGAAATGCTGACACTTGGGAAGGGGCTGTTTCTAAAACCTCATCACAAAGGTTTCGGTATCTTTCTCAAACAAAACACAAAAAAGAAGCAATGTGGAAAAAAAAAAAAACTTTGATGAAATAAGATTGCCAAAACGTGCACTCACCGACTATGATCTACTCAAGTATGCAAAATTAATGAAAATAACAAATTTTCGTGGAGTTTTTATGCGAAATGCCCTACCTACAAATGGTTGTCGAGCTAAAGAATCAGCAATCATAAATCTGGATGACGTGAGTGGATCAGGCACGCATTGGGTAGCTTATCGAAAAAATGGCAATGAGGTTACATACTTTGATAGTTTCGGTGATTTACAACCACCTCGAGATCTTATGAACTACTGGAAAGTATCTCAAGTCAAGTACAATTATCAGAGGTATCAGGAATTCTCCACTTTCGTCTGTGGTCATCTCTGTCTCAAATTTCTCTGCAATCAGCTCAATCGCAAGGAACAATTCTGTCTATATAAAAAGAAATTCACACAAGTGATTTGAATTAGTCTGCTCAAGATGGTTGTCGAGTCGTTGACTCTTAGCCTTTCTGGCACCACCTCAAACCTCGAGACACACTATTTTCCTCCCATAGAGCTGGATCCGGATAAACAGTACAGTGTTGGACTTGTTGAGCTGCTCACTTTCAATTCCATACCAAATGTCGATGTACAATGCAATAAGTTTTACGTAGGACAAGAAATAGTCGAACTTCCTACAGGCAGTTATGAGATTGAGGATATTGAACGAACTCTACAAGGTATCCTTGATACGCGAGGCATAAAAGTTAGTATCAAGCCAAATAATAACACATTGCGCAGTATTATAGAGTGCAGTCATGAAGTTGATTTTCGTCCAATGGACTCGATTGCTCGTTTACTGGGATTTACTCCAAGAGTCTTGAAACCCTATATAAGCCATGTCTCAGATTTGCCAGTAGCTATTCTCAAAGTTAACGCTCTAAGAGTCGAGTGTAATATTACAACAGGAGCATACATAAACCAACAAAAAGTTCATACAATACATGAATTTTTCCCGGCAGTCCCACCTGGCTACAAGATCATCGAAGTTCCTAGACAGATAATATACTTGCCGATATCTGTGAGAGTGATCGATCATTTACAACTACGTCTAGTAGATCAAGATGGTGAATTGATCAATCTTCGAGGTGAAATTATTACAATTCGTTTACATCTGAAAAGCACCTGAAATGGGTATTGTATTTAATGCTGACAGAAGCTATATTAACAGTTCAGTATGTCGTCAGACAGTCAGTCCACAACGAGTGATCAGACGATTAACACGTCAGAACAGTCAATTTCTACAAAGTCTCGGTCTCACAGTAAAGCGTGGCGGTGGAGGAAAAATAGGACAAGTGAAAAAAATACTGAAAAAATAACTTGTACGTTTATTTGCTGCTGCTGCTGTCAAGATGGAGGCAATTCTTAACGTGCAATCTCCAGTCATCTTCGATGAATCTGTCTCGCATTATGAGGTTCATGCACATCAACCCTACACCTCACTTACATTCAACAATAGTGATGAAGTTCGTATAGCTATTCAGCATCAAGATTTGTGTGTTCTACCATCTAAAAGTTCTCTACACATTTGTGGTAAGATTACTAAACAAGATGGCACTGCTGTACAACATACTAGTTTTGTGAACAATGCTATCAGTCATCTCTTTGAGGAAATTCGATATGAGATGAATGCCATAGAAATTGATCGATGCAAAAATGTTGCCGCAACAACCTTGATGAAAGGTTACACTTCTTTCTCACCCAGCCAGCTAAAGTATCTTGAAAATTCTGGCTGGACGCCTATTACTGACTTGGGAAATATAACTGATAATAATGGAAACTTTGATGTGACAGTTCCTCTATCAATGATCTTTGGTTTCGCTGAGGATTATCGAAAAATCGTTGTAAACGTTAAGCATGAACTCATTCTCACAAGATCGAGAAATGATTTAAACGCTGTTTTACAAGAGGCTACAATGGTCGACGGAAGACCTGTATATGAAGACTTTAAAATTGAGATCACACGTATAGAGTGGCTTATGCCCTACCTTGTGCTATCAGACCGACGAAAAATACAACTATTTAATTATATTCAAAAAGATACACCGATTGCTATGAGTTTTCGTTCCTGGGAATTGTATGAGTATCCAGTACTTCCGACAACCACACAACATGTATGGACAGTGAAAACATCGAATCAACTGGAAAAGCCACGTTTTATCATTTTAGGCTTTCAAACAGCGAGGAAAGGAGTGCGAAGACAAAATGCTAGTTATTTTGATCACTGCGATATTAGTAATGTAAAACTTTTCCTCAACTCACAGAGTTACCCATACGGTAATCTCAATCTTGATATTACAAACAATCAGTTTGCCATACTCTATGATATGTATGCAAATTTCCAAAATGTATATTATTCTGATAGAATTGTAATAGATCCTCTTTTGAGTAAAGAAGAATTTATCCAACATGCACCACTCATAGTCATAGATTGTTCAAAACAAAACGAGTCTCTTAAACAAGCAGCTGTCGATGTACGCCTTGAATTTGATTGTAAGAATAATATGCCTGCAAATACAACTGCGTATTGTCTAATTTTACATGATCGCATTATCAAATATAATCCTATAAGCGGTGATGTTAAGAAACTTGTATAAAACTATATAAAGCTTGCATGAACAATCAATTAGTCAGTATTGTTATAAACCATCAGTCAAGATAGATCTCCAAAATGAACCGTAAAGGTGTCTCATACACTCCTCTCAAGGAGGACAAAGACGCTAGAAGAGTGCAAGATGATAAACAATGTAATACCTATCGAGGAGAACCTTGTTCTACTCCTACTAATAAAACTGAACAGTGGAAAAATACTTTTGAGAAATATTCCACTAACACAAAGTCCATGCCAGAACATCAAGGTTACAAGAGGTACTAATAACTATGTCTGTATCATTATTGTACTAAAAATTTTTCAATAAAGTAAAAAATAAAACGTGCTTATGTTTTTATTTATCAATCCTACACTTATAACCACTAACATGCGTAAGGCGGTGGCACATTATGCGAGCGGTATCGCTAAGGCCCGACGGCGGGCTGCAAGAGGGTAAAACAGCTAGACGCGGGTTGTGAGAGGGTAAAAGGACCCATTGCAGACAGCTAGACGCTGGCGGACCCAGCGCTAGGGTAAAACAGGACAGCTAGACGCGGCTATTCACTAGGACAGCTAGACGCGGACGGTATCGCTAAGGCCCGACGGCGGGCTGCAAGAGGGTAAAACAGCTAGACGCGGGTTGTGAGAGGGTAAAAGGACCCATTGCAGACAGCTAGACGCTGGCGGACCCAGCGCTAGGGTAAAACAGGACAGCTAGACGCGGGGTGTCAGCGCGAGGGTAAAACAGAGAGCGGACCCAGCGCTAGGGTAAAACAGAGCGGGCCCAGCGCGAGGGTAAAACAGAGCTGCAGATCCCTGTTACCATCGNCAGTGTGTGAGTGTCAGTCCGTCAAGGAGTGCTGCAGTAGAGGAAAATACGCAACTCCAGCAAGAAACTTGACTTTTTGCGCTTGGAGGTTATCCCTTGTTTTGGTGTCTGCTTCTGTTGCTGCTGCTGGTGCTCTTGCTGCTTCCACTTCTGCGTATACATTCAACTTTCAAGATGCATTCTAGATGTGGATCGACTATCACTGTTTGTGCTGCTGCTTCTACGGCTGTGCTGATACCTTCCGCCGACATACTGTCTGGATGAAGATTCGTCGACACTCAAAATTCACAAGTATTTCTTGTGTTATGTGCAGTGAAATCAGTGATTACGTGGTTGTGTTATGTGTAGATGACTCTATAGCTGATTTACACTGTCTGTGTATTATAGGTTGGCATTGGCGGCTAGAAACAAGATGACTCTGGAGCTGGATAAAAACTGTCTGCTGCTCTTGATGCTGGTTGGCGTTTCGGGAGGCTTCAGTTATCTGAAGACGACTCTGAAACCAGGTTCACGCTCTTTGGTGGTGATGGCAGGTGTTGCTGAAGGCTTCAATCAGCTGAGGAGGACCTTGGAACCATGTTCACACTCACTGGTGGTACTGGCTGGCGTTGCTAGAGGCTTCGAACATCTGAGGACGACCATGGAACCAAGTTCACGCTCTCTGGTGCTACTGGGTGGGGTTTGCTGGAGGCTTCAGTCATCTGAGGATGACCTTGGAACCAGATTCACGTCTTTTGTTGGACAGGTTAGCGTTGCAGGCCCATTTCAATCATCAAAAGACAACCCTGGAGCTGAAATCACGCTGTTTGCTGGCCTGGTTAGCTTTGCTGACCTGTTTCAATCATCTGTAGACGACCCTGAAGTTGGAAGTTGCTGGTATACATTCTACAGCTGTACATCAAGGATCTACAGTAGGTCCTCGACGAGGGTCTGCTGTTACTAGTACGGAGTCCAGTGCTGCTGGAGTTACTGGTCCACAGTGTACTCCAGCTGCATATTCAGGGGCCACTGCTGCGATTGCTGTGTGCAACTTTTGCTGCTGCTGCTACTCGAGCTTGGTCAACTGCTGCTGCTGCAATACAAGCAACTCCTGCAACAGCTGTATGTTCAGGATTCCCTACTGATCCTCGACCAAGATCAACTTGCTGCTTATACTAGTACATTTCCTTTTATACGGCTAATTAAGTAGCTTCTGACGCTTCTTGTTCCTTCCAAAGCTTTTTGCAGGCCAAAATGTTGTCTTAAGTCTGTATGATGATATAGCACATCTATATAAATTTAAGTTTTTAAGATTTGTGTGGTTAAAAATTGTATATCTCAAACCTCATGTAATATATACTGTATGTATATACTGTATGTACCTACATGTAATATAAGCCTGTGTTCTGTATTTCAACATATTTATACAGTTTAGTGACTTAAGTGTTACCAAATGATCTATTTTGTTCGAAAACACTTGCGCTAAAAGCGTATAATTAGAACTAACTAGATCTTCTGTTACACTTAAGTCACTAAACTGTATGAATATGTTGAAATATATAACAGGGGCTTGCATACCAAGTTTCAAGTTTAAACATTGCATCACTTGTACGTAAACTCAATTTTAAAAGTAATTTTTTGTCATAAGAAAAGCGTATATTCGAAACACGTGTGTATATGCAAAATACACGTAATTATTTATTAATTTTTATAATATAAAAAGCGTATATTCGAAACACGTGTGTATATGCACAATACCACGTAATTATTTATTAAATTTTTATAAATATAAAAAGCGTGTATCCGACACACGTGTGTATATGCGAAATGCACAGTTTATTTTATTGTAAAAAAGTGTATGTCTATAGATATAATAGGTCTGTATGAAACAGCGCGGTAATACACTCTTACAACTTAACACAAGAACATATTCTATACGTATTAGCGAATTTTCTTAATATACGGATAACTGAGGAACTGTAACATCGGCCAAACAGAAACTTAATAAACGGTAATATAATATAAATTTTAATTTATAATCGATTTAATAAATTTAATAATTTAATAATTTAATCCAATAAATATGTACACAGCAAAAACAACAAATACAAGAAATAATAGTGAGGCAAAATAGACCAATTACTATTTATTCTGTTAAACAAACTTTTTTAATCTACAATACTGGTTTACTAATAAATTGAAGTCCTTTGTTATTAATATTATTGCTATTCGCAGTATTGATAAGAAAACTTTCAGAAACTAACCGTTTATATCTGTTTTTTTCTCTATCTAGAAATTTTTTAATCGATTTGTCAAAAGCAAAACTATGAGTATTGTTATTTTTACAATTGTGAGCCCGAAAGCCCGTAAGAGTTTTCATCGATTGGAGTTTTTTGCCCGATGTCTCAGTTTTTTCTTTCTTGAACTTCTTCTTGTGTTTGGCTACAAACATAAGCAAGCATCACATTCATCTACAATGAATTTCGGTAAATTACTCGTTGTCTCATTACCACTTATCCAACTTATCTTTGCCAAGTTTAATTATGTGATGAGTTTTTATTTAACATGGATTAACCGAAAA
>CM053169.1:18099445-18126273 GCA_012977825.3 Pteromalus puparum | reverse complement strand
TTTTCGGTTACCTGTTTTAAATAAAAACTCAATCACATAATTAAACTTGGCAAAGATAAGTTGGATAAGTGGTAATGAGACAACAGGTAAATTTACCGAAATTCATTAGTAGGATGACTGTGGATAGCTTGCTTATGTTGTGACCACACAAAGAAGAAGTCTCAAGAAAAAAAGATGAGACATGGGAAAGAAAAACTCCAAGTCGATGATAATCTTACGCCTATTCGCGCTCACATTTAAAAAATAACAATACTCATAGTTTTAGCTTTTGACAATGATTAAAATTCTAGATAGAGAATATAAACAGATATAAACGGTTAGTTGTCTGGAAGTTTCTTATGCAAATATGAATGAGCAATAATATTAATAGACAAAGGACTTCCAAATAATTAGTAAACAGTATGGTAGGATAAACAAGTTTGTTTGGAACAGAAAAATAGTAATAATTGGTCTATTTGCTCACTATAATTTCTTGTATTTGTTGTTTCTGCTGTGTACATATATTGATTAAATTATTAATTATTAAATTATTAAATGCGAATTTAATTAAATTAAATATTTATAAAATTTATATACCTTTTATTAAGTTTCTGTTTGGCCGAAGGTACAGTTTCCTCAGTTATCCGTATAATAAGAAAATTCGCTAATACGTATAGAATGTTCTGGTTAAGTACGTAAGAGTGTATTACGGCGTCTGTTTCAATAGCAGACCTATTAGTACTTGCTATAGACATAAACACTTTTTTAGCAATAAAAAACTTGTGCATTTCGGCAATACACACGTGTTCGAATACAACGCCTTTTTATTTATAAAAAATTTATAAATAATACGTGTATTTTAGCTCTTATTGGCTAAAGAAAATAGAAGAAAGCCAATCGCTTGAGCTTTCTCCTTCAAGAAAAATACTCGGCTCCAACCGTCGCTTGGTCGTGGTGTTAGAAAAAAAACATGTAGTGTTAGAAAAAAAAGGGTCCATTGTTCTAATATGCTACGCTAGAGCGTCTGAGAGCTATGAATTTATGGCTTTAGGTTAATCATATACGACCGCTGCTCGTCAACCATTTAGATACAGTAAATTTTAAGTCTGTGCATGAAGCCGCATTATTTGAGACTCTTAAGTCGAATGATTTGAGTGAAGGTAAAAGATTCAATTTATATAGCTCAATTATTATTCCTCCGCATACTCGACTTTCCCCTTCTCCGTAATCTATTTAGAAAGCCCGGGTCCATCGAAAACTTCACTTCTACGACATTGTGCGGCGACTTTTTTTTACAATAGAATGATCTTCTTGAATCATTCTCACCCAAAGAAAAAAGAAAAAAAATAATAACTAGGTATTTGTATACTTTCGGTGTGTATGTATACGGAGAACCTGTGTTTATAGGCTTGTTTCGCGACGACGCGAGAGGAATAGTCTACTGCTGAGTGTAGTACCATGCGGGACGATTTGGACTCACATCATGGCATTGCTCGCTCTCAAAAAGTTTTTATTGTCGTTTTAAAAATATAAATCTGATATTTAGAATTTGTTTAGACAATCGGGGATAAAACACTTTAAAAAGCTACTTTTCTCGCTATTACTTCGTCGAACTTGTCACGGTAGAGTGCAGGCCACTAATTTACAAAGCTTATCAATTCATAAACTCTGTTAGAAGGAAGCTGAAGCGAGTAAACGTAAATAACTCTCGACGTCTTATCAATAAATATAATGTTATCATCGAGATGTACAACGAGTGACATTCGTATTTTATTAACTGAACGTAAATTTTAAAGAAGATTTCATCGAAAAATCACAGATTCTCTCCTCCTCCCCCCTATAACCGACGGTAATATCTCTCTCCGTCATAGAGCAGTTCAATAATTTATACTTATTTATACGCCTGGATTTTTTTAGAAAAACAAAATTTTGTTACACTGTATTTACTACCGCATATAATTCCAACGAAACGAAGTGGAAAAAGAAAGAAGGACACTGAACCAGTAGAAAGACCACATCGATTATGGCTAGAAGAGCGAAGGGAATCATTCATATTCAATGTCCAGGTAGTATTTATTTTCAGTTATTGTACTGATATTTTAGAAAATTGATTTTTATTGTTTAATTATGTATAGACTAGCAACTAAGTTCAGCCAAGGCTTAATGCATTGAAGCAACGTTTACTGACAAGTAAGAAGACCTTTCAACCACTCATCGTTGCTGTAGGGCCGGAAACGAACATCGAAGTGCTCTATGTAGCCGTCAACGAACAATTATATGCGGTGAATTCAATTTTGAGCGCGGTAGAACTTGCAATAGCTGTATTTTTTAGTTTAGATTGCGAATATCCCGAAAACACCCGAACGATTTGGACATTTTTACAAAGGGTGTTCTTTGGCATTAAGCTACCGTCAGACGTATTAAATATTCAATCCAATATTATTCTTGGTCACATTGAAGATATTTTAAAACAGTAAATCCATAATGACGATAATTTGCACGTATTGTTCAACTTTATATACAAATTGCTTTTTACTGTTCGATCACATTGCAGTATCGCATCGATCTGAAAATAGTTTTCAATGCATTTTCAACGGTTGCAACAGAGTGTATTCACAATTTCCTTCTTTTCAAAAACATTTTAATACAAAACATGGAATTTTTCGTTCTAGTTCTCTCTGTACACCAGTATTAGAAAATGATAACTGCAATGAAAATCAAAATTCAACAGTTACGAATTCTATTGTGACTGAGAATAATATTGTAGATCTTAGCTCTAGTGATTCGGATGATGAATCAATAATTTATTCCTCAAATGTATTCGAACAAGTCAATGGTATGACTGTGATAGAAGACTCGCCTCAACGTTATAAAAATATTATAAGTGACGCGTGGTTAAAGTTTACTGCATCTTTGAGCTCTAAAAAGAGCATTCCGCGTATATTCACCGATATTATTGTTAAGGACACAAATGATCTGTTATCGACTATTTTAAAAACCGCAAAAGAAGAAGTTTGTTCATGTATTAAAAATCCTAGCGAGGAAGAGCTTGAAAATATTAGCGTTATATTTTCGGATATATATGACTGCTCGTCGGGGTTCGATTCAGAACAAAAACGTTTCAAAAAATACGAAACTTTAAAGACTTTTGTACGGCCAGAAAGCTATAATATCGGAGAAAGGGTTGACTATAAACAAAAAAATGGTATTTTACGATTAGTTCATGTTCCTCTTAACGCACAATTCATTTCTTTGTGTAAAGTACTAAAACTTTTTTTTGAATTGCCAAATATGTTTGAAGAAACAATGTCCTACGTTAAAAACTTAGAATCAAACAAACAAATAATTACTAATTTTATTCAAGCGAATTATTGGAAAACAAAATCTAAAATTTATAATGATAAAATAGTTTTCCCTCTGATAATGTATTATGATGATTATGAAAATAATAACCCACTCGGCACTCAGAAAGGGATAGCTAAGTCTGGCGCAGTCTACATTCAAACCCCTGTGCTTCCTCCGCAGCATCAATCAAAAATGATGAACATATTTTTGTTTATACTGTTCATATACAATAGACAGACAAGTTCTAAAGAACGAAATCATTTTTTCAAAAGCAGTTTATGAGTTGAATCGTTTAAATGAAGTAGGTATTGAAATTGAAGTGTCTTCTGGCTGTAAAAAAATCTTTTTCGAGTTGGTATTATTTGTTGGAGATAATCTCGGTGTTCACACCGTCATAGGTATGAATGAAAGTTTTTTAGCTGAAGTATTTTGTCAGCATTGCTTGATTAAACAAAAACAAAAACATAACGTTCTCTTAGAAAAAGATTGCGAGTTACGCACGACTGAAAATTATGAATCGTTACTCAAAATGAATAATCCTAAGATAACAGGAATCAAGGAAAGATGTATTTTAAATAGAATAAATAATTTTCACTGTGCGAAAAATATTGCTGTCGATGTGATGCATGATCTCTTAGAAGGCGTCTGCCGTTATGACGTTGCATTAGTGAATATTAATTTAAGAATTGAGTGAAAGAACTCAGAGTGAGTTCAGCCAAAAGGAAAGGGATGAGTGAGTGAAGGGTTTATTATAAATAAAATATACGATTTCGCGGTACACAAAAATCACTTGCTTTGGCGTAAAAACCCTCACGGATTAGAGGGAAAAGCCTCAGCAAGTTTATGCTTTATTAATAAAGGAAGAAACTGAAATTCTACAAATCAAAGACAAGAAAAGCGACTCTAGAGAAGAAACAAATAACCTTAAAGAAAGGACGCACGCAAACGCAAAGACGCGAGGTACCTTATCGCACGCAGAGAGCTCTCTTACCGCAAGAAACCACAATGGGAAAGCCGCCGCTGAAGAGGGCGATGATCTAGCCTCGCCGTAGTCCGCCGCTGCTTCCGTCCTGGTCTCAGAGGTCTGGAAGCCGGGCCTGGGGAGCGAGATGATGGTCTACGCCGTGCACCAAGCGCGCCCCGACGTCTCGGGGAGCCAGACGCTTGGCACGAGGGCAACAAGAGGTGTTGCCGCTGCTCGCTCGCCCCGAAGGAGTCACGTAAAACACGTGGACACCTTCGCCAACACAACTTAATCCTATCGCCTCGAGGCACACTCACACACGCGCACAAATACACACACGCGTACGACGCGATCGCTAATATTCCGCTATACAAGAAAACACGGCGCAGAACGAGGTGAACAATGATAATTCTGAAAAGAACTAATCACTGAGACACCATACAATAGAAATGACGAAAAACGTAAGGTAGCCAAACGTGCGAACCGCTAGGCAGTCCTGACAGGAATGAACGCGCGCGGGCCCTTCGTGCGCTCGCAAGCAGGGCCGGCGGCGCGCAACTCGACGCATGCGCGCGCGTGCTCTCAACGTCGCAACGGAGAGCGCGCAGCGGCGCGAAATTCAAAAGGCCTAAATCTGCTTACACTACTTAATTAAAAGAACTGAACAATTAGTTTTAAATTATTTCATTTATACCGCAAAACTGTTTACTTTAGAAGAGCTCAATATAAGACTGCAAGGATTTGACTACGGATTAAATTCAAACATCAATAAGCCACCGCAATTAAATGAAAAATCTTTAAAAAAAAACTATCTAATCATGTCATCTTCCGAAATGTTTTGCTTAGTAGAAAACTTAAATTTAATCATAGGCCCATTGGTCCCAATAGACAATGAGTACTGGGAATTTTACTTGACTTTAAGAGAAATAGTCATCATAGTTTCGAGTACAACGATTACATCTTCAACGCATAACCTTTTAGAAACCATTATTTATGAATATCTGCATCAGTTAAATCAGTTGTTTCCGAATCACTTTAAACCAAAACATCACTTTTTAGTGCATTACCCTAGGTGTATGTTTGAATTCGGTCCGTTGTGGAAAATTTCCTGCATGCGATTTGAGAGCAAAAATCAAGAGGGAAAACAAATCTCGAAATCGACACCAAGTCGGATTAATATTAATCGAACTATTGCGATTAAACATCAGTTATATCTAAATTATAGATTTATGGAATCGAAACCATCAAGCGATGTTTACGCAGTAAGTTCAACCGTATCAGTATCTACATTAAAATTTTACTATCGTTATCTTCATTTGTTGAATGTTTCATCATCAGATAGTATTGTAAGCGTAAAGTCTCTTGATTATAATGGTAAGAAAATAAAAAAGAATACTGTTCTTATTAATTTTACAGAATCAGGTTCAGAAATTCATAAAGTGCATGAAATCGTTCGAAAAGATTCTCAATATGCTTTTGTAACTAAAAAATACGATGATTGTTATCTCAACCATCATTTACAAGCATTTATAATCTTTGATATAGATAGTTTTAAGTATAATGTTATAAAAGAAGAAGACGTATGTAACTGTATAATTTCTTACATGACTATGCAGTCCGATGGTTTATTTTATATAAAAAAAACATGGATCTGATTTCTATAAAAATAAATAATTTAAAAAAACAATTGAATTGATTACTTATTTCTATGCCCTCTTTATTTAAAAAGTAAGTCAATTCTACTCGAAAGAGAACATCTACTTTCGAGTGGGATTGATTAAATCAATTTTAGACGCTAGAGGGCGACATGCAAACTCTGCTCGCAAGTGCTGAGATTCGTGCGCGATCGCTTTATAAGAAAATTTGAGATCGCCATTGATATGCGATTGCGACAATGCGTTCTTAGGTTAGGTTGCGATAATATGTATAGCGTGCGTTCATGTAAATATTTAGGATCTTCATTCATAGTTATACCTGCGAAACAGCGTTCTCGAACTTACTAATAAGCGTGTATCTAAATCCAAACCATTCAATTGTTGTAGATTTCCAGATCAACCAACTGCGAAACCTCAAGAATAAAGATTTTACCATCAATAGAAAAAAAATATTTTGAAAATAAAAACAAAATTGATAATCTTAATTTAATACTTAAGATGTTAATAAAATTTGCTACGCAGTATAATAAAATTTGCTATACAGTATAGTAAAATTTGTCAGTTTCAAATTTTACTATACTGGTTACTAAAATTTACCAAAATTCAAGTTTGTCTTCTCATTACTACACAGTATAGCAATTTTTCGTAAAAGATCCTGCAAAATTTACGTAAAATTTTCTCTCCGTGAAGAAAAGAAAGAGGAGAAGAAAGAAGAAAAAGATAAGAAAACAGGAAAAAAAGATGAGAAGAAGAAGAAAAAGAAAGAAGAAAAAGTCGGAAATATAACGTACAAGAACTGTACTTTTAATATTAATAAATAATTTATTTTGAAATAAATATAAATATTTATTTATCCATTTTAAAATTTTTCATGTACCACTTTTTCCTAAATATGTTGCAAAATCGACATTTTTTGACGTTTATTTATTAGAACTTAATTTATTTATTTATTAGTATTAATAAGAGACCGGCGATGGCTCCGTGGTAAACCACCTGCCTCCCGGTCAAGGGGTCGTGGGTTTTAGCCCCCATCAGGGCGATCAGTTTTTTCAGATCCGATGGAAATCTTACTCACGACACCGGGTTTGAGAAAGGCGTAGGTGTGATGAGCCTACCCTGGAAACTTTCGAACGCTAAAATTCATCTATAGAAACACAACACAACATAACACGATACGTTGTGAGGCCATGAACTTTCGAGTTCAAAAAAGCCACCCATTTTTGCTTCCTTCCTAAGAAAGCCTTGTAATAGTAATTTTTGGAGTTTGTGTAAAAACATGTGGGAAGTGTGTTTTGATGAATTTTTAGTCGAAAAATGGTATTTTTAGAAAATGTCCGTACGGATGTATGTGTGTGTGTGTGTGTGTGTGTGCGTATGTATACGCCTGTTTCTCAGCTTCTACTTAATGGATTTTAACCCACCAAGTCTCATTTTCTTTGTTTTTGCTAGAAGATAGTGGGGCGAAAGTCCGTTTTTACAATTTATATACGCGTTTTTTTTATAGTGATTTTTTAGTTTTGAGATTTCAGTTTTTGCCAACAAAGTTATCGGAAAAGTTAATAAAAGTAAATTGCTTAATATGTACCTGAAAGAGAATAAAATTGCCTATGTTTTTACCGTGAAAAATTTATATTATCGTTCGTCGTTCTTTTATTATACACCATACAGTGCAATTTTTTTAAATCGTTATAACTCAAAAACTAAATAGCGAATCATTCTAAAAAAATATATGATTATTGAAGGTAATTAGAACTATATACCACTTAAATTTTAAGTCATTTCATGGGGCAGATCCTGAGAAAAACATCAAAAACTGAAAAAAATCGTTTTTCTACGTGACGCGATAACTGGAGTAAAAAGGCAATAATCAAGTTCAAATTTTGGATTTAGTTAGCATTATATAGCACAATGATCCCTTTCTTTGGGATTTTTATAAAACCAGTTAGTTTCAAAGATATTGAGCTTCAAACTTTTGTTTTTTCACCCTGTATACTATGAGTCGTTTTTTCTACGTGATGCGATAACTGGAGTAAAAAGGCAATAATCAATTTAAAATTTTGGATTTAGTTAGCATTATATAGCACCTTTATCTCTTTCTTTGGGTTGTTTATGATACCAGTTAGTTTTAAAGATATTAAGCTTCAAAATTTTGTTTTCTTACCCTGTATACTCTATATAACTGAAAACTGTATCGCTTCGATCTCAGTTTCCATTAATGGATTTTAATCTATACTTAGACTCGTTTTTTGCTGTTTTTGTTTTATTAATTCGTTAAAAATAAGATTTTCAGTTACGCATATGCGTATATTCATGGCAATTTTTCGATCACTGGTGATTTTAGATACGCTCCGCGAACTATATCCTTATCATTATATCACGGAAACTAAATTTTGAACTTTTCGTTAAAACATCATGATTATCGGCTAGTTTTTTTTCTGGTNAATCGTTAAAAACAATATTTTCAGTTACGCATTGATTATGTAATATAATTATTTCGAAATAATTTTATCCATCAAACGAAAAAGCATAAAAACTTTATAGAATTATATATGAAGTAAAAACAATTTAGATATTAAAGCGATACATAAGGTTGAAGGAAGCTACGTGCCAAAGAATTGGCAGCGGTTTTGTATTAGCATTAATAATAATAATAATAATAATAATAATAATAATAATAATAATAATAACAATAATAACGATGATGATGGTGATAAATTAAGAACAATAATAAACCTGAATTAAGTGCTTCTCATTCTTAACGAGGGTAAATAATAAAATATAAACCTTATATTAGTAATAATATTAATTAATTAAACAGAAGAATAATAGTTATAAGAGATAAATTATAAACATAATTGATAATTATTAATTTTTGATATTCGCGTATTGATTCGTCAATGTATGTAACCAGGGTTTCAAATATGGCTAATTATTCATTTTTCAATTAATAGTTAGAAGATTCAATTATTAATTATAGGGCATATAATTAATAATTATAACTTTGAATTGAACTTTTGGCTGAGTAATTAAAAGTTGTAATTATTAATCATACGGCCTATAATTAACAATTAAAACTTTTAATTATCAATTATTGCATTAATCAAATTCAAAAATCAATTAATTACTTGCTTATTTACAGTTATTGTTACAATATTTTATACGGACGATAAACATCGCGTCCTTCAATCGTATTCTGATATATGTGTACGGCACTGCTATCCTCATTCCGATACTTCGAGATTCGCGCGCCATCTAACAGTTGCCCTGCTTTATCGACATAACACGCGGAGCAGCATGCGTGCTCCTCCGCTACCGCAGGTATTTGTTCTCAACTAACTACGGCTCCATTTCTTCGTTTTGAGATACGAAAAAGGATAAAAAATATTCTTTGGGTTCTTCGGCAGATGGGATGATCCCTTTTTTGTTGAAATTTAGCCCAGATAATTGTCAATCGGGCATTTTTCGTTCAACTCGCTTGGTGGCTTACGCTGCAGAAGCAGACGACATATCACAGAAAACGTTCAAGTTTTATTTTACGGCTTTGCAATAATTAGTTGCAAAATCTCGGAATCATCCCACGTGCAGAAAAATACAAACAATTTTATGCAACTGTTTATTTGATTAAACTATTAGAAATAAAGCCCTAGTTAGTTAAGCAAAATACTTCCAGATCAGCTGAAATCCGGGCTTCTGATTGGCTCTCTCAGGTGTATAGAGCACTCTTAACGTCAAAATATACAGGTAGGTCTATACATGAAAATCAAATTCATATCAGCTAGAGTGAATTTAATTTGATATATTGTTTCAACATGCCAATACAAATTAAGTTGTAAAATTTCAGCCCTCTAGGTATGATAGTTTTTAAATGAGAGCTAAAACAAAATTGTAAAAAAAGTAATCGGAATCAGTAAGAATTTTGTTTGAATATATTGGATTTAGCATAATCATGACAGATTTGGATGTGGACAGTAACTGACTCGCATGCTGATGAGATGGAAATATATATGAAGATCACTTAGTAGACCTCATCATTGGTGAATTCAAGCAAACAAATGACACTTTTTACACAGTAATTGCACTTGCACAATACAAAGTTAGTCAGTACAGCATGCTTGTACACTTTTATATGAGTGTGTACATACATGTGTAGGGTTAAGTTGCCACTTTTAAAACCTTTAAAAACAGATATCTAGATGCTTTAATACAATACCTAGATTTTATCTAGATATACCGTCGCCTGGTATATGGGCATAATAGGTCATATATAGTATATGGGCATAATAGGTCATAATCTGACCACACAGCATAAAATATGGCATATTATGGGCACTTGAGCCTCAATTTTCTACCAGGGTACGCCAAAATCTTATCTGGATGCTAAAGTTAGTTATAGATCATGAGAGCTATAGTGATGTTCAAGTCAGTAAATTCTATGCTATTTGCATTCTTTTTGTGCTTGACATCTGAAGTTTTCAGTATAAATTTTGATAAATTATTTATAAATAAACTGCGGAAACAAATTTTAGTTCATTGTCTGCTTGAATTTTCATCTCGTGGACTATGAAACTTTTGACAATTGCCGGATCAAATGTCTTATGATCAAATGTCAAAGGCTCTACTAGCTGTATTCGACCATACTTTTGGTTTTTAGTATATTGTTATGTGCAAAAAGTAATAGTAACTTTGTCTCATTTTCTGAAGCATCAATGAAGATTTTTACTTTAAAGCGTTATAAGAGGTTTCGAATACGATGCCTGTTTTTCAATTTTTGTTTGTTCTGTACTTTGAAAACTAATAGACCTAGAGAGCTGATTTTTAGCATGTGAATTGCTTTTAAGATTGTAAAACAATATTTGGAGTAAAGATGACCTCAAGTGATGTACTTTTAAATTTCACTCAGATACTCTTATAAGAAAGTTCACTCGGCTTTTCCGAATGACGATTTAAGCTAACGAATGACCTTAACAAAAATTACTTTAAGAAATTTCATATGTGAAATCAAGAAACATGCATTGGTCTGAATGAAAAAAAAAACGGTGACAATTAAGCAAGAAATTTAGAGTAGACCTATAAAATTATTTTTCAAGCATATTTTAAAGCATTAAGCATTAAAAAATTGTTATTAAAAAAAAAAAAAACATTAAAATGGCATGATAAAGAGTTACTGGTTTTATGTATGAAAATACTACTATAAATAAATAACAATGAGTAAATAAGGAATACATGTATATAGACGTGTGTGTATATGCATAAATATTATTGTTCAGACACATGTGATAAAAATCTTAAAAGTAAATAAAAAAATATATTACCTGCTTTGCAAAGTTGAATGTGCTAAGCTGAACACCCACAGATCAACAGGTGCTTTATGAATCTACCATACATTTGCCACAAATAGGTTAGAATATAGCATAATTCACCATGATAAATATATACTATACATTTTCAATGTTCAATAAAATGTCTTTTCTTGATATAAGAACACAGATGTATGTATGTTTTAATTTATTAATTTATATTTGCTTTTAGTTACAAACCATTTACAAAAAAGAAAAATAGAACGTCAGCTGTCACAATGTTTACGTCAGGGAAACAAAATGGTGAAGATGCGCGTCAGCGCATTGCATGACGTCACAGAATATTGCTTTTCCACAAGTTTCTGTGAATACCTACAGTCGGCGCGGTGCGAATATTGCTTTTCCACGACCTTCCGTAGTTTTCGTAATTTTCGAAAGAAAAGAATATTATTATATCAAATGATTGTTCTAAAAACGTGTAAGGATTTATTAAATTTTTTACAAAGATTTTGATAGTATGCGTAAAGATACATAACCTATAATTTTCCATAGCAATATTCATAACAGTAAATATAATAATAAATGCATTAAATAAACAATGAAATCATCTTTAAATTTTATTTTGTAGGTGTAACTTATATACATAGGTAATAATATTTGGATAATTGAAATTTGAAGAATGGCAGCTAATGAAATGATTAAAAAATCTTTGCATGAATGCAATGATTGTAAAAAATTTTTTAAGAATAATAGTACTCTAAAAATATACGAACACATACACACACAGAATAAACTACTTATATGTAATATATGCAAGAAGAGTTTTTCACAAAAAGGAAATCTAAATGTACATCTGAAGACACATAGCAATGTAAAAGATTTATAAGTGCTTATCGTGCAAGAAAAGTTTTAGTACACATTGGCAATTAAAAGTCCATGAAAATGCTTATGCAAATTTAAAAATATACAAGTGTAGTGATTGTGACAAGAGTTTTGTACAAAAACAACATCTAATAAACCATAGATTGACATCACATACTAAAGTACATAACTACGATTGTTACATTTGTGATAAGACTTTTGCAAGGAAAGAAGCTTTAAAAAAGCACATGCATACTCATAATAAAAATGAGTTTACATGTAATTATTGAAAAAAAAAAATTCACTGTAAAAAAAAATTGTGTAAACATATTTTTTTTTTTTTTTTTTTTTATCCGGAGAGTTGGAGAAATGCTTAATGCACCATGGCAGGAGCCGTGCGTGACTCCCCGTGTGTGGGACTCTCCTGGCGCGGGACAGACGCCAGGCATACCCACTAAAACTCCACCTCTCATATGGCCGCGAGAATCCCCCCGGTAGCCGCTTTCGCATTCCTTCGGGGGGTCGCCTGTCTTGTTACGACCTATAGGTCATCTATCGTCGTCTAGTCAGCTAAGCACCCGTCACTATTTTTCGCGCGGAGAACCGTCTCCACGAACGCCGTTATGTCGTCCCAATTCTGCTCGCTAGCAAGCATCGTTTTCACTACCGTGTCGGGCGTAAATGCCCCTACCGTCGCCTCTAAGATTCTACGCCTATCAGCCCACCGAGGGCAGTCAAAAAACGTGTGTCTCACGTCGTCCCGTTCGTCACCGCAGTATTTGCAACCCGGTGTCGCTACCTTGTTCATCGCGAACAGGTAACTCCTAAAGTAGCCGTGTCCGGAAAGAAATTGGGTGAGATAAAAATTGACCTCCCCCCATCTTCTGCCTACCCACGGGCCTACCTCCTTAATCAATGATTTCGTCCATTTCGCATGGCAGCATTCACTCCATCGCTCCTGCCATTTCCGCATCGTCCTACCGCGTTCCTCGGTTCGGATTTCCACCCTAGCCGATTCCCGAAGACTCTCGTAGATCCGCTTGCGTTCAATTGCAAGCAGATCCACGGGAATCACCCCCGCAATAACCATTGACGCGTCCCCGGATACCGTTCGGTACGAGCACGCGATCCGAAGCGCCCCTCTTCGTTGCACCGCCATTATCTGCTTACGATACTTTTTCTTCTGCATGGCATCGGCCCACACCTCCGCTCCGTATAAAAGAATAGAATTTGTGGTTGCCATTAAGAGTCGTCTGACTGCCGGTCTAGGCCCGCGCACGTTGGCCATTAACCGACTAAGCTGTGCCACCCTAATCGCCGCCTTTTCGCATACTCTATCTATATGCGCCCCGTAGTTCAGCTTCGTATCTAGGGTTACCCCCAGGTACTTGGCTGTCGGCTTCGTCGTTATTGTTACGTCTCCGACGCGCATCGGTATGATGGTCGGGACACGCTTCCTAGTCAAGAGAACTATCTCCGTCTTTTCGAGTGCTAGCTGTAGTCCGTGGTCGGTCATCCATTTTAGCACCCGGGCCATTACCGCGTTCAATTTGCGCTGCGCGATCTCCACATTTCTAGCTATTATAACCGCCGCTACGTCGTCCGCGTACCCGACGAGTTTAACGTCCTCCGGTACTTCTACTCTGAGTAACCCATCGTACAGAATGCCCCAGAAGTCCGGTCCCAAGATTGAACCCTGCGCCACCCCTGCCGTTATGGGCCTGCTCTTACGTCCCTCCACGGTTTCGTATTCGATCGTGCGCTCCCTCAGATAATCCTCTACGACTCGCATGATGTACCAAGGCACCCCAAACGATCGCAGAGAATCCAAAATGTCAACCCATCTAGCCGAATTGAATGCGTTTTTCACGTCTAGTGTCACGAGCAAGACCAATGGCCTGGCCGCATGGCACGCTTCATCCGTTTTCTTGACCGTGTCCGTTACTTCTCTGATCGCGCCGATTGTTGAGCGTCCCTTTCTGAAGCCGTATTGCTTGTCTGAAAGGTCTCCCGCCTCCCTGACGGCGCTTAATATTCGCGGCTTTATTAGCGATTCGCCTGTCTTTCCCATAGTGTCGAGCAGGCTCAACGGCCTGTACGATGGCTCCGCGCCCGCCTGACCTTTAGCTTTTTCAATTAAGACTAGCCTAGCCCTTTTCCACCGCGGACTGAACACGCCCTGCACCAGGCACTGATTGTACATTTCCAGGAGCAGCTCAGGCCGTTGTTTGGCAACGGCCTTAAGTATTTCCGCGGGAATGCCATCCAGTCCCGGAGCCTTACCGCTCTTCAGGGAAGAAGTTGCCGCGATAAGTTCGCCTTCGCTAAAAAGGGGTATCTCATCCGTCAGTTCGTCCGTCATTTCTAATTCAGGTCGGGTGGGATGGGTGGGAAACAGCTTGTCAATTATCTTCTCGATCGCCTCTGCCGCCATCGGTTCCATTCGCCCCATTTCTCCTATTTTTCGCGTGACGATCGCGTATCCCTCGCCGAACGGATCGTTCTCTACATCATCTAGGATCTTGTACCAGCAGCGGCGCTTACTTTCTTTGATTGCGTCCCGGAGTCTCTTCTTCGCCTCGTCGTACCCGCGAGCAAGTTCTTGAGCCGTTGGGCGGTTATGGGCCCTTTGAGCTCTTCTTCTGGCTCGAAGGCTTTGCTTTCTAAGCTCAGCGATTTCGCCCGTCCACCAGTAAACCGGACGTCTGAGGTGGCCGGTGGATACTCGGGGCATCGTTGCGTCGCACATCTCGGTGATTAGCCTAGTAGTGCGTTCTACTAGGATTTCGGCTTTCTCACGTCCGCCTAGTTCGTCCGGAAGCCCATTAGAAGGTAATTCTGCGCTTCGAATCACCTCCGTAAGCGCCTCCCGATTAAGACGTCGAGTGTTCCATCGTGGTTCCCGGCTGTTTCCGCTACTTCGCCTCTCCGCGCGTTCTTCCTCGATATTAAAAAGAATGTACTGGTGGTCGCTAGCAGTAAATTCTTCCGTAACGTGCCAGCCCCTTATCTTGCGGATCGTACTTTCCCCAGCGAAAGTTACATCCGGTATCGACTCCCCGAAACCTGGTCTGCGGTAGGTAGCTGTATTTCCCTCGTTCGCAACTACCAGTCCTATCCTTGCTGCCATCTCAAGTATCGCCCTACCTCTCCTATTCGTCTGTGGCATGCCCCACTCTGTCGCTCGCGCGTTAAAGTCGCCCCCGACTACTAGGTCCCCAGGAACGTCTTTTATCGCGTCTTCTAGGGCCCCTAACCTTGTCGCGAAGTCGGCTGCAGTTAGGTTCGGTGACAGATACACGCTGAAGTAAGTGACGCGACCCACCCTCACCCGCACGTAATCGTCTCCGGTTACCGTATCCGCGATTCCCCGCCTGGGCACCCAAACAGCGGCAGTTTTTGCGCCGTTGGACACCCAGCCAGGTGCATCTCGGTCCATATACTGCTCACTTATGAGGAGGATATCCACACTCTCCTCTGCGATGAACTGCGGTAGGAGATCGTGAGCCAGCCTGCTCCTGTGCAGATTACCTTGCAGTATTCGCGCCATTATTTTTGGGTCCTAGCCGCGTTTAGAGCGTTGCGGAAGACCGCGCACGCTCCGGTTCCTGGAGCATGCGCCGTCCTATCGCAAGGCACCTTTGCTTCTGTACACAAGAAACACTTCATTTCTTGAGCCGGCACAGAGCATTGCTTGGCCTTGTGCCCAGCCGCACCACACTTCCAGCAGCTGGTGCTTCTGTCGGGACCCTTACATTGCGCTTTAACGTGACCGTATCCGAGGCACCGGTAGCATCGCGTGGCGCTCGCTCGAACCCGCACCCGGCAGTTGACCCACCCGATACGGATCTTGCCTATATTGAGCAGGGCTGTGGCCTTGGTCTGGTCCATTTCGACCACTGCCACCCTCTGCTCTCTCGAGTTTGGTTCGAAGAGGTGCACTTTGGTATCTTGTTCGTCGCACCCCGTGGCCACAGCGATGGCGCCGCAGACTTCCTCCTTTGTCGTAAGGCCGTCAATGTCCCTGATCTCCAGTGTAGTTCTGGTAATCTTGCCCCTAACTGTGCCTGCATGCCCTATTGCGGTTTGTATGGCCGTTTTGAGTGATTCCATTTTGTCTTCACTCTTACCCACGACAACCAAAACGCCACCGTCTTTCGTTTTGCTAAGATACTTAACCTCTGTATTCAATTCTTCTGGCTTAACCTTTGCCTTGATCTCTCTCAAGATATCGGCGTAAGTCTTACCCAATTCCGGTCTTATGAGGATTGCGTCTCCCCTCTGCCGCGAGGTCTTCCCTGCGCTTTTCCTCAATTGTTGAGGCTGGCTTTGCTCCTGTTTTTTCTGTCCTTTCTTCTTTGCTCTTCTTCCTGCAGCTAGCTGCCAAGCCCCTTGTGTGTGTGTATCTGCAGCTTCCTCTTGCGTTTTGCTCGTAGACGGTGCAGATCTATCCTCCTTCTTGTCTTTTTTGGCGGGGGTACCGCCGCCTCCGTCGGATGATGTCCGCCCCCTCTTCTTTGGCTTGCAAGACTTCGAATGGTCTTCTCCAGGTTGTTGAGATGGCAACTTTTTCGCGCCATCCTCCATCTTGTCGAGAAGCGTGAAAACTTCAATCATAATAGCTCCTATTACCGGTAGTCCCTCTTTGATTGTTGTATTCACGTTCTTCTGCTTATCCAGAGTTTTTATCATCTCTCTGTTCGTTCGTCTTATTTCCAGCAACTTTTCTCGCAGGCTGGCGTGTTCTTTTAGCCATAACCCTATCACTGTCATATTTTCGTATTCAGCGGCACTCATCGCGCTGGCTATACTAGTGCTGCTGGTTGACTTGTGGATTGGGTATCCACCGTCTTGCGATGCTGGCACCTTTAGGGTGTCAACTGTCAGGTTTCCCTGTACCTCTTTTCTTGGTTCGTTCCTAGTATCCATTGACATCGATTTTCTTCGTCCCGGTATGTGTCCGACCACCCGGATCCCCCCGTCTATGGGGGCAGCTGACATGGCCCCAACACATGACTGAAGGCGGTGCCAGACTGGGTACATCATACCAGAATATAGCGCGCGCTGTCGCACTAGCCCATCTCCGCTCTCTCGAACCTCCCACTCCGAACAAAAGTGATTGGCTCTCTGGAGAGTTTCTAACAGGCGTCACACGACATCACACACTCGCTCAAGCCGTTTGACTGGTACTAGCTAGGTAACCAGCCTCCCGTCTTGCCGTCAGCAGAAGCCAAAGATGGTTCAGGTCACTTCGGCGCGCAACTTCGGATCGCCTCCCCATCCAGGATCTCCCTTTGGCAGCTCACGGGTCGCACCGCACGGCAAACACGGCGGCCTGTTTGGTCCACGAAGCATATTTTATTTCTGCTTTACCCTCCAAGGTTACCTCGGCGAGCACTCCCCTATCCGCCACCCAGGGGACGCGCCGCATACGGGGTTACAGGCTCCCCGCGCGGTGTGTAAACATATTATGGACCATATGTGTACAATTATTGCAATGTCAAAACCTCCATCTTTGTTTGTACCTCAATTAGAGTGATATAAGTAATAAAATATTTTATTTATATTTTTTCCTGTAAACATTATATATTTATTTAAGTATAAACTAATGCATTGGAAGTATACATACTCTAATTATTCAGCCACACACCCACAATAAAAAAAGTTATTTTTGTACAAAAATTTTATTAAATTTTCAAAGTTTTATTACAAAGTCTTATTCAAAATGAATTTTTAATACAAAACATGCTTAGAAAAAAATAATTTATTACGTAGTTTGCTACTTTTCATTTATTTCTTATTTATAAGAAACGAAAGCTTAATAATAAATATTATGAATTTAAACTTGTCAATTAAAAGTTTCAAATACAATAAATAACTAAAGTATCTTGTACCTATTACTTATATACTTAGTTATATAGTAGAAACAAATTTTTATGTAACGTTCTAACTATTATACTTAGTCATAAATTCTTAAAAAAATTTCACGTAACTTTGTTCCAACTATAATATCTGTTATAATTAACTTTTACTTAATTATACTCTTAAAAGTTTTGCACTTTTAATTATAGAATTATCACATATCTTGTTAGACACAACGTAATCTTATACTATCTTAAATAGTCGAATACTGTATTATCATTTGTATCAATCATCACATATCTTGTTGAACACAAGGAAATCTTAACTAGTCAAATACTTCATTAGTTATATCAAAGTTTTGTAATTATAGCTTAATGCTTAATCTCTAGGTATTTTTAATGGACTTTCATTTATCATGTAATAAACATTGAATATTGTCAAGTTTTATGATGCTTTATGAACTAAGTACTTTTAATCATCGCAATATTTGTGAATAGTCAAAAAAAGGAAACAAACTGTACGTAAAAAGATAGAAAATGTATAAAAATCAACATGCCTATTCAAGTGTACGGATTCTTTTAACTGGTCTACAACCACGCTTCAAGTCTTCTGCTGATAATACTTTTTTATCCGGATGATATGTTATATCGTTCATACTGTTACAAAGAACTGTGACAAGGGTATCTGCAAAAAATGAATGTTATTAAACCAAATTAAATTTTAAGGATAAAAAGATATAGACAAACCTTGTCCTTGCACAGTTCCTGTCACAGTCACATAATCACCCATTTCCAATTGACTTTCCACAAATTGCTTCACTTGAATAGTTATCTTCTTAACCCCATCTGTAATGGCTCCCAAGCCATAAGTTTAAGTAGAATTTGGTACGTATATAACCCGAGATTTCTAAAATATAAATAAATGAAATACATAAGTATATGTATATTGATATAGAAATGAAGTCGTCAATAAAAAAATTAATAGTTACCGATCAATTCCTCAAGGGTATGAATAGTATCAAAAGTTGACTTTTGGACTTCATTTTTCTTTACACCTGATAACGAGTGAAATCCCAAGAAAGAAAATGTGGTGTTTTCTTTTATAATTATCTCATATGGAATCAAATTATCTTTCAGGTTTCTATTAACTGCTCGGCAGTAACCACCATTTATATCCACTACCTATACAAACAAAAAATGTATAACCGAGGTATTTTAATAAATGGCTAATATTGATTTTTCTAATGAAATAATAAAAAATTATACATACTCTATTGGAACAGATCTCTTTGCAATATTTAGAAATCAAAAGCTCATCCCATATGAGGATCGGAATTCGTTTTTTGCCATTTGACAAAATGAATTTAAATAAAATCTCTTGTTTTGGGCCAGCTGGGCCAGGAGCCATTATAGAAACAACATATCCCACAATGATTCTGCAAATATTATTATTAGAAAATTATTTATACATATATCAACGTTACCGACAAAAATGGTTATAAAATAACCTTAAAAATACTTACGTGGTTGGATCACGATCCTCTAACTCCTCCATTGCCTCATCAGTCGTATATACATTATTCATCTTAGAAGATGCCATACTACACTTGCGAGTGAAAACTTTAATTCGTAAATAAAAAATAAAATATTTTAAAAAATCGCACGATTGCACCCGTTACACCTGTAGTCCTGCTGGTCTGTACATGCTGATCTGTTCTGTATAATGTGGAAAAGCAATATGCGCGGCTAAGTTCACGGTCTTAACACTAGCCGTGTGCGGCTAACTTCATGGTCTGAACATTGTCGGGCTGAAGAAAATCCCGAAACGGATTTGAGCATTTTTGCTGAGACATGCTCGTTTATTGTAAAAAAAGCTGCTATCTTGCCAATATTTCGATTAGAAATCATAGTTGAAGCATAAAAATATGATATTACGCCAAAAAATCCATATACAATGTGTAAATATTTTGTTATATTGAATTGAAAATTCGAGAACCCAATATAGAAGTAAATAGTGTCGCGGTCGCCGAAGGCATCTCAAACTCGCCTTCGTGGCACTACCGCGCCACTTGACATTTATAATAAATACATTTATAATAAATACATTTATAATAAATACCTGAGTGGGCTCCTGCTGCATATGCCTCCTCTGGGATTCCTTCTCGTGTTCTTTTTCCGATATTCCGGGCCTCTATCGTACTGCTTAATGTTTTTCTTTCTGCATGAAAGAGTCTAACATATCGCTCGTGTTGGTCCAATTCACTGCTGCACATCCTGGAGTGGTGTCGAAATTCCTCATAATGTTGTGAAATCCTGTGCACACCAATCTGGAGAACCGGAAAGCCACTAAAAGTTTTCTTGAGAACTAACTTCCACACGGGGTGCTTCGCCAAGTTGAATTTTGCTATGGCACTGGATAGTCAAAAAAAGATCTTCGAGCTCAGGAAATAGAATATTGGTATCAATTTTCTATTTCTGGCCTTAGAGATTGTATGCGCTGCTGGAGTTTCTACTTGCTTTTTCATTACTCTTACTCGAGAGTATACTTCTCATTCAGAAGAGCATTAGAAAACTTGTTCTTGGCATGTCGTTAAACACATTTTTTTAAATCACTTAACTTTACACTTTTTCAAAAAAACTTCACTGTTCTTCTTTTTAAAAAACACTTCACTTTCTTCTTTTTTTAGAGTTATCAGCTATAAGCTATAGCTACATTTTTTTACTAATTGAAATAATCAAATATTTTACAACAATAGGCAATGAATCACATTTGAAATATATGATTATTTGAAGGTGTTCAGTTAAAAAGTGTTATAAATAAAAATTGGTTCATCGCCTGTTGTTTTATATTGGTATGCTATGCCCGGGAGTGTTTTGCAACATTATTTTCTACTTTTCATAGCTTTGCAGATAGTGGAATATCAATTTTTTTTAGAAGCAGTCACGGCAAACCCATCTTTTGAGAGCCTAGTATATCTTGTGCTCGGTCAAAACTCAAAAGAACTGGTAATTTCTGAAGCAAAATACTCTCAGGCATAGCATACCAACTTTCAAGAATATACGATGAAGCAATTTTAAAATATTTGATTATTTCAAGAATCTTAGTAATATATATACCCCAAAGACACTACACTTATCAGTAACACTACTTACATTAATTTAAACAAAATTGTAAAAAATATTAGCTATTTTTATACACTTATACATCAGCTGTGTTTATTCAGTGTAAAACACATCCCAGGGTTATACCGGCTGTGTTTTGAAATATTTTCTGTCTGCTAGCAGAAAAGCAGAACGGTCGCTCTGTCCTTTTCCAACACGTTGACTATGTAACGTAATAATATACGTTACGTATCTTTACGCGCGAATATTTAAATAAATAATAATTTTTAAATATGAATTCTCAAAATATAAACTTGGAAGTGAAATATTCGGTTTAGAAGCTATACGATTTTAGAAAATGCATTGAGTAAGCTGAAAGAATGAGCCTTTGTTCTACGTGATTCGGGACTCTGGAATTTAACTGCTTTCCAAGTGTTTTTCCGGGGAGAGAGAGTACGCGTCGCAACATGTGTTTTCTAGAACAAGCTAAGCTTTGTTAAAAAAAAAGGGACCGAGGGAGGAGAGAGACGCAGAACTGCAACGGGCATAACAGCAGAATGCAGTCGGTCTCCAGACGTGGAAATGAACGCACGGATTTTCTTGCGCGAGATTTTTTAAGTTTCAAGCACTTTTAATGCGGCCTATTGACGGTCTCAAGCCCGAGAAAACGCAGAGAGGAAGTGTTATTAATTAATTTCTTCAAATTAACTATTTTAAAAGTCACCTTACTCAAATCGAACGTATTACACGTTCTTAGGACGAATAAACGAACGAACTTAGGTTTGTTAGCATATTTATTATGGGCGCGAAAAGTATTATACATCAAAACCTTCCTACAGATAGCGCGCGGGCGCGCAATATTTGAATTCAAGTAAATGTCCCTACGTTTTAATAGGAGCCATATATAAGAAGCAAAATTAGAAATTTATCTCGAAAAAATGCAAAAAAATCTAATTAATACACTCAAATATGTTTACTAAAATATATACGCCGAGTATTGCGTATATACTACGGTAAAAAAAGTATGTTTAATATCTACAATAAAAATTTTTTTCAGATTAAAATTACAAAACTTAAAATTAAAATTATAAGCCATATTAGACAAAAAATGAAAAATACGCAATTTTACGAAAAACTGATAAAAATTTTGTTTTAAAATTTTGCGTATAACTTTGCGAGAAAATTTTGTTTTAAACGGGTTTCGGGAGCGTATTCTACGGTAAATTTCTCATCAAAATAAATAATAAAAAAAAAATCGATTTTTTCAAAGTTCAAAGGTGGTTTGTCCCCTTAAATGCACGAATATTGGGTTGAGAAATATAATACGACGTATTTGTACTGAAATTAGTTTCTACATTATCAATAGCTTGTAATGTTCTCGTTAATAAATCAAAATGTCCATAGTTGTTAAAATTGTGAGAAAAAAGAAAGTATATTGGTTCGTTATTATTGTTGTTAAAATTACTTTTGAAAATAATTTCATAGTCAGTTTTGCAATTCGGATTTACTCGTAGAATTTCTAGTTTTAAAATAAATATTCTAAAATATAACTGTTTCGTATTCTGTCCCGTTGTTTGCATTTATTCGTGTACGTGACATTTTGTTATAGTAAGAATCTTTATTGTTTATACCGTGTACATTGTTTACTGAAGTCTGTTCGTTATCCCAATTTTGATAAATATATTTTACTATCATGAACCTTAAAGATTCGTGATGTATATCACTTTTATAAAGAGAGTAACTCATTGCTCGAAATAGATTGTTCCCGTCATTAATCATATTTATACGATTGAATTTTTCAACTTTATAATTGACATCCGATTGGTTTGTATCATCTTCTAGGCTTAAATTAGATAGATCTAATATTATGTTATTATTTGATTCAGATTTAGTAATATTTTCTTTACGTGGTATAGTTTTTATTATTTTATTATCAGGTGCTTTTTTAATCTTTGATAGCTGTACTATTGGTATCACTAATCGTAATGTCCACTACTATTTTTAGAACTGCCCTAAAAAAGGAAGTGTATTGCCGTTTGCCCATTATAATTAAAGGGATCATGTTCCATAATAATTTCGTAACATTCGCTATTTCTGTTAGACGGTCGTAAAATTTTAAACGATTTAGAATATAATTTAGCAAATAGAATAATCTCGTATTCCGTTCCGTATGTTATTCTATTTCCCTGGGAGATGGACATGAATTGTCGATAATTATCAAAGTTTGATATTTCATGTACGTTTTGTACAGCTAGCTGCTCGTCGTTCCAGTTGCGTTCTACATAGTTAATAATTTCTAATCTCATCATTTCGTGGTATATATCAGTTTAATATATAGCGTAACTCATAGCGCGAAATAAACAGTTTCCGTCGCCGCGCATATTTATGCGACGAAAGTTGATGCGGTACATTTTTCGATTATTTGATTAATTTGATTTTAAAGAAAAGAAGGCGCGCCAACAAATTTTTTTTATAACCTAAATCCTAGTAGATTGCTAATATACACTAAAGTTGACGCGAATAATATATATATTATTATTAATATATAGTTAAATATTGGTAGAAAAAACTTTACCTTTTTTCACTTTATGTATTCACGAAGTTTAGTGAATGATCGAAAAAGTATAGTTGATGTAAAATTACCAAGAATTTTTCTTTGCTTGGTATAGTTTTCGTCCTTTTTCCGTACCTTTTCCTTTGGCGTGTATGCACTAAATAAATACTTAAAACTAAACTATGAATATAAATATGCACTAATCAATTGAATCACACTTGTATAAAAACTCTATTTTATCTAAATAAACTGCGTAGATTCAAAAACCGTGCGTATTTGGATAAAGCTTGTACGCAAGCGTTGTAGTGATGTATAATACTTTTCGCGCCACNATACTTTTCGCGCCCATAATACATATGCTAATAAAACTAAGTTCGTTCGTTTATTCGTCCTAAGAACGTGTAATACGTTCGATTTGAGTAACGTGACTTTTAAAATAGTTAATTTGAAGAAATTAATTAATAACACTTCTTCTCTGCGTTTTCTCGGGCTTGAGACCGTCAATAGGCCGCATTAAAAGTGCATAAAACTTAAAAAATCTAGAAGCAAAAAAAAAAAGCAAGAAAATCCGTGAGTTCATTTCCACGTCTGGAGACCGACTGCATTCTGCTGTTATGCCCGTTGCAGTCCTGCGTCTCTCTCCTCCCTCGGTCCTTTTTTTTAACAAAGCTTAGCTTGTTCTAGAAAACACATGTTGCGACGCGTACTCTCTCTCCCCGGAAAAACACTTGGAAAGCAGTTAAATTCCAGAGTCCCGAATCACGTAGAACAAAGCTTCATTCTTTCAGCTTACTCAATGCATTTTCTAAAATCGTATAGCTTCTAAACCGAATATTTCACTTCCAAGTTTATATTTTGAGAATTCATATTTAAAAATTATTATTTATTTAAATATTCGCGTATAAAGATACGTAACGTATATTATTACGTTACACCTTTGCCCTTATGCAAAAGGTGTTGACTATAAGGAAAACATCTTTTTTTAACAAACAATAAATAATAATTTTATTATTTAAAAAAAAAATTATACTCTTAATTTGTGTATGAAGTATTCTTGAAGTATGTGTCTAAAATAGATAATATCATACCCCCTATACAAAAAAAAAATTGTTGACAAAGGAAACTATTTTTTTTTTTAAAGCTATAAACATTATCGTAAGGATGATGCTTGTAAACAACAATAACCTACAACATATTTATTGTATAAATTCACAATTATTTTTCACAAATGTACAACTATTACAATCAAATATCAAGATTTTGCATCTAAACAAGTATAATTTATAACACATTTATTATAAAATTCCAAATTATTTTCCACAACAAATAAATATTAAAAATCTTTTATCGTCACAAAAATTTTTGTCAAACTTTCTGTTAATTTCTGATCATCAATTATTATAATCATCTTATTACTTTATTTCTGTTCGTTACTGTCAAATCGTTCCTACTTGTATTCATTACACCTTCAACTGGACTTACTACCTCTTTGAATGGACGCGATTGTCCTTTCATCTCGAGGGTTTACAGCCTCCGAACGCGATTGCCCGGTATTATCTGGCTATCCTGCCTTTTTTTAGAATACAAATCTCCCTGCAACCTATCAGTCCTGGTGACCCTAGAGCGCTTACATGACTCTCCTGGAGGTTACAGTTCCCTACCATTGTCCTCTGTCAAAAACTCTAATTATATCAATTTAGACTAAACTGTAAAACGTTCTGTCATGGCTTTTGCATCCTCGTGTCTACAATCGACACTATTTGCGGATTGCTAATTGCCAGCATGAATCCTCATTTGGTGGCCTAAGCTCTTACAATTACCCATGGGGATACTCTGCTTCTCTTCTCACACCTGAGTATACATTACTCGTAGGTTGAAAAGAAATTGTCACTGTCAAAGCTTTTCACTCAAACTATATTTTCTTTCTCAAAAACAATTTTAAATATAATCATAATTTCAACTGTCTTTTTCTGTCAGTCTGTTTCACACTCAAAATTCTATTTAAAGTACATTCGAAGTTCCTCCGTTTCAGAAAACTTACTAAGCAGGTAACACTTCGTACTTCAATTTATACGTTCAAAAGAGTCTTTCATGCATGTCTGTCTGTATTTCAAATCATTGTGAATTATATGGCTAAATCAAACAGCACTTAATCAAAATAATTTATAGTTTCCTTGATCCACACTTATATTTATATTCTGATATTTATGTATGTAATATTTTTGTTCTAACCGTATAAAAATATTGAATCTACCCTCGAGAAAACCAGAGAGAAATTGCATTTTACCTTTTTGACTTTTTACGTAAACTCTCAGCACTTATAAATCTTTTTAAATTTGTTTTACACGTACGCCAATCATCTCACTTTTTGTAATTTTCTGATTTACACTTTTAACAATACACTACAACAGCACTTAAATAAGATCTGCATAAAATAAATTTAACTTTCATTTAAATTTACTAACTTGTTTTCAAATTATTATACTTTCTATCCGCAAATTCGACTATTATCACACAAGTTTAATTCACAACTAAACGAACACGACAGTATGTACAAAATTAAATTAAATTATTTGTACTTTTTTTACACAATCATTACGCGTTACTTTTATATACACGACAATATAATCTGACCACAATATATTTAACACTGCACAATTTAATATACATAGTATCTAATTTTGCACTATTTTAATCTCTGTTAAATTACGCGTTGAAAATTTCAATTTGTTATCACTTAAGGGGCGGCCGTATCAAAAAGTTCAGAATTGTGCGGCCAAGCTCAGATGGCGCTGCAGTCAGGTGTAGAATCGCGAAAAAAATTTTGGTTAAACACTAAGTAAAAATCATGCACGCACTTACGGATAAAATCAAGTACTTTCCGGCGTAGCCAAATCCATGACGGATTATATTTTTACCCTTGGCCCAGTCCCGAAGCTGTATTTTTGACGTGGTTTTGGAAATACTACATGAGCTCGGCCGAGAGCTCGGGAGCTGTCAATCGCGTGGGTAGCGCCATATTGCCTAGCGCAGTACATTGCATTCACACAGAGAGGGCGCCAGGTAAACCTTCGCGTATATACAATCGGTCGTGATGACGAGTAGCGCGAAATCAAACGCGTGTATCGCTTTGCATGAAAAATAGACAAATGTTGTTCACTGATAAATGCATTGTACCCATAAAAAAATTAATACGAACAACAAATTACT